>PQFF01000182.1:391383-506987 GCA_003547095.1 Diversispora epigaea | reverse complement strand
GGTTTACACCACCCTGCATGTAAACCACGTATAATATGCATATATATCGCGTGTAATATATTATATGTGGTTTACATGCAGTTTACATGCGGTTTACATGAATACTATGAATAAAATAATTTCCTGATGTACAAAGTTTGTACTTTTAGAATTAAAAACAAGGTTTTACGTAGTTTTTTATCTAAGTGAATCTCACGATTTCAAAAATCTTAAAGTCATTTTTTGTTTTTCTTTTGTAATTTTGATTTTATACCTTGTTGTTTGTTCGTTTCTCATCATTATTTTGTCATTTTGCACAACCTTTCTTAATGGTTTTAATCAACTATTGAATAATATATTTTACTTGTTTTTTCAACTTAGATCGCATCAAAATGATTAATAATTTTGAAAGAGATAACGGAGAAGGATCGTCATCTGTTTTAGGGAAAAGAAAAATTGATAATGGAGAAAATTTATCAAATACTAAAGGCAAAAAAAAGAAGGCCAAAAATAAAAATAAACAGGAGAAAAGAGTAGCAAGGTTTATAAATACTTGTAATAAAGTTAGTACTAATTCACGAGTTTAATTAAGCTAGGGTTGTAATACATTTATACATTGTTATATATATCTAATATATATATAAATATATTATTTTAATTAATTTATTACAGATGAACAAACTAAGAATTGAACGTGCTATGACTCAATTCTTATATTTGGTTGATTATAAAGAAATCAACCCAACACATCGTGAATTTTCAGTTTTAGGCCCAACCGGGCATGTATGTATAATAAATTAATCGTGTTTAATAAATTATAAAATTATATTAAATCTTTACTTCTTTACTTTAGATTTACACTGCAGCTATTACAATGAAAGTGTCATGCTCTTGCCCTGATTTTTCACTAGGCAAATTAAATTTTTTTAATAATTACATATGATAAAAAATCTTTTGAAATTTTGATTTAAATTTTATTTTACATACTAACCATGATTTTTTTATTTTGTTATATTTATTAGGATTTCATTGTAAACATATTGTAAGCAAAAATTTTAAATTTTTTTATAATCTTGTATCTATATTCATTCTAATACTTATTTATTTTTATATTAGTTTTTCGTATTCTTAAAAGTCCTCAAAATAAATCCAAATAGTTACTTTATTTATCAGAAAGCATTAATAACGAAAGAATTAAGATTCATTTTTAACAAGTCCCCTAAAATTGTTTTGGTATAAAAATTTTATTCAATTTGTATAGATTGTAATTTATTTTTCGAAAAATTATTAATTTATTTATTTTTTCCTGATGAACAGCCGAACGAAAAAGAAATTGAAAAGCTAAAAGAAATTACCTCAATAAAGCGTAGGCCAATAGATGGGAACTGTTCAGTTTGTATGTTTTATTTTGAACATTGGATTAAATTAATCTATCAATTCAATTCAATCTAATCTATTATATTGCAATTATTAGCATGGAACCTTTGAATAATAATAAGAAATTGATTTGGTGTCAAAGTGGTTGTGGCAACAATATACATCAAGATTGCTTTGCCGAATGGACAAATCAAAAAGTAAATTAAATTTTAATTCTTTTCCAATTATTTTTTTTATTTATTTATTGAAATTTATTTTTAATTTACTTAATTTTTCACAAAAAAGGTCACTTGTGTATATTGCCGAACAGAATGGAAAGATAGAATGTAAACTAGGTAAATCTTTTTTTTATGATTTAATGCAGTATTTATTTTTATTATTATTTTTTTAATATTATTTATTTATTTATTTAGATATGTCAAGACTTTTTTAAACTACATGCATTAATGTAAACTATATTAATTAATGCAAAAAAAAAAAATATGTTTTAAAATTATTATTTTATTTTACATTTCATTCTGTTATTATTTTATTATTTTATTTTTTATTTGATCACTGGAATTATAGAGTAAAGCTTTTATTTAAATAAAGCGGACCAGTTTGTAATCATTTAAATTTCAAAAATCTAAATTTTTTATGACTTGTGTTTATATTGTAAAGGTTAACTGAAATTCATAATTCAGATAATTGAAAATTATTTTGTATTGTTCTATTATTTATCAAAGTTAAGATTATGAAATAAGAGTTATTGATGTAATTAATGGTAATAAAAATGAAATAATTAATAAATAGATAAAGTAGAAGATTAATAACAATCTTTAACAAAATCATATTTCATTTCTTAATACATCTTAGAGTAAAAAAAAAATATTAATAGTTTATCAAACTGATTATAATCAAAAAAAAAGGATTAAACATTATTTACAAACGTTTATCCATCGGTTACTACATTATTTAGTAATTGTGTATTCAATAATGAACTTTTAATTAATGCACTATTGAACACTTCAATTAATTATAAATTAATTTATTATAGAATTCATATTGGATATTAGAGTATTAATTAGTGACAATTATATGATTAGGTATTTAATAATAATGTTACATATGTATTACATAATTTTATTTAATTGAATTTAATGCTTATTTTATTGAATTAAACTAACCTTTGGACTAATTATTATTAATTCTTATAATTATAACATTGGAATTATAATTATAGAAAGAATTTTAATATAATTTTCATGATTAGATAATTATAATTAATTCTTTGTCTTGGGATTCAACGGACAGTTATGAAAAACAAAAAGTAGTTTAATTTTTCAAAATATGACACTCAACAGTTACCCTATTGGGAATTTTTGATGCAATGGAAAATTTTCCGATCTTGTTAGTCAAGATAAAAACTGTTGGAGTTATTAATCTTATAAAACTTAAATAAAATAGAAAATTTTCCATTAGTTACTTTTCTCAGTTTTTCATAATAAGATTATTAAAAAACAAATTCCAAAATGTATAATAATATAATATTATTTTATTATTTATTAGTTTTGATAATAAAATCTATTTATTCAATAAATCAAAGTATTTTACTTGAAATTGAAAATGACAACATTGTGAATATAAAAAGTATCCAAAGTTGCTTTAAAAAAAATTGTTCCGATAAATAATGATGATTCTGAGTAAAGAAAAAGAAAATACAATGTTCTTCATATGATATATTATTTTGCTTATTTGCTATAAGCAAATTAATAAATGATTTTTTTTCATAAAATTAAAAACACTACTTATCTGATGATTATAATTAAATAAATTACAATCAAACATAATAATAATTTATAAAATTAATTTCGTACATTTTATTTAAAAAATGCAATTTGAAGTTTAAATTTACTATTTTTAATATCTTTTATGATAATTTATAGTTTACCTCATTATTATATAATATATGATATTAAAACTCATTCCTATTTAATATCTAAAATCAAGAATAAAAACATGAATGTTTCTATTTAACAATAAAAAATTAAAGAATAAATATAAAATTAAAGTTTGAAAAATGAATGAAAAAAATGAAACGAAGAATAAAATATTCATAATTTTATTTCCGGAGACAAATTCTGAAGACAATTATTTATTTATGCATAGATGCAACATTGAAGAAAGAAAAAAGTTTTGGTTTTTTTTTCTTTTAATTTAAAATTATTAAAGTCACATAGAAAGTTAATTCTCGAAAACATAATTCTCATAATTCTTCTAATTCTATTAACACTCATACAATAAATTGGATGACCAATAATTAATTATAAAAAAATTATATAATCCTACAATTTGGATGATTAACTTTAATATAAATAATCAAGAAGATTAAGATGTAATAATTAAATTATTGAAATTTATTATTTCACAAATAGTTTCAATACTAAATTTATTCTTTAAGTATTTATTCATTCGTGTACAATTGCTTTTAAGCTTATTTTATTGAATAATCTTTCTCTACATGTCAAAATATAAAATATATAATTAATGAAAATAATAATAGTAATAATAATACTAACAATAATAATTAAATCTTATTTTAGACCATTCTTTAAATCAACCCAGGCAATCTGAATGTACCCAATTAGTACCCATGTCAAATTACACTTGACAGGTGCATATATTTCATGACTGAATTATGATAAATTATGACATCAGTTATTATATTATTGATAATCAGAAAAAAATTTTTTTGATTGCAAGAAAAGTTTTTTAAACCAAAATTTTAAACTTTTCTTGAAATTTTTATAAAAAATAAAGATGTCTTCGATTAAGAAAATCATAAAAAATATTTCACCAAGTAAGAATATTTATTATTGTAGTCTGTTTGTAATCACCTTTTATAAAACTTTATTAACTAACAACTTTTCACGTTCTAGTTGATATTGTAAAAAGAAGAAAGGAGAGGAAAGAAAGAAAGTTGAAGTTGAAGAAGGAAAGAAAGTTGAAAGCGAAGGAGGAGACAGTTGCTGAAGAGGAGACAGTTGTTGAAGAGGAGAGAGTTGTTGAAGAAGAAGAGCGGTATTGCTGTTGGAGTTGTTGGCTAAAAGATTACGAATATTTCTTGAAGTATCATTTTAATTATCGTAGCTTCGATGAAATTATGAAGCTACCATTTATCGAAGATAAAATTTTTTATCTCGATAAATTATTAAACAATGTATGTAATTTTTTTTATAATTATTTGTATCATTAATAGTAATAATATACTAATTATACTTTTGATATGGTGATATTATAGGAAGTATTGTTTGATGATCTCCTAATAGGAGATCAAAATCTTCCAGAGTGTTGGATCTCGACAACTGGAAAAGATGTGGATGTTTTGTTGGGGCGAAAGAAGAAAGTAACTTGGGGGGAGGTCGAGGTTCACGAGTTTAAATCAAAACTAAGTAGGAAAGAGAAGTTATGGAGAGGTTTAAAAAAGGTGTTTCAAAGTTGAGAGAAGTAGAAGTTTATTGAGAAGTTGAAGTGTATTGTCAATTATATAAATATTATTAATAAATAGATATATTTTTAAATTTATGAACTAAGTTTATAAGTGAAGTTGAATGAAGTTAATTGAAGCCGATTAAAAACAGAACCCTTTTAAGTTCGCTATTGTAGCCCAAAGAAAATATCAAAAACAGGACAAAATACTCAATAGGAATACTCTTTGTAAGTATCAAACCTTGAGTATTAGTCATCTTAAAAAAATATATAAACCTAACATTTATTTTTTGATTATAGCCAATTCATAATGTTCAAGATACCAACAAAACATTTATAATTTCATCATCACCATTGGTACCCAAAGAAAAACAGGACAGGGTGGTCTCAAATTGATATACTGGATTGACGAATACTTCAGCTGTTAAATCCATGATGAAAATCTATGAGAAATGAAAGTAAAAATGAACTGGGTGAATATTTCGGTGTGAACAAATATTATGACAATAAATCTGATAATGATCTTGAAGAAGATAGCGCATTAGAAGAGATCATGGCAAATATTTTTAAGATCATGATAGATGTGAAATTATTGATGCAGATAAATGCTCTAACGGAAAATATAACAAAGTTCAGGAAAATAATTTGGTGGTTATGCTAATGAAGACGAAAGAAAAGATTAGATGATATCCAAAATTAAGAATTCCTGATATTCTTAAATTCTATGGTATTTCTAAGCAAGGTAAGATGTAAATTATTTAATTTTTTTGCAAATGATTAAGAGTTAATAATTATTTTATTTTATTTTTGTAGAGAATACCATTGGCATTGGTTATATGATAATACGGTTATTTTCGTCAATATTTAAAAATAAGTTTTCAAAAATTGAATTGAAATGTAAAATCAAATCTTGCCATGCGAATTGCAAATTTTTTGATTCTAAAGATATTATTCATGAAAGATTAGTAATTACTTTCTTATTTTAGAAGATAAATTTCACGAATGATTGTTTCTAATTTAATTATTTTTTTTTTCGATTATTTTATAATTTAATTAAAATTCTGAAAATATTCTCATTCACGATGAGAACATTAAATTGGACGGATTTTGGTTTTTCGTCGTTTTTCATTTGAGATCCCTTCTTTACGTGTACTGGATATACCTGCCGCCCAAATTCAAAATCCAAATGCCGAAATCCCAAATGCCGAAATCCCAAATCCCAAATCCCAAATTATAATTAGTATTTTTTGCCGAAATCCCATATCCCAAATCCCAAATTATAATTAGTATTTTTTGCCGAAATCCCATATCCCAAATCCCAAATTATAATTAGTATTTTTTGCCGAAATCCCAAATCCCAAATCCCAAATACTAGTAATTTGTGCATTTTGGCGTCCCAAATCCCAAATTATTTGGGATTTGGGCAACACGTATAGTACTGGATGCATTATGCTTAGTAAAATGGCATGCAAAAGATATTCACGAATTTCCATTATTATATTTTCTAGAATTATATCTCGTCTAATTATTTGAAACATGAGGACACCATTCTTCATCAAATTCCTGTATTGCAACTTAAAATGGTGAACCAACATTGAAGAGAAGGGTACACTTGTGATCTGAATTAAGTTAATTAAGTCGCAATGATGAATAAAGTTTAATTTGACTATGGTTAATTTCTTTCAATAATATTACATCGTTTGTAGAAGTTGCATAAGTGCATAAGATACGGGCTACGTAATTTCCTATTGCAAGTAAATATGAATAATTTATTATAAATTATATAAATTAATTTACCGCAGACAAAATTTTCTTATTTTCTTCAAACGCAATTGCTTCTTTCAAAACTTTTTGTATTATTAAAATCATCTTGTAATTTGTCAGCATAAAAATAAATATAAAAATTTGTTATAAGAAACATATTTTGTTATTTATTTATTTATTTTTTTTAAAAAAATAGAATATAGTATTAATTATTGATTGTGATGAAAAAAATGCTACAGAAAATTTATCCAATAAAATCAAATGTATTCTGATCTTGTGATGATCACGAAATCTTTTATTATACCTGGCTTTAGGCACCCCCAAAAATCAACGAAGAGGAAAATATACAAACATACTTATATTTAGACCATGTGAAACCTGATGAACCAATAATAACTAGCAATGATACGATCAGACGTTATAGTATTAATATCAAAATTTACAAATGTTAACAATACCAATAAATACAGGGCAGCCGTTTCCAATTAGAATTGACAAAAAATTTAGAATAGACAAGAATTAAAAAATTAAGAGATGAAAGGAGGAATTTTTATTTGCCACAAATAATTCTCTCGGGCTACCAACAATAGAATTTAATGATTCTATAATGCAACTTCGGGTTTACGTTCTCAATCCACAATAGCATCAAGTTTATGAGGAAAATATTAATAAGGTTACACGGGGTAAAACTGGCCCTATAAATTAATAATTAATTAATTAATTAATTGAAATATTAATATTAAAAATAAATATTAATATATAAACCCTGATTTAAGAACATTTCTAATGCAATATCGAAAATAAATTAATTTCTAATAACTTGTTGCAGAGATGGCTAATTCTATTAAAAAAATAAAATAAAATTAACCCTTTCTTCCGTTTATCTTATCTGTTTATTCATTTTTGTTTTAAAAAAAGCTTAATTAATATTTATCTCAATATACGTGCAAGAATAAATGTTTCTAATAAAATAATGAGAAATAAGAATAAAATTTTAGATATTTTGGATAATTTCAGAACAGGACGGGAAAAGAAAAAATGAAATAAATTAAATTTTTATTCTTTCTTTAAATTATTTATTTTAATTTTTATTTAATTCCATCATCATAATAAATCATTTCAGCCAGAGGAGTTTCTTCTAATAATGATATCAAGTCTAATGACGTATATATAATTATTATTTTTATTTTTTAAAATTGAATTATAATGAGTTGCGTAATAATGATGGCATTATTAAAAGTATATTATTATCGGTATTCGGAATTATTTTTAATAAAATTGAGTTAACAAATAAATAAATGAACGAGTAAAAATAAATTTAATTAAGTTTTGAACATTAGACAACTGGATTGATCTACAAATGAGGTTATCTGTGCTCCAATGCTGATTTTATCTGCTATTGGATAAGAAAGATATATAAATAATAAAATCTTTCGGATAAACTATTTTCTTCATTCCTGATTACTGCCATTAATTATATTTATGGATAATTCATCAAAGTTTAATAAGATCATTGATCAAAAATTTCATTTAGATTAGAAAGAATAAGAAAATACAGAATAATATCTTTTATAACTTGTTGGAATATTAAAAAATAAAGTTAGACTTAAAATAAAATAGAATACCCTTTTTCCAACAAATATAAAAAATAATAATGCTCCCAAACTTGTGTTACAATGGGCAGGCTTTTAAATTACTTATTACTAACCAGTAAAATAAATTTTTTGATTAAATTTTTTCATCAATATTGTAATTTGGGTGTCAGAATCTTTGTTCTTGAATTTGGTATTTAATTTATTGATTGCAACAAAAAAAATAACAATAATTTAGGGCCAGGAGAATTTTATTTTTAGTTTGCCATGTATATTTTATAATTTAGAAATATTTATCTGCAATAATTATAATAAATTTAATTTGAATAATTAATTATTTTTATTTATTTATTTATTTGTGCTTTAAAAAATTGCCTGAACTTTCATATTTTACAATTAATAGGATTTAACATTATATAAAATTAATTTAATTGTTACTCTAAGCGATATTTAATGATTTCAGCTATAACAATAATATTTATTGTTTGAAATAAAGCTAAAATTTCGATCATATTCTCTCTAAAATTAATTAATTTACTTTAACAATTTTGCTAATTAACTTGGACATTATCTTGATCTCAAAGTTTGTCAATTAAATAAGTTATATTTTCAATTTCGTTGATTAATAAAAATTTAATGAAAGTTTTTTTATAGAATTATAAAATAAATATTTACTATCAAGAACTTTTAAGAAAGTCTTTATTTAAAATAAATGTCGCTTTACTCTTAATTATTTCCAACATTACATAATAATTTGTGTAGCAGTTTGATATGTTAAAATGGAATTTTTAGTTAAAGCTAATTCTATAATCACCAATATATTCTCTCCACTAGACACTTCAGGAGCTGTATATTTCACTAATCCAAAACTTTTCTCTTAAGAATTTTTTTTTTGGTTTTCCGTAACTAACAACTAACTTAATATCATAAATATCTCCTTAAAACCATACCATAAAATATTTCTACTTAATTTATGAATATCGAGAAAATTAAATTGAGATCAATCATTCCAATCTTTACTATAACAGATAAGAAATTTATATCACCAGATAATCTTATTAATGATCTTGATCTGCATTTAACTCACGTATCATGAATTAATGAATTTCTAATTTTCAATGATTTTATTAATAATTTAATTTATTCTAGAATATCAAATCAATATTATCAACATTGACTTTCACTTGTAAATAATTAATTAACCATTTTTATTTGAAATACAACAATTATTATAGATTTAATTCTTACATTATATTTTTCTCGTTATGTTCGAAAAATAAATAATTAATGGGCTAAATTAACTAAATTAATTATTGTTAATTCGTTAAATTATATAAATTATTTCATATTTTATTTTCAAAATAAATAAATGAATCTGAATTAATAAAATTTTTTATAATTTTGTTTTTTTTTGAAAAAATCCGCAATTAAGATAATTTATAATTTTTTAAAGCGAAAATTTCTGTTCATAATCAACAAGTGATAAAATAATGCATAACAATTATTACAAACTTCTAAAAATCGAAATCTTAGTCATTTTTTTTAGCTTTTTATTTAAGACTTATAATATTGAAATTTATAAATATATGCAAAGACGATTTCGAACAACTTTAATTAATGACTTAAATAGGCTTTGTAATAAAATTTTGCGTTATTTATGTTTTGAAAAAAATAAATTTTGTCAAGCTGTTGACACATTACAAAAGAAAAAATGCTTTAGATTTTATTTATGAATTTATTTATTTATTTAAGTTTATACAATAACGAATAATAAAATTAAAATAGAAAAAAAATTTTTATAAATCATCTACATTAAAGTTTTTGTTTCTTTTTGATATGGCCATCCACATATGCAACAACATTGTCATCATCGCCATCATCTAATTAATAAAATAAATTAGTACCAATCTCAAATTTTTAAAAAACATATAAAGGAAAAGGTGTTTACCTCTATCCCTCTTTTTACTATTATTAGTATTATTGGTATTATTATCTTTATTATTTTCATTATTATCCTCATTATTATTCTTGTTATTATCCTCTGATAAATAATAAATCGAAATTAGTATCAATCAAAAATATTTTAATAGAATATCTTTCTCTGATTTAATTTAAAAGATTCTTACGTCTAACTCGCTTATTCTTGGAATTATTGGAAGAATCTGCAACATCAATATCATCTTCTAATAAATAAAATAAAATTAGTACGAACTCAAAATTTTGAAATAACAAATAATGTAAATAATGTTCACCTCTAGTTCTTTTATTATTTTTATTATTTTTTTCATTATCATTATTGTTATTATTATTAGGTTGTTGTAAGGATTTAGAATCATTTAGCCTTACTTCGCACATTCTTTTTATCACTTGTTGATATTGAAACAATTCAACAGGATTTCTTTGTTTTTGCTGTTGTTGCTGTTGCAACTATAAGAGAATTTAAATAAGTGAAAAGAATTAAAGGAGTCAAATATTTAAATTCGAAAAATGATGTTTCGTACCTTATGTTGCCTATTTTGAATTTTATATAGATGATATTGTTTGGGCAACTTAAGTTTTTCTCTCACCAATGAAGGTTGGAAATACTCTTCAATGTGAGATCTACCAAATTTCTGTAAATAATATTGAAGTTGTTGATGTTGCGGTTGTTGTGGTTGTTGTTGCTGTTGCTGTGGTGGTAGTTGTTGTTGTTGCTGTTGTTTTTGAGATTCTTTTTTACTTGGTAAACTCATTTTTAAAATTTTTTTACTTAAAACTTATGTTTTAATAGGATAATGATTTGATTTTTTTTTTTTGAGCAGAGTGAGTTAGAATTTTAGAATTTTTTCAATTAATTTTTTTTTCGATTTTATCTTCGATACTCCACCCTACCAATGCCCAATTTAGTAACTACGAATTGTATTATGCTTTTTTATATAATATATATCTTATAATGCATTTTTTTCATCAGTTGAAAAAAAAAAGTTTATCTCCCAATCTATCTAAATTTAGTAGTTTGAGCATTCTAATGATTGCTAATTATTACATCAGACTAATTGTTAGCAAAATTTTTTTCTGTGAAACCCATCCCCTAATCCATATTTAGATTTTTTAGGCCTTTAGAATAGAACTTCCTAATTCCAATGAGAAAATATTCATATGCTAAATTTCAACTCGGAATTAACAATAGGGACATTTAAAAATATTTATTAGATAATATATTGTTAAATGAAAGAGATGTGGTGGGTTAATTTGCCATAGTGTAATAAACAAGTATTATAACGGTATAATTCGTGTCATATAATTCTAATTATACCATATAGATTATCCAAAAAAAACGTAATATATAAACTAGCGATAATTTAAAGATAATTAATGCACATCTAGAAGATCTTTTTGAACTTGAGCAGAATTATTATTGGTGATTTTGTTTTTCTTCGAAATTTTTGACAAATATTAATTTCTCAACAAATCAAAAATGGATAATTCTAATGTTACTATAAAATATATACTAAATATTTATCATTTAAGAACCATGACCTCACCATCCCATAATGTGTTATAATAATTAGTTCGAACACAACTTTTTTATTTTTAAAAAATTACACAAACTCATCCCTAACAAATTCATATTTAAAAATTAATGATTTTTTTATAAAAAATGTAAATCTTATAAATATGGTTTTAAATGATATTATAATTTACATCTAATCTCTGTAATAATAAAATAAAAAATTTTATTTGATAATAAAAAAAAAATTTCAAAATGACATCAAAGTTACTCCAGGGTGTGATTTATTCTGAGCTTGAAGTATTGCATCTATTATAGCTTTATATAAATCATCAGCTGCATTGGAATTTGATAATTAAAGAAATGCGGTAAATACAATAAAATATAATAAATAAAAACGAACAAAAAATATAATCAAAACATCACAAAATCACAAATTACAAACCTTAACAGCTAGATGAATGGGTTTATCTTTAAATGCAAATAATGTAACTAATTTTTCTTGTAATCTTTAAACTTGCTTTCCTTGAAATAATGAAACATTTAAGATTCTCTTAGCATGCTGTCATTACGCATAACTATATATTTTTTTTAATCAAATACCATGTTAATAATATAAAAATAATGGTCAGTAAAAGCAATCTAATAATCACAGTTTTATACTGGAAGTTTACCTAATCGAGGTAATTTTTTATAATTTCTTGGATAATTAAGTCTCAAGGTACCAATTCCTCTTTTTTTCCATGTTCCATCCATGCAATATAACTTAGCTCTAACTGAATGTTGAGTAATTTCATCCTCTTCTCCAGTTAAAACTAAATAAATCAATAAAAAAAAATTTTACTACATTATCATAATTATAATAATTATTATTATTATTGTTATCAATTTTATGCCTTCTTGTTCTTGTACCAAAGTTCATACTCCTGTTCTGAAAGGAACTTCTTCCTCAGCCTCGCTCTCCATATTTTTATCATTCCCATTCTCTTCACCATCTTGTGCAATAAAAAATTGATTTTTGTGAGTTCAACGCACTAGTGAAACTTCCCATTAATGAATTTCCAGTGTATTTGGTTCCCGATCCAAATATACCTTTTTTCGGAGGTGGTACAGAAAGTTCATCTAAATAAAATCATTAATCAATCATAGAAACTTTTTTGTATAACCGTCCATGTTGATATAAATACCGGATCTGCATATTTCTCATCTCCTCCAAATAAAGATTTCTAATATTCATTTTTAAATTGTTGAATAAATATTACCATTTTTGTAATTGCAAATAAAGTGTTTATGATTAATCTTTTTATTCAAAAAATATGCAATTGGAAATAAAGATTTTCGTTTTATGACAAAAAAAAATACGACATAATCAGTTATATAAAATCCACATGTTCTTTGAATTTTCTAATAAGATTTTAATATTTTTAAATTCTATTTCTTTAGTTTTTAATATATAGTCAATAGATATTATCTTGATTAAAAATCAATCTCTTCTATAATTTTCTAGAAAATATCCATAACTATTCGTTAAATGCAATCTTTCTTAATACAAAGTTCATTTGATTTTATATTCATTCACTTACACGAAACACTTCGCACGAGACTAGTGCAACAAATGGAGTGGAGACTTATTATAAATAGAATTAAGATTATAGAGCATTGTCAAAGATAAAAAAATTTGAATTAAGGATTGAGATATTTTTTATTAAATATATGAGTTATTGCAAATACATTTTTTGTTGTTAAAAGGATTGGTACCAGAAGAACAAATATTTTTTGTGGGAATGAAATCTTAACTTTTAATGTTAAATGAATGGTTATTTGATTGTTCTTTCCAAGATTTTGTATCTTTCCTTATATAATTGGTGATTGAAAACAATAGAATTGTTCTTCCTTCCTCCATATATCTGATGCATTCTCGGTTTATCATCAACAGGTTTAGAATTATATTTTTATTATATGATTCTTTAATTTCTAATTTTATTTATTGATCTTATAAGACTTCTTCTCAGGTTGTCTGTCGTATGTATATTATATAATTCGCTTTTATAGCATTTATCAGTATAAATTAAATAATTTTTTTAATTACATATTATTATGATTAGAGAAATTTAAATGAAATAGATTATTTGGCTCCAACTTAAGTATATTATTATTCTTTGTCATGAAGATAATGTACTTAATGATTACGAATGGTCTTATTATATTATTACTAACTGTATGTCATGCCATTCGTATTTGGTATCATAATTTTATCATCCACATTGTTCCAAGATCAGGTTTAAATTGCACTATTCCGAGGTGTTGATGATGATCTAAAACTAATATTTGTTTGATGTGAAAGAAAGTTATATTAGTTTGCACACGATTGGGGATGATGCAGGATCATTCAACAATGCATAAAATGTATAATATTTTACATTTATTTGTTAGCTTGCTACTATATATTTATTTTTTTTTGTATTATAATTAATTTGATTTATTAATATTTTAATATAATTATTTTTATAGTGCCGGAGTAAGTTTTTTCATATTTGATTATTATTATTATTATTGAAATAAATTTGCACAAGAAGCTAATAAAATTTCAATATTTTCAGAGAAATTACGAAATTGATTATGTCATTATAGTAAATTAAGATAGTAAAGATGAATCGATCGATTATATCGACCTTAGATCTTATGTGTAACGTGATTTAATAATTTCTCCTTCATTCAAAAAATAGCTCATTTTTTTTCATTTAAAACTCTCTAAAACGTTGACCGCTGGAATATTAAACGTATGTCTATCTATTGTTTTGTATTTTATATTGTTTTATAATTTAAATGATATCAATTAGTATTAAAGTTGCACTTTTCCATTATTGATGATATTTTTGTTATTTTTATGTGAGGGAGCCTCACGATTTCGAAGATTTCAACTGTCACTTTTTTCAGCCTTATTGATTTTTTTTCCTATTTTCTAGATGATTTATTTGTTTCTCATTAATATTTTCATCGTTTAACATGACATTTATTTATATTTTCTAGCAAAACTACCAATTTTTTGAGCAATACCTGGATCACGTGATCATAAGAAGCATTAGTTAGTACGTTTCTTCAAATATTTTTGAAAAAATATTTTTTATTATGACGTGAATATTACTCCTGATATACCTACAGTATTGAACTAAAAGATCATTAAAAATTTGAGTTAGAGAACTTAACTTTGACTCTTCATAATAATAAGCAATTTTGATTGCAAGGATATTATCAATCTATCTACTTGGGAAAAGGTATTGAGCTTGTTCCTTATTTCTTTCTATATTTAATGAAAATGTGAGGAATAGTTCATATTAAATTTCAATTGTTTATATAATTTTGATAAGAAAAAATTATAATTATTTAATTGTTGGTCATCAAACTTCCGAAGAGAATTGTGATAAAGATCATTTATCAATGAAAAGTTACATCTAGATCTATTTCAAGGTTAATAAGATTATTGCAACACCAGCAAACAAAACTAAATTTGAAGATAATATTTATGGATGTTATAATTAATGTCGGAAGTCTGTGAAGTAATTGAGGTATGATACAAATTTAAAATAAAATTGTAAATTCATGAAAAAGATCTTTTTTTAATTAATTTTATATTAAAATAAATATATTTCCAATTAAATAGGGATGACATCAGATTATCAACTTTAACAAGCGAACAAGGTGTGGATATTCTTAATTATCAGTGTAATAAATAAATATCTCTAAAATATGGGCTTGACAAATATTCTATTTCAATTTTATAATTTCTTTATTATGTTGAATGTAATTTATTTTAAGAGTATTTCTCTCTCTATATATATTTTTTGTTTTTTAAGGTTCCAATGGTGTTGTTCCAATGATTACACTTTAACATCATCCTTCTTCTCGTGAGGCTTCTTTCATCCCACATGAAGGATTATCGAATTTAAGAGACAAGAAAATCACACATGGGCTACTGGTCACAAACCATTAAAACAATTAAATGGTATGAATTATTTCCAGAGCTAGAATTATAGCAATTCTTGAGAATAATTCATGTAATATAACATTTTTTCAATTTCATTTATTACATGGAACAAAAGTAGAAAATTCTAAATAAGACAACTTCAATCATACTTTCTTATATTGAGATTTCTCTAAAGCAAGGATGACCTTATGCCATGCTTGTAATGCAACTAAAGCACAACTATTTTTTCTGAGCAAGAGATTTTCGTACATCATAATAATTATATTACCAATTATTTTATTTTTTATTATTGATTTTATTAATAACTACATTTTATATTTTTAACAATTTACTAACGATTTATATTTTATTTTACCCAAGAAAAAAGGCATGGAATATATCACGTTTATAATGTATTTTGTAAGAATCTTATTTAAGGCAAGATAATGTTACCATTATTAGGAATTGTATAACTACCGTCGGAAAATAAAGACATTTGATAGAATACTTTAACATGTGGTAAATGAAGATATTTAAATACTATTCTTCGAGGCTATGGATATTACGACATTTTCTTTTCTTCTTACAATAAAATTAAGTGATGGGAATTTTATAGTCATGGAAAAGCAATAATTCTCATTGATTAATAAAACTTGAAAATTATTCACATGAAGAACTCAGGTGTGTGGTAAAAATTGCTATTAATCGATATATTGATCACTTATTATTTTGAATTTTTTGTAAATTAAAAATAAACTCAGAAGGATTATTTGGACATTTTATTTTGTTAATAAACTAACGAAGCAAAGGTTTTAAAATTAAAATTTAATACTATTTCCTTCATTCGACCAATGTTGGATTATGAACCATTTTTCAAAATAATTCTCTAAGGTATTTATCATATTTGTTCATAATATATTTTTTATTTAATAATTTTTTAAGAATATTAATAATCTATTCTTGCATTCACCTATCAATCTCAAGGCGAGGCGATCGTGAGCATATGTAACATTTAACCTCTTTTTTTTTACGGAATAACGTGCAATCCAAGCGAAATTTTCGATTGGGCGAGAAGAAACGAACAACTTGAAGAGTAAATCATCGAAAACAAGCCTTGGCGTAAGAAAATTTACACCAACCAAAGGATTCGCAAAGGAGTCAATCACATTGAATATAACAATTTATTTCCTTTTTTGAAATAGCAAAGAGAAGAGAACAAGTACAAATCACTTCAGTTACATCATCATTATCAGTGATTTGAATTGAATTAACGCTTATAGGAAATATATACTTTAAATATAATAGTTCTTTTTATCAGAAAGAATTTACGTTATTCTTTGCTTTTTGTTTTTTTTTGTAATGACAAAAAAAAATAAAAATGAAATGAAAATGAAAATAAAGATAATAAATAAACAAATACAAGTAACACAGAATTTAGTAATTGAAACTATAATTTTTTTCACACGTAAAAATAAAAACCATGGGTAGACGTTCGCACTGCCAAAGATCAAATCGAGGATTATTTTTCAATAAGCAGAAGGTTAACATATCTGTATATGATAGTTACCTAGATTGTTGGTTGAGCAATAGTTTTTTCTATTTTAAAGCGGGAATGGGAGAGTGGGAATTAAAACTTTATTATTTGTTAATTTATTAGTAATTAATAGTTTAATACAAAAAAGAGATATATATAGTATGTGACATAAAATTTTGGTAAGATCGAAAGTCAAAATTGACTACACATAAAACAATTATTACAATGATACTTACATGAAATGTTTAAAATTATTCTTTTAAAAATATTTTTTGCATTCATTTTTTTTTTAATTCATAATATCTTTCATTTAATTTATTGTAATTATAATAATTTTATAAAATATAATTTTTTCAAAAAGTTGAATCTTGGAAAATATATGTATCATATGTGTCCGTACATTTATAGTATGATTTTTATTTCATTATTACTAGCAAAAATTATTTTCTTCGATGGCATTAGAATATTCACGCGAAACCATAATAATCAATAATTTATTAAAAATAATAAATAAATCAAACGAGAATTTTATTCTTTATGACCAAAATGAAATGAATAGATATTTGTCTTTTATTATTTCATTTAATCACTGGAATTATTGAGTATAGATTTAATTTGACTTAATTCAATTAATTAAATAAATCATTATATCGAAGATATAAGCAGAATAATAATTCTAATAATAACAACAATAACAACAACAATAATAATTAGCCAGTTATTATTCTTTGATGAAGTGAAATTTCATAATAATTAAATATTTATACACAAACACCTTCTGAATTTAGTTCTTCATTCATTTTTCCTTTATTTATAAAGGAATATGGAGTAGATTCAACATCCAATTATACTGCAGACGATATACTGAAGGTGTGGAGAAATTCAAAAGAAGCTTCACTCTAAAACTCTTAAATGAGATGAGGAGCTGTTAATAATGACACGAAGACATCAACATCGATCACATATTTATAAAAGTCTCAGATGTGTTCTATGCAATCTCTGCAACATATTTATTAAATAAAATGAAAAATAAAAAATAGAGAGATAAAAAAAGATACAAAGAAATGAAAATTTATAACTAAATAAAGAAAAAAAAATAGATGAAAGATGAAATAAGAGTAAAACCCCCCCCCCCNTTAATTCAATTAATTAAATAAATCATTATATCGAAGATATAAGCAGAATAATAATTCTAATAATAACAACAATAACAACAACAATAATAATTAGCCAGTTATTATTCTTTGATGAAGTGAAATTTCATAATAATTAAATATTTATACACAAACACCTTCTGAATTTAGTTCTTCATTCATTTTTCCTTTATTTATAAAGGAATATGGAGTAGATTCAACATCCAATTATACTGCAGACGATATACTGAAGGTGTGGAGAAATTCAAAAGAAGCTTCACTCTAAAACTCTTAAATGAGATGAGGAGCTGTTAATAATGACACGAAGACATCAACATCGATCACATATTTATAAAAGTCTCAGATGTGTTCTATGCAATCTCTGCAACATATTTATTAAATAAAATGAAAAATAAAAAATAGAGAGATAAAAAAAGATACAAAGAAATGAAAATTTATAACTAAATAAAGAAAAAAAAATAGATGAAAGATGAAATAAGAGTAAAACCCCCCCCCCCCAACATAAGCAAATTAACCTAAATATTTTTTTTCATAATTGTTTACTTTGTCCCATAATTCTTGTGCCATTTTTTTTGACTTTTCGGATACATTATCTTCTGTATCATTTGTCACGGAAGGAACATGCTTCTTAATATATTCTTTAATTTTTGCAATTTTTTTAAAGTCTGGAATATCATCAGACTTTTGAATTTTTCGTGGCCTTCCACGTTTGCGAGGAGGAGGAGGAGTAGTAGTAGTTGAAGCAGAAGCAGTTGAAACTGCAATATAGTTGATGAAATATTTATGTTATTAATGGTGATTTTTATTGTGAAAGAATAAATTTAGATTTCGCTACATTTTTTTACCTTTTTCTTTTTTAGGTCTTCCTCGTTTACGAGACAAATTAGAAGTAGAAGCAATTTCAATAGTTGAAGTGGATGAATTATTCATGTTATTCATTTCGAAGAATAAATTTTAGAAATAAGTTTTTTTTTTCAATTTGCAGATACTTATAAGCAATTTTCCATTTTTTTTTTAACCTGATAATTCATACTATTATTTAATCACATTTTGTTACCGATTACTGATTGTTCTTCAAATTTTCATTTCTTTGATAAAAATAAAGGGTTAAACTAAATTAAGTATATTTATTTTTTTATATACAGGTGGTCCGATGGTAAAATTCCTTTTTAATGTTAGCCCAAATCAAAATAATTACATTAAAAGTCTTATATAATTTTATTGTTTATTGTTGTTCAAGATAATACATAACATGATGAAAAGTATAATTAAATTAAAACAAACACTATTACGTTATTCAAATGATTTGCAGGACTATGAATAAAATATTAAGGGATATTAGAATCCAGATGATAAATTAATGTTAAAATATAAACTGCAGCATATGCATTAAACCATTTATTATAAAATGTAATCCAAAATTAACTAACATTAAATAGTTAATCTATGATAATATAATACTTATCAGTGAAACCACATAGCATAATGTTAACAATATATTTAATATAATCTTGTGGAAAATAAAAAGGAAGCTGATTAAAAAATATTCACGTGTGAACAAGCTAAGGATAATGTTAAATTTATTTTTTTGAACATTAAAAACTAGGCTAGACAATGTTAAAATAAAAAACGAATTTATTCATGGAAATAAAATAAATTAACTAATTTTATATAATTCAATGAATAGAACTAACATTAATTTTAATATATAGGGTTAATTGGATTAGGGTGAGTATCTGTTTCGTATCCCATTGATTCAAGTATAGATAAAATTCTGGGTCCAATTGGAGATGAGTAATTCCCACCTATTTGGATCGATTCTTCTAGTGTAATTCCGGGTTCTCTACTCCATGTTAGCAAAAAATCGGAAGTTGTATTAAGTTTTTGGCTGACATGGCATATACTAGAACCAGGGTTTAAACCAGATTCTAATTCAATATCTTCATTCAAATTTGTGTCTTCCGCAGGTGTAAAATGCAAACTAGCATCAGTAGTCGCTGATGTAAGCGCAGATTCTGCATATTTCCATTGTGCAGAAGATTTTACTGCAGTGACAAATTCTGAATAACTATTAAATGAAGTTCCATTAGCTTCTGCCATATTTAACTGGTAAGCGTAATTTGTCGATGTGCTTTTTACATTATTTTTTACGAATTTTACATATCTATCGAATATATATTCATAAAATCCAAAAAATTGATAGTTATAATAATCAAAGTCAGAATGAGTAAGACCAGTGATATTTTTTTTTTCATTAGTCTCAAGATCACCACTCCAACTTGATAAGATTCCAAGTCCATGCATAAACTCATGTAATACAGTTGCGTAAAAATCATATTGATTAGATTCGATTGTTACGTTATCGGTTTTAAACCACCAATTTTGGCCCATAAAAATAATATAATTATATTTTTGATATTTTTGATAATTTATTTGATTATTACCTGAATTAAACTCTGCATTAATATCGTAATCATAATATTCAGGTTGTACTTCTAAGGAAAATTGTTTTACAAGAGCTTGAGGATAGAACCTTTTGATCTTATCATCTGAGGTCAGTAATATAAATTGTGAAGCACGAGTATAACCTTTTTGAATATTATAAATATTATTACGTATTATGTAATCGTAAAACGAATAAACTTAGAAACGATAAATATTGTCTATGTTGAAAGTTACTTTTACAACACAACTCACCTAATAAAGTTTCATCATTAAGGTCTGTAAAAGTAGAATTTACATTGATTGTCTGTTTTAACTTCAATACTTTTGATATTTCTTTTCAGCGTCATTATAGACCTCTTTGACTTTATCACACAAGGCTGCATCAGTAGAATAACAACTAAGAAATACTTGAAAGAAATTGTCGGTTTGACGTTTAGTATTCGCAGTCGCTGAACATTCTAGAAAACGAGTAAAAGTTAAAATACACAATAATAATGATGCGCAGATTGATTGAAATTTTATCTTTACTATTTGTATTAAGAGTGGAGCTTTACATGGGAAAAAAGTTTACGTACCTTTAAATAAATTTTTTTTTTACTAATTTTCTCTCGAACTCCGGAATTAATTTTATAAAACACTTTATGTAATGTGCATTAGATATTATGTAGGCCAAATGGAAACTTCTTTTCGAATTTCATTGCATCGTTCTTTTTGATTACATTATTCTTTTTTAAACGAGCATTGAAAATTGGCTGAATGATTCCTTTTAAAAAAATTTACGAAAATGCGATTCAATTGTTATATTTCCTAATTTAGAATGATTAAAAACTATATTTAGCAATACAAAGACAAATTACATATTCTGATCGTCTAAGATATTACCTTAAATTTCAGCCTCGGATATTCTATTCGTTGATAATTAATGATTCCATCGCACGAATATTTGAATATTCGTTTTTCCGTTTTTATTTATTTATTTAATGATTAGTTGAATTGAATAATATTGAACATTAATTAAATAATAAATATTATTAACGCACACTATGCTTAATGTAAATCTTTACTTTATAATTTCATGTTTTTCTCTTTCCATTGTTTCATTTTAACATTATATCAAAAATTCATTTTTTAATAACATTTAATATTGCTCACTTAAAACTAAGATTTGATGATTGCTATTATTAAGATTATGCGTTTTCTATTTCTCATTGTTCTTTTTCCTTTTTTTTTCTTTTTTTCTTCTTTTTTTCCTTCTTTTTTTTTCCTTTTTTCTATCAATATATGTATTTATCTCATTGTTCTTCTCACGAGATTAAAGTAAATATTCCTTCACAATGAGTGCAAATTCTTTCTATAAACAACTGAGTAACCTTTATGGATTGTATAAATTAAATTAAATCGAAATAAGTAAATTTAATTATAAAAATAAAATTATAATAAATGATAGAAACAATACTTATAATAGAAATAATCCAAATTTCCTTATTATGAATAATTCATACAAGAATTCCAAGATTGTAGATATCATTATATTGCATCTTTAACAAAATGATTTAATCATATTTTTACTCCATAATTCCCAGTAATTAATAAATTAATTAAAAATTGGAATCAGTTATAATAAATGTAAGAATAAATACGAATATAAAAATTAAATTAAAAAAAAGAATACCTGAGAAACAAAAGAAACTTAATCATGAGAAACCCTTTTTAATATGTTTAGATGTGTTCCACCAAAAATCTTAAAGAAATCCATTTAATTAAATAAAAAGCAAATAAATTAGTTTAAATAATATAAAGTAACAAATTGAATTAAGACCAAAAATACTATTTTATACTTACAGGAGTGCCATCAACAGTACTTTTGAAGAATTGCTTGAAAAATATTATAGAAATTTTTAAATAATAATAAATAAGCCAAAGAATTTTGACTACAAAAAGAAAAATTTTGATATATAGAATTATTAAATATACGTAAAAATTATTTTTTTTATTATAAAAAACAAATTTAACAATCAAAAATTAACTTATCTTAATAAATCCAATATTTACATCTAACTTCTCAAATCTGTGGTTTTCTTGTTCTTGACTGAAACAATGACCAATGATAAATATAATGGAGTATTGCTCATTTCTTGTTGTTGTTGATGAAGTCTTTCATGAGTTTCTGATAAAGTACTTGTAGTTGTTCTTGTTGTGGTGGTGGTTGCTACTAGTCAAAATTGGCCATATCAAAATTTCTCCAACTTTCAGCATATTAAGTTGCATAGATGTTTTTAAAATAATAATAATAAATATTGACTCTTACAGGGACCCATGTAGGAATTGAACCTACTAAAGAAATATATCAGATATATCTTTAAACCATTTGGGACCTTTTTGATAATGCAGAAGTCAATAGAAAAGAAACTGCAAAAGAAATACCTCGAATGCTCAAAGTCTTTCATAAATTTTAATTCAAAATTTTTCAAAATCAAAACAGTTTATTTGCTAATATGCTTAATTTTTTGCTTATTTCAAATAATTCTGTTATGTTTTGAAAGATTTTAATTAATAGATTGTCAGAGTTTTATTGCATTCTACTTTAAGACCAGTAAAGTTAAACTGGATAGTTTAAGGCAGCTATCACCGCAATTTTTTAATTATAATAATAAATTATTATAAGGAAACTTGCAATCCATTGGGGAACAGTAGTCCCCTGTGCAGCATTTATTCTTTTTTGGAAAAGCTACTTAAAACCCCTGGGGAGTGAGTAGACAACCAACCAATTCCTTTTGCAGAATCAGATTAAAAGCAACTACTCCCAAATTAGTTCAAGCACCAGTGCAAAGACTGTGGTCTAGATTTTATCCCAAATTAAGGTTTGATCCTACACATCGGAAGCCTGAGTAATCTGTCTCCCCAGTAATGATTATTGTAGGAATCGAACCTACTGGACAAAATGAAGTTCAAACTATTATTAACCACCTTTGATTTCCAAAAATTATATTCTCTAAATATCTCTTTATATAAAATGAGAAAAATTCTCAAATATAATGCATACAACCCAAGAACAATAAAAAAAAATAATATTATTAAGGATACAATCATAAAAATACAAAAAATACAAAAATAAACAAAAAGATATACTTGCCAATAAGTTTTCTCAAAAGTTTTGGTAGGGAGAAGTCATTGTATATTTGTATTGGTATAATAAGAAATCGTTTTTTGGCAAAAATAAGCACGGATGGCCTGGAATCTAATATTAAAAAAGCTACCCATAAATAGAAATAATAATAATTAGTATTCTGCAATGGCGTACAAACAAACAAAGAAATAAAATAATTTACTATCTATAAATTGAAAGAATTATTAGTTTTAGAATTTCATCGATGGGATATCAGAAAAAGGCCAAGGAAAAATAAATTTTTCTTACCAAAAAAATCTAGAATAAAAACTATCTACAAAGTAAAAGTTAATATATGGATTATTATTGTTCGTTCATCAATTGCACACGCAAGTACATCGATTCCATCAACTTCTTGATTCATCAGATCTTTGATTCATCATTTCTTGATTCATCACTTCTTTGATTCATCACTTCTTCTGAAATAAATTATTAGATAAAAAATATTCCAAAACAAATACCAAAGAAAATTATTTGGAAAATGAAAGCAAGATTTCAGCATGCTGCAAAGAGAATTAATGATACAACGGAAGTAATGCAAAATAAGTTAATGATATCAAACAAGAAGTTAGTAGAATACATACACAAGCCTTGTTAAAAACAAAAAGTAGTTAGTAATTTGTTTATACAGTTGAATATCTTGTGAAAGCTTTTCTGACAAGTTAAACAAGCAGTTAGTACTGATAAAATACTTGCCAAAATCCAACTCAAGTGGTAGACGATGTAACCAAGCAAGGACCTGCCAAAAAAAAAATAGACGTTATTACTTGAAATACTTATATGCTTGAAATATTTGAAAAATGACAAGTTACACTCGAAATACTTGCCAAAATATTAGTTTGAAAAAAGTTTTTTGAAAAAAATAAGTGAGTGGAAATGTTTTTCAAAAAAAAGAAAAATAAGAAAAAATATGCTGTTAAGCTTTTATTTATAACTGATGATGTTTCACTAAAAAAAATTTTTTTGAGAAATTAAAATTATTGGTCTTAATAAGCTGTAATATTATGTAAAATGTACGTACGTCTTGTAATATTACATAAATTTACATAATATTGTCATGAGATCTACGGTTACTAATATTAAGTTTCACAATTTTTTAAATCAACAATTCCTCCCTAAATATATCTAAAAAAATAATAAGAAATTAATTAATAAATAAATAAGTTTTCAATATAGACAAAAGTATTATTATTTATATTATTTTGACGATAACTTACTGAAGAATAATATTAAAAAAATTTGATCAGAAATTCTCGATTTGTTAATTATTTTATTTCATTTGGCTGAATATTTTATAATTCTCTTCGGAAATAAAACAATCAGAATTTCAATAAACAATTTTTCCTTATTTTCAACTTCAATTATTACATTATAATTATAATGTAATAATTGGAGATAACTTGTCAAAGAATTTTAAAGACATTTTTTTTCTTTTGTAAATTGAATGTGGGAAAGCGCACCTTATAATCAAGTAGTCTCATGGTTTTTTTCATTCACGCCTAAATTTTATTGACCAATAATTTTTCATAATTATTAAAAGATATAGTTGAGCTTTATAAAAACATATTCTACATTAGATTCATTTCCTTCACGACGCACTTAAATTTAATTTCAATAATTATTAACGTAAATCATTAATAATATAAGATATATAAAAACTATTTAATTAGAACTTACAATTTAATGATTAGAATGCCAAAAAATTTACTTCATTAGCATTAATGAAATAATTGATAGTAATAATTTTATTGATAACGTCGATAATATAGGATATTTAATGGATATTATTATTTTTTTGGATGTATTGCAAATATGATGTAAATTCATAAGATAACAAATATTAAAATGTGGCATTCGCATAAACGGAGGAAAAGGGGTTGAGGCTCGGTAAAAACAATAATTAAATATTTTAATAAAACAAAACACCTTATTTTCAAACTGCATTGTTGATTCAATAGGGAAAAGGTGAAAGAAGAAAATTATTTTGGAAAATCAAATATTTCTTCAGATATCACCATATGTCCATGTAAATATTTTTATATTTTTAACATTTGTTTTTTTTTATTTATAATATTACAGAAAAATCAATTCATCACATTACTGGTTTAATGGAGATAAACTTATTTTACCAACGAACGTGTTAAAATTATCTGATAAAAAATAAACAACACAAAATCATCCAGAGTCGTCCCTAATGATGATAATCTGATTTTAACAAATGTTTCAAGTTCCCATGCCAATGTTTTACGCTTGACGTACTAAGTATTTCGTTGATGAAATAAATATTACAATCTGTCAATTATAAAGTATATTTTTATTAGCCACATATTATATTGATTACAATTTTGAATTTACGTTTTCAGTTTTAAATTAAAAAACAATATTTTATTTTTATATTTTTTTTCACGACATAAAAATTTTCTAGTGAAAATTTTGGTGCACACTTCCCTATGAAGAGTGAACGGAAATTTTTGATTGAACAATTTACTTGATAACTAAGTTCTTTTGTGTTTTAGGCTTAACATCTCATTCAAAAAAAATAATTGTCGCCAAATATTAATATCTTTAATGTAGGGGCGTTGTTAATATAAATAATATAAAATCATAAAAGATTCAATTGGATGGTCTAATCTTTTAAATTATTAATAATTAAAAAATTTAGTAATTATAATTCAAAATATCAATACAATGGGTTAGTAAAAATCCAATATTAAATATTTATATAAACATTTCGAAATATTCAAAAGAATGATGATTATTATTACTTTCTAGGTTCGTAATTCGATCAATAATGGTTATTATTTAAATGATACTTTTATCTTATTAACATTGAAGGAAAATGCTATTGGTTTGGAAATATATCAATAATTGTAATAATATTTGTAGTTATTAATTATTCCCCCGAGCTATAAAAAGTTAGATAAAAAATTTGTTTACATATTTAATAACTTTATCACGTCAAATATTTATATTCAAGAAAAATTTTGTAAAAAAAATTGAAAATTACTTTATTTGTTGCAAATAAAATAATTTCTGGCATAGTGGTTAGCTAACTTTAACGATGATAAAATCATTACTATTTTATTAATTTAAGGTATAATCAAAATTTTGTTTTTTAAATAAAATAGAAATTTTATTTGTTGAGATGAATTTCGAATTTGAATTCAATAAGCGAAAAGAATAAATACAAATTCAATATATGGATTATCAAATGAATAAATATATTCATAAAAATTTAATTTAGTCTCACATTAATTTTTATGCCTTTCATAATAAAGTTTAACTTCGTTGTCATTTTAAAAAATTCATATTGCTAAAATTAAAGATAATCATGTGATTGTAAAATTTTATTAAAGAAAAATCAGCGTGACAACATGCTTACAAACATCCGGAAATGGATAAACAATTGTTTTGAAACTTTAAAATTTACCAGTTTAATGAAACTTTTTTCTTTGGCCAAAAGAAAAATATTTATTATCTAAACGTTCCGCTTTTGATTTTTTTTCGATTAGAGAATAAGAAGATTACATACGTATTACATTAAAGTATAAGAAATTATTGATAGCAATATTAACAAAAAGAATAAAATCGTTAGTAATAGAATAAAATGTTGGTAGGAATTTTAGAAATAAATAGCAGAATTTAAATTGCTAGCATTAATAGAAGAGAAAAAATTGTTATTAACAATAAAAATCTTGAGCAGCAACAAAAATAACAAAATAAAATTTGTTTCTCTAAATCCATTGAATTGTTTCGCAGCTCAATTATTTGATTATCCAAATTCTTTTTCAATTAATAACTATTTATTTTTAAAGAAACAAATTAAATTTAAACTGAGAAATTTAATTGTAAAATGCAAATAATAGAATGACATCTACTTCATTTGATTGTCCAAATCTATATTTATTCTCTNAAAAATCAGCGTGACAACATGCTTACAAACATCCGGAAATGGATAAACAATTGTTTTGAAACTTTAAAATTTACCAGTTTAATGAAACTTTTTTCTTTGGCCAAAAGAAAAATATTTATTATCTAAACGTTCCGCTTTTGATTTTTTTTCGATTAGAGAATAAGAAGATTACATACGTATTACATTAAAGTATAAGAAATTATTGATAGCAATATTAACAAAAAGAATAAAATCGTTAGTAATAGAATAAAATGTTGGTAGGAATTTTAGAAATAAATAGCAGAATTTAAATTGCTAGCATTAATAGAAGAGAAAAAATTGTTATTAACAATAAAAATCTTGAGCAGCAACAAAAATAACAAAATAAAATTTGTTTCTCTAAATCCATTGAATTGTTTCGCAGCTCAATTATTTGATTATCCAAATTCTTTTTCAATTAATAACTATTTATTTTTAAAGAAACAAATTAAATTTAAACTGAGAAATTTAATTGTAAAATGCAAATAATAGAATGACATCTACTTCATTTGATTGTCCAAATCTTTATTTATTCTCTTGATTTTAACTATTTATTGTTTTTCTGCCTCAATTGTTTCGATTATCCAAGTCTTTGATTATTCTCATAGTTTTAACTATTTATTTATCCAAATCTTATAATATTATTTCGTTTATGAAATCTTCTATTTCTGTTTAGATTCATCAAACTTAAAAAAAGGTTCTCGGTAAAAGTTGTTAGTATTATCTAAATTTTTATTGCATTACTTAACAACACCATGAATTTATTTATTATGAAAACAATCTTACTATCATTTTTCCAATTCTCAATCTTCCAAATGTTTTATATATAGACCTATTTGGTTTTTTTTAAAAAAAAAACAAAAGAAAGAGTAGAAAATTTTTATATTCTATCATTTTTAATTTCTAAATATTACCCAGAAAACAAAGGAAAAACAATATAACACAAAATTATAATATTTTTACCATCTCAATAAATATTTTAATTTTGGAAATTGTAATTCTAATAATATGCTCAACCAATTACTTGATATCCTCATCTTATTTCAACATGGAATTTTCTCTTCCACTATGATTGAAAAATCGTTGAATAATGAATGGTATTTCAGATCAGATCTGGGATATATGCAAATTCCTTTCATGTTGAAAACAAAAATACTACTTAATTGTGAATTATGTAATTATTTCAAGACAAAAAAGATATAGTTACATCTTTTTCTTTATTTTCGTGAGAAGGAGTAGAAGGAAACTAAGTAATAAAAAAAAATTTATTTATTGATTTGGTTTAATTTCAGATTTATAATCATTACATGAATGACCACTTCTGATGTAATCATATATGAGAATCTTTGATTATCTAAGATCTAGTTTCACATGTGCAATGTGATGTAACTCTTTCTTAAAAAACAAATTTCTTTCGACTTGCTTTTTCCCTAGAACTCTCTAAAACTTTTGAATAAAAAGTATTCAAAGTAAGTTTTTTGTTTTATATATTGTTTCGTTTTTATCGTTAAATAATATCAGTTACTATAAAAGTAGTAACTTTCGATTATGGATGATATTTTAGTGGTTTTTATGTAAGGGAACCTCGCGATTTCAAAGATTCCACTGTCACTTTTTTCCACTTTATAACTTTTTTGTATATTTTCTTGCTTGTAAATTTGTTTCTAAATACTATTTTCATCATTTAGAATAATATTTATTTGTATTTTTTTTAGCAAAACTATTAATTAATTTTGAGCACTACCTTGGGCATGTGATCACGCGAACCTTCATTTAAAGAGGATAATTGGATAAAGGAATATTCACGATTGTTCTAATTTTAGGAAGTAATACAACTTTCACAAGAAAACATTATTTACCGTAACATGACCAATACTCCTGATGCACCTTTGGCATTGAAAAAAAGATTTATGAGAATTTTCTTTATAATATTAGAGTAATTTTGATAGCAAGAATATTATCTTTATTCGTCACTAAACTTATTTTTATTTCTTTTAATATTCAATGAAGGTGGGAGGAATAAGCCAGCCCTCAAACTCCCGATGAGGAATGATTGATAAAGATTTATCGAGGAGAAGTTGATCAAGATCAAAAGATGACTGCAATACCAGTAAATCAAATCAAATTTGATAATGCTACGAATATTGCAGATTACTTATAATCAACATCGGAAGTTTGTGAAGTAATCAAGGTGCGATTAAAATAATATGTTCACTTTTTTTTGACATCGAAATTAATATAATTCCGATTTAAAATGGTGCAGCAACTTATTTGCAAACTTAATAATTAGATTTACTTGTCATTTATGAGCCAACAAGATCAAGAAAGATGTAGATATTCCAGATATTCTTAATTATCATGGTAGTGAATGCATCCAACAATCTGGATAGGTTATTTCCAATAATATGACCATGGCAATTATTTCTGGTTCAATTTTATTATATAGAATATAATTTAGTTTTCAAAAATAATTCACTCTTATATATATTTTATTTTTTAAGGTTCCAGCTTACATCCTTCTAGTTTTCACACTTAATATCATCCTTCTTTTCGTAAGGCTTCTTTCATTCCACTCAAAGGATCATGGAATTTGAGAGACAAAAAGGTTGCACAAGAGAACTGGTCAATGTTACTTTTGGATTTGTTACTGTCAAGATAATCGAGTGGTATGAATTATACGACGATTCAAAANCTTATAATCAACATCGGAAGTTTGTGAAGTAATCAAGGTGCGATTAAAATAATATGTTCACTTTTTTTTGACATCGAAATTAATATAATTCCGATTTAAAATGGTGCAGCAACTTATTTGCAAACTTAATAATTAGATTTACTTGTCATTTATGAGCCAACAAGATCAAGAAAGATGTAGATATTCCAGATATTCTTAATTATCATGGTAGTGAATGCATCCAACAATCTGGATAGGTTATTTCCAATAATATGACCATGGCAATTATTTCTGGTTCAATTTTATTATATAGAATATAATTTAGTTTTCAAAAATAATTCACTCTTATATATATTTTATTTTTTAAGGTTCCAGCTTACATCCTTCTAGTTTTCACACTTAATATCATCCTTCTTTTCGTAAGGCTTCTTTCATTCCACTCAAAGGATCATGGAATTTGAGAGACAAAAAGGTTGCACAAGAGAACTGGTCAATGTTACTTTTGGATTTGTTACTGTCAAGATAATCGAGTGGTATGAATTATACGACGATTCAAAAATCACATCATTTCTTTCAATTTCATTTATTCATGGAACAAAAAAATAAAATATTCTAATTCTCAGTGGGATGCTTAGAGTTCTCTAAGACAAGCATGACTTCAACACCGGTAAACTAATATTTTAATATTTCTACTGATGACAATTTTATTTCTACTAAAGATTTATATTTTATTAACAATTACAATTTTTCCATTGTACTAATGATTTATACTAAATTGTTATACCTAACATTTCTACATTTTTTTACTAACTAACGATTCTTTATTATTGTTGCTAATTCTAGTTTCTACCATACAAAAATTTTCTGCCGAAATTTTTACTTACTTCTAACACCTCACTAACGATTCTCTTTTTTACCAATTCTATAATAATAATGATTCCATTTTTTACTTTATTAATTTTATTTATTTTTCTTTAGATTGAAGTCTGATAGTTGATTTTTATTTCAAAATGTTCTTGGTGAGGGTTTCTTATTTGGAATTATTTATGTCGCAGTCGAAATAATTAATCCAGATATAATTTTTTGTTCGGAAATTAATTTTTTATGGATCACGAAATATTTAACCAAATTTATTTTTTTTGAATCACATGCTTTTAAACTAATTTTTTTTAAGTGTACTCTTTTTTTTAAAAGAAAATTTATTTGTTTATTTGCTTAATTTTCAATTATATGATACTAATGAATATCAATTATTCTATTAGTATAGTGAATCTGTTGTATTGCCTTTCTTTACTTTTAGGTAAGAATTTTCATTATTTTATACATTAATTTTATTTATTAATTTTCAAACGCTAACATTCTTTGGTATTTATAACTTATATAATACAATAATCAAAACATTTAGAAGATTGAGACTTGTTAGTGGTACTGATACTGATATTAACTCCTTTTACTGAGAATAATTTTTTTAGATTGAAAACCAGAAATAGAAAATTATATAAACGAAATAACTGCAACATATTCGAAGAGCCAAAATAATAAGATCTGGATAAATTATCGAATAATTGAAATCAACGGATTGTGACAACATTTATATTATTGTTTCTGTTTTTTCATTTAAATTTTTTATATCTTTTAATTCATTTTTTTTCTTTGAAAAATTAATAGTTAATACGATTTGAGAATGTTCAAGGATTTGGATAATTGAAATAGTTGAAGCTTATAATAATTGAAGAATGGATTCAGATAACAAAGTTGTGTTATTACATTTAAAGTGTTTTATAAATAAATAGTTAAGACAAGAGTTTTAAACAAACAATGAAGTAAGTAGATTTTATTTCTATCATTTACATTTTCAATTAAATTTTCTTAATTCAAATTTAATTTTTTTTGAAAAAAAGATAGTTACCAATTTTGGATAATTAAAATAATTGAGCTGTGAATCAAATAAATGAATTAGATAAGCAAATTTTAGTTTGTTATTTTTGTTGTAATTCCTAATCTTTAATTCTACTAACATTTCTACCAACATTTTTCTTAGAATTACCAGACTTCACTAAAATACTTATACAAGATCAATTGTATTCATCCATATTCTAATAATTTGAGAATTTAAATACATGCCCTTTGAGAGAGAGAGAGGTGAGTATTTTATTCACTGAGTTCATGTAGGTTGTTCCTTTATCTTGTCATAATATCTGTATAACCTGCTCATTCACTGGGAAAATTGAAAGCACATCATGGCCACTATTAAGTTAGTGTATGTTCTTTTCTCAGTATTAAGAACTTTGATAAGTATAACTGGGGGAATTGAAAGCACATCGTGGCCATTATTATAATGAACGTTCTTCTTTCAGTTTTATTGAAGTTCTTAAATGTGCAAATAGGATATGTGCAAATTATTGAGAGCCCATGCTTTTCTTTAATTAGATAAATACAATAATTGTACTTACATTTACTTTCTTTTTTTTTAGTGAAAAAATTAAGAAGTATAGATATTTTTAGTGGAAATATAAGGTAAAATTTCTAATTACTAACTCATAGGTAATCCAAGTCTCTTAAGAACCTTTTTTAAACATTCAAAAGAAAATTTTACTAATATTATTAATTTACATTTTTGTTATGATATTTAAACAAAGAACCTTTTTCAAACATTCAAAAGAAGATTTTACTAATATTATTAATTTACATTTTTATTATGATATCAATTGGATTTATCTATATTCTAATAATTTGAGAATTTAAATACAAGCCCTTTGAGAGAGAGAGGTGAGTATTTTATTCACTGAGTTCATGTAGGTTGTTCCTTTATCTTGTCATAATATCTGTATAACCTGCTCATTCACTGGGAAAATTGAAAGCTCATCATGGCCACTATTAAGTTAGTGAATGTTCTTTTCTCAGTATTAAGAACTTTGATAAGTATAACTGGGAGAATTGAAAGCACATCGTGGCCATTATTATAATGAACGTTCTTCTTTCAGTTTTATTGAAGTTCTTAAATGTGCAAATAGGATATGTGCAAATTATTGAGAGCCCATGCTTTTCTTTAATTAGATAAATACAATAATTGTACTCACATTTACTTTCTTTTTTTTTTTTAGTGAAAAAATTAAGAAGTATAGATTTTTTTAGTGGAAATACAAAGTAAAATTTCTAATTTATTAACTCATAGGTAATCCAAGTCTCTTAAAAACCTTTTTCAAACATTCAAAAAAAGATTTTACTAATATTACTAATTTACATTTTTATTATGATATTTAAAATANTTAAATACATGCCCTTTGAGAGAGAGAGAGGTGAGTATTTTATTCACTGAGTTCATGTAGGTTGTTCCTTTATCTTGTCATAATATCTGTATAACCTGCTCATTCACTGGGAAAATTGAAAGCACATCATGGCCACTATTAAGTTAGTGAATGTTCTTTTCTCAGTATTAAGAACTTTGATAAGTATAACTGGGAGAATTGAAAGCACATCGTGGCCATTATTATAATGAACGTTCTTCTTTCAGTTTTATTGAAGTTCTTAAATGTGCAAATAGGATATGTGCAAATTATTGAGAGCCCATGCTTTTCTTTAATTAGATAAATACAATAATTGTACTCACATTTACTTTCTTTTTTTTTTTTAGTGAAAAAATTAAGAAGTATAGATTTTTTTAGTGGAAATACAAAGTAAAATTTCTAATTTATTAACTCATAGGTAATCCAAGTCTCTTAAAAACCTTTTTCAAACATTCAAAAAAAGATTTTACTAATATTACTAATTTACATTTTTATTATGATATTTAAAATATGTCAATTGGATTTATCTATTCTAATAATTTGAGAATTTAAATACAAGCCCTTTTAGAGAGAGAGAGAGTTCATGTAGGTTGTTCCTTTATCTTGTCATAATATCTGTGTAACCTGCTCATTCGCTGGGAAAATTGAAAGCACATCAAGGCCACTATTAAGTTAGTGAATGTTCTTTTCTTAGCATTAAGAACATTGATAAGTATAACTGGGAGAATTGAAAGCACATTATGATCATTATTATAATAAACATTTTTCTCTCAGCTTTATTGAAGTTCTTAAATAGGATATGTACAAATTATTGAGAGCCCATGTTTTTCTTTAATTAGGTAAATACAATAATTGTACTTACATTCACTTTTGTTTTGTTTTTTTTAGTGAAAAAATAAAGAAATATAGATTTCTTTTGTGAGCATACAAGTTAAAGGTAAAGTTTTTTTCTGATGATGGACCAACCCATTAATAACCCAAGTCTTTCAAGATTATTATTATATTAGAGGAAGGTTGTTATTTTTCTATTACTACTAATCTATTTAAATTAATGATTTGTATTTGTCATTTTTTATTCGAAGTTCTACTAATTATTCTTATTTTTACTAACAATTATTATTTTATCTGAACTGCCTATTTTTATTTATATTTATATTAACTATTTTTTATTGATGACTTTGATTTATTTTAACTAACATTTTCTTATTTTTGCTAACTGTTTTCTTTTTTCTTATTTTTATTAACATTTCACAATTTTCATTTTTTTACCAACAATTTTATGACTTTCGATTTTTCATTTTTCTTTTCTGTTTATTAACAAGTTTTCTTTATTCTAAATTATTTTATATTTTTATTTCAATTTCAATAACATAACTATTTATTTATATAAATATGCAATGAACTTGATAACTACTTTAATGGAACCAACTGTTATAGAAATATTAGAAAAAGTTCAAGAAACTTTTAACTTACCTACCAAAAGGAAAAATGAACTTAAGGGCGAATTAAGCCTTGTATTGGAAGACATAAACAATATCCACAAGTTTTGTAAAGATGAAAATTCACTTAAGACAGCTCAAGAGGTTTGTTAAATTTTGTTTTTTATTGTTTATATAATTTATGACATATGTATAATAATAGTGTCGTATCTATGTTATCTATGTTTATTTTAGATGTTGGGCCTGTTAGGATCACCATTATTAAGATTTTGAAGGCAAAGTTAATTATTACTCGCCCAACGATTTCCTGTACCTGAAGTGAATCAAATAGTTTTGCAACAAATTTTGTCCATGACACTGCTGCTACAAATTCCATTCGCGCTACTAAAACTTCTACAGATACAAATTCTACGTGAACTAATAGTGCTGCTACAAATTCAGTTCATGCCACTAAAATTTCTGCTACGACTACAAATTCTACTTGAATTTATTGTGCTGCCATTAGTTCCATTCACTCTTCTACCAACAATATCTATATTGGCACAACTTCAAGAAATTCTCACAATCCCTGCTACTTCAAGTTCTATCCGTTCTATAAATTCTGCTACCAGAGGTGTCCGTAATGATCTTAATAACAACAACAAAAACAATAATAATTTTAATATTACAAGTTTGGATAGAAGAAAAAATTCATTAAGTTCTAAAAGAGGAAAAAATGAAAAACCAATTAAGCTCATTCAATAATCAATACCTTGTATTCACTTATTAAGAAACTCATTTTATATTGTATTTCATTTCGAGCTTACTTAAAAAAGCTCAATATGTACATATTCCATCATATATTCATTGCTGATTTTTTGAAAAAGCAGGTATTTTTCAAAGTAATTGATATATTGTTATATATAATATAAATTATTCATTCAATATTCTAATGAATAAAATTCCTATCAAATATGTTTTTTATTAAATTCAGTACAAATATTAAGAAAATAAAATAAATATAAAGCGAAGTGTTATAATAATGCATATATTTAAGTTTAATAAAAAATTCTTGAGAATGGCTTTCTCACTATTAAAAAACATTCGATTATATTATTTTTGAAGCTCAAATTATTTTTTTTTACATATTTAACACAATGTGACTGGCAAAAAATAATACTTGTCGTGTCAATTGAACCATTGAATTAATTTACAATGCATGACGGATATTAAGTTTGAATATTTTTGTGAATGATCTGTATATTAAAATCTTTTCAAACTGAATCTCTCGGAATTTTGGCTAATTAATCTGAGAATTTTCCCTTATCTTAATAATAGTATTATAAGTAATTATATTAATATATAAATATATCTCAAAGATAGTTGGCTCCAGAAATAATTGCACTTTCAAAATTTCTATATTATATAACCTTTCTACAAACAATAAGTTATTCTCAAGAAATAATCCTTATAAATTTCAATTAACTCTTCGAGGAACTAAAGGCAGATTTGCTCAAATAACTTTTTGGGATATTTACGATGGACATGCTAACACAATTGTGGCTAAAGTTAAAGGAACAGACGAAATTATTGTCTTTTTTTAAAACAACAATTAATTTTTGAATCTTGAATTATGATTGGCCAAATCCGATGATACTAGTAAAATCACCTGATAGGATTTTCAAATGATAATATTGTAGGATTTATATTGTATTTATTTATAAAATCAAGTTGAATTATAATAAAGACTAACAAATCAAATAATCAAATCAATAAATCTAATCTTTGAATCAAAGTTGCATATGAAAATTTTTATTGATGATATTAAAAAAAAAATAATGGATGACACAAAATTATACTTTCTTACAATCACATTATCTTGCCTAAAAAAATCGTAACATCAAAATTTTAAAAGTATGATGTAATAATGAATCATTAATAAAAGCCACTTCATTTTTAAAATCAAAAAATTTTTTATCGAAATAAAACTTCTACAAATCTTTAACACAAAAAATTCTTAAAAATGGAAAATACACACTTTTTACTTAATGGTATAATTAGTATTATTATATCTATCTATTTTTTTAGTTGAATAAATCTAATAACTTTTTGTGTCAAACATATAGAACTTTCGTCTCTTAGTCCAAACCAAACATTTTGTAACGAAAGTTTCTCATTTATGAATGAGCTCACTATACAAGACGTTGAAAGTGAAATTGAAAATCAATCAAATAAAGTGAGCAAATAATAATTATACCATATATTTTATATAATATATAATTAATTTAAATAATACAAATAATATTGAACACCCACAATTAATCAAAGATTATTATTCAATTTTAATGTTACAAAAGAGAAATAGGGAAGAATATGAAGGTGGAGAAGAAGGTGAGGGGTCAGGAAAAAGAAGACGGAGAAGGTGAAGATGCTGAGAAAATAAAACGTGAAAAAAAACGGGAATCAGATAGAAAATCAGGTAATTTTAATATTAATTTTAATCAATATGATAATATGCATATTTTATATTGTATTAAGGAAAAATTTTATTGAATTAAATTAATAGCTTTAAGATATCGAAAGAAAAAAAAGAGCGAAGCTGAAAAATTAGAACAAAAAGTAAATGAATTAGAGGAAAAAAATAAGCTCCTCAAAAACGAAGTAAATGGGCTCTGCAAAGAATTTTTGGAGCTTAGGGACTTTGTGATGATACATATTATTTGCAACCATTTGTAATTTTCTTTATTTTTTTTTTANGTCAAACATATAGAACTTTCGTCTCTTAGTCCAAACCAAACATTTTGTAACGAAAGTTTCTCATTTATGAATGAGCTCACTATACAAGACGTTGAAAGTGAAATTGAAAATCAATCAAATAAAGTGAGCAAATAATAATTATACCATATATTTTATATAATATATAATTAATTTAAATAATACAAATAATATTGAACACCCACAATTAATCAAAGATTATTATTCAATTTTAATGTTACAAAAGAGAAATAGGGAAGAATATGAAGGTGGAGAAGAAGGTGAGGGGTCAGGAAAAAGAAGACGGAGAAGGTGAAGATGCTGAGAAAATAAAACGTGAAAAAAAACGGGAATCAGATAGAAAATCAGGTAATTTTAATATTAATTTTAATCAATATGATAATATGCATATTTTATATTGTATTAAGGAAAAATTTTATTGAATTAAATTAATAGCTTTAAGATATCGAAAGAAAAAAAAGAGCGAAGCTGAAAAATTAGAACAAAAAGTAAATGAATTAGAGGAAAAAAATAAGCTCCTCAAAAACGAAGTAAATGGGCTCTGCAAAGAATTTTTGGAGCTTAGGGACTTTGTGATGATACATATTATTTGCAACCATTTGTAATTTTCTTTATTTTTTTTTTAATATATGTTATTATATCTTACAATTTAATAAAATTCAAATTTCCGTGAATATATATGTCAGTACCTTTTACTTTTCAAAGATTTTGACTAAATAATTACTTCAAAAATAAATTTTAACTTTGATTAATATTTGCTCATATCTCATTTAATAGATTTGTTATTTTAAACAATATATTGTTCTCGATTGTTTTTATATTCGTTGCTTTTCTGAAATTTCTGGAATGTAAACTTATCAAAGCCATAAACTTTGCTCCCATGATTAATCTTTGTTAATGGATCTTTTCATCAATATTTATCATTTACTAAATAAACTTATATTTTCACAATTTCATACAATAATCACTATAAAAAATAATAAAATGAAGAATTAGAAAAATTATTAATCACTAATTAGAAAAATAATATATGTACGATATTGATATTCTAATGATTCTAAAGGACCCATATTTTGTAAACTGGACATAGGCTTTTATACTATACACCTTCCATCCTACATTATCTTCGAACACCTGCACTTTTGCAGTAATTGAACCAGTGGTGGAAGATCTGAACCTAGAGATGAAGGATTATTGAGATCTGATAGGGCAGGTTTGATTCTGAAATTACAAATAATACACCTTGGTCTAACCACTGTTCAAGAAATTCTTTATATTTTTCAGGATCTATAAGATCTATCAATTCTTTTGGGTCCTTTATTTTCATTTCAATGGATGAAGCAGCGACTGTAGCTGTGGATTCTAAATTTCCTATAGCACCTTTACCCTATGTAACATAATTTTAAATTATATAAGTATAAAAAATTATAATCATATTAACTGATCGCGAATACATACTATCTTGTTTCTAAAGTTTCATTTTTGACTACTAAGACAAATTTCACCTTCATAAGAACATCCGGGTGTTCTGATTTCAAATCCAGCTTGTTCATAGAATTTCACTAGGCCAAGTCGATGTAATTTCACAATAACTGGTAAACTACCTGGCGTAACACATCTTTTACCACCGATGGAAGGTCTATATCCTTTTTTAAGACCTTGTTCTAAAACCAAATCTGCAAGAATTAAATCTTCTTCAGCTGTTGTACAGATGCCAATAAACACACCATCCAATTTTTTTCCTTCTACATTCTTGGCAGGAAAAATGTCGTCTGCAGATGGATACAATGCAACAAGGGAATCAACTTTGGATAAATCAATTATATAAGTTTTAGCATAAACCGCATCAGGATCAGCACGGAAATATAAGAATAAATTTTTATGAACAGGATTCTTTCATTTGGTGATGAATGCAGCTGTAATCTCATCACCTTCAAATACATCAGCAATATCACCAAATTCTGTCGTCATATTTGAAATAGCAAAACGGGCGTCACATAAAAGGTATTTTAATCCAGGGCCAGTATATTCTACTGCGCGTTCAAAAGCAACAGTATTTCGTTTAAGCTCTTCAAGTACATGTAACATTGTATCTTTTCCTCCAATACTGAAATGTAGTTTTCCTACAAATTTAATTTCGACGGTTTCCAGAACTTTAAACCAAGTCTCACCAGTTACTAAGGGCATAACAACATCTGCAGCACCGAGTCCTATAGCAAATGACCGAATTTATTGATCATAGTTTCAGATGATAATAACTGACAGATTCTTATCATGGATTATGCCTGAGGAATACATGTGATTTATATTAAAATATAAATAATAGTTAGAAATATCAATCAATAGTAATAGTAATCATTATTTTCAAATATTCGATGAAGTAAATTAATTGTTCTGGTAAATTTTGATCAACATCTTATTTGTTTTCTATAATAGAAATGAAATAGTAATGTCACCATTATTGTCCAAATAATAGTAAAGAATGTTTTTTTTAGAATTCTTCAACGAACCTGCAATGTCCATTAGAGAAATCAAATCAAATTTCATGAATTTTTTGGATTTATAATCATTTAATAATAAATAAATTTAAAAATCAGAAATATAAAAAAAATTTTATCAGTATTATTACAATGTAATATTTAATAATGAGCTGATAGTGATTATTATGGATAGGATAAAATATCTTGATTATTATTGATGGAAAGTATTTCTCAATTTCACTTATTTATGTTGTCAAAAATATTTTTTTTGCTATTTGTAAAATTTTATTTTCATTTATTGTTTGTTGAATTATTAAAATTACATTAGAATTATTATATTTCTTTATTTTTTTCAATATCTTAACTTATTTTATTAGATCGATTGGAAATATTGGATGTGCACGGAGAACATTCCAATGAAGATCATAAATTGTAAGATTGTTGAGGCTAAAGATCTTACAGGAAGATGGAGAAATAAAAGTATAATTAATTGTCCGGAGCATATCATCTCATGACATGTGATTCTGAACTATCACGTGGCTTATTTAATCCAATAATATATCAAAAAATAAAAAAAAATAAAATGATTTGCTCCGAACTCACAACCGTTCCCATTTCCTAATTCTATATATGGTCATTATATATGTTGGTTATTTTTAGAATTTCCGGAATATTCTTAGTATAAATTCCAATTGTTAAAAAAGAATCTTTAACTGCACTAACATAACTCTTGTTTAACAAAGAAAATAATAATATAGAAACAAAAAAATTCACAAATATGGTTAATTCTAGCTATACAATTAAAAAAAAAAAAGAATTATGCTTCAATACAATAAAATATGCATGATTTATTTCACAAAAAAAAAATTTAAGTAGATTTATTATTGTTATTCGGGATAATACACTGAAAAAAATTCCAAATATGGTTCATTAGCATCATTAACAAATATTTTTATGTAATTTTATTAGTCAATGAATTACATAATTAACAGCTATTACGTTAATCATAATATTATAAAATATATATTTGTTTCACTTTTCAAATTAACTAATATTAAATAGTTAATTTAAAATTATATAATATTTATCAGAGAACGAATTTGTAATAAGATAAGATCACGCCACATGTAGCATTAATATTTTTCAAGCAGAATTTAATATTTTACTTAATACAATATATTTAATAATCTACATATTATTATCGTGAAAAATAAAAAAGGAAAATGATAATGTGAAATAATAAAAATGATTACATCAGTTGACAAAAATAGAACAAAAGAATAATTATAATAAATGAAATGAAAAAAAAAATTATCTGAAATGAAATAAATAATAAAAAAAAATAAAATAAGAGAGGCATCGAATAAGCATAAAAAGGATTTGATTTTTATCAGTTTTCATTTTTTCCCCCACTACCACTATTATTCACATTAATAATATTTAGGTTTGATAATTTCTATCTCGTATCCCAATATTATTTCTCTATAATTTTAAAAACAATCAATAAAAATAAATTTTAAATCGAATAAATTATATATTTTATTAAAAACTTTAATAGACATGAAAAGAGAAAGATCGCTATCTCCTTCTGATTTGTCGACACCACCAAACAAAAAAATTTTAATCGAAAGAACTACTGAAAGTATTGTGAAAAGACAAGAGACAATAAATGTATCTAATAATAAGCTTAAAGTAAATAATTCATGATTTTAAATCTCAAATAAATTAAATTATTAAATAAAATAAAAAGAAATAATATTAAACATATGATCTTTACTTGATCTCTACAGAAAACAAGTGGATTTACTACCTCACTTAAAAGCAAACATGTATTTGGATCCGGTACCAAATACACCAATAATGCGTTAACAGGAAGTTTTGCTGGCATATTAAGTTCACAAAAGCCAAAATTTTCAATTTTCGATAAGCAAACTTCACAAAATGACGAGGACGAAGAAGAGAACAATAACGATGATGATAAAGAAAGCGATACGAAAGAAGAAGTTCCTTTTGGAACGGAGATACAAACTTTACTTCAAAAACAAGAAGGTAGAAACATTGATAACAATTATAATAATAATGTAATAATAATAAAAAAAATAACAATAATATTTTTTTTATATTAATTTATTTAGTATTAACTGGGGAAGAAGATGAAATTGCTCAACATATAGTTCGAGCGAAATTATATCGGATGGATGGGCAGTGGAAAGAAAGAGGAGTCGGAACCCTAAGACTCAACTATTCAAAAAATAATGAAACGGTGCCACGTTTGGGTAAACTTTCAATATAAATTTGTTTATTTATTGACCATTATTATGAGTTCGATATTAAAAAAATTGTAATAAATTTATAGTTATGCGTGCGGATAACGTTTTAAGAGTGATTCTAAATATTGCATTATTTAATGGAATGCATGTTAAAAGGCAGGATAAATTTGTAAAATTATCCGCATTTGAGGGTAGTAAACTCGTTCATCTTGCAATTAAGGTTTGTAATTTGTAATTTTATAATTATAATTTTATTATACTTTTTATTATATTTTTATTTCTTATATTTAATCGTATTTTATTATGTTTTCTTTAGTTATCTAATCCTAATGCAGCTGATGAACTATATAAAGCTATAATGGATGCGATTACTTCTCGTGCTTAAACGATTCTTTGAAACATCATTTTGTTGTAATTTTTTTTTATTATCTTTGGTATTATTCGATAGACTTCGTTAGTTTTAAAAACTCGTAAAATTTTTTTTATAATTGTTGTTAAAGATTTTTTTTCTATTTTTTGATTTTTTTATTCCATCATATTATTTTACTATTTTTTTTTATTTTACTTTTCAATATTATATCTATCTTTTTAAACGATAATAAATATATTTTCATATGATAGAATTTGTAGTCTTTTGTTGGTAATGCTTAATAAATCAATGTGATTAAACGTGAATTATCATATTGCATTGTATTTTAATTGTGCGATGGTCTAAATTACGGAATTTGGTGAATTTTTTCTAATACAAAATAATAATAATAGATATGAAGGGACGAATTTTTAAATTTTGGTTTCAGTAATAAAGAAAAAGAACTTGATGTTGATAACAACAATAATAACAATAATGATGGAAATGATGATATGACGAAAAAAATAATCATGTGGATGGAATTTTCTTTATAATCAGAATACTATGGTGATGCTCGCCAATGCATATAATATGTCCAACAACTGCAATAATGACAGCAAATGATGAAATTTCTATTATATTCATTTTTATTGAAATTTTCACTGGATGATGAAAGTGAAGTTGAGGTAAAAAAAAAAGATCGAAGAAATTTAAAGTTACTTGAGGTGGTGATAATGATAAATCAAATCCATTTTGAATAAGTAAAGTTCTAGCTTGAGTATCCACTCATGATAGATATAAGTTCGAATACATAATACTTCCTTCCTCAACTTCACATGACCCATCCAATAATATTCTCGATACAAAGGTAATTCTAAAAGTATAGGTATAGTAACTTTACACCAGATTCGTTACCAATTATGATAATATAAATCTTGAGTTGATCGAACATCACTAATGATTATGTAGGAATTTTAGTTGCTATTTTTTTTATCTAAGTAATAGAGATAAAAGAGTAAAAAATAATCGTACCACATTATAACAAAAGAAATGATTGATTTCGTTGAATAAATAGCTTATCGACATAAATTTTTATTTTCTATCTGCATAATAAAATAATAATTTTATGACGTGAATTGTTCACGATTTTCTTTTCGTAATTCGAAAAAAATATTACAAGTTGATATAAGCTTGAGGTTGCATTACATTAATTGATGCTGTTACTTAATTCTATATAGGAGGTTTATATTTTGGTCTGAAATTGAAATATCAATTCCCTATAAATTTATTTATTGATAAAAGAGCCCAAAGATATAAAAATAATATTTAAGAAAGTATTTGCAAACGAATTTTAATTCAACAACAGATATAAGAAATTTCATGTTGCATTAGTGGTGAAGTAAAAGAAATATATAAAAAAAAATCTTTTTTGTATAAAAGAAACTGCATCGTAGCGAAACTAGAGGCGTAGCTGATTATCAGGTAAGGCTCTTCATCGCCCTAATAATTGCTAGCCCAATCATCGTAAGCGCTGGTCGTGCTACTTACTCGAGTTTTTCACACTCTGACGATGCTGGTACTGGTAATGCTCTACTTATCTATTTATATCATATATTATACGTTTTCAAAATTTTTATGGGATTGTGGATCACCACATATATGTATATGATATACATATATNCATTATAACAAAAGAAATGATTGATTTCGTTGAATAAATAGCTTATCGACATAAATTTTTATTTTCTATCTGCATAATAAAATAATAATTTTATGACGTGAATTGTTCACGATTTTCTTTTCGTAATTCGAAAAAAATATTACAAGTTGATATAAGCTTGAGGTTGCATTACATTAATTGATGCTGTTACTTAATTCTATATAGGAGGTTTATATTTTGGTCTGAAATTGAAATATCAATTCCCTATAAATTTATTTATTGATAAAAGAGCCCAAAGATATAAAAATAATATTTAAGAAAGTATTTGCAAACGAATTTTAATTCAACAACAGATATAAGAAATTTCATGTTGCATTAGTGGTGAAGTAAAAGAAATATATAAAAAAAAATCTTTTTTGTATAAAAGAAACTGCATCGTAGCGAAACTAGAGGCGTAGCTGATTATCAGGTAAGGCTCTTCATCGCCCTAATAATTGCTAGCCCAATCATCGTAAGCGCTGGTCGTGCTACTTACTCGAGTTTTTCACACTCTGACGATGCTGGTACTGGTAATGCTCTACTTATCTATTTATATCATATATTATACGTTTTCAAAATTTTTATGGGATTGTGGATCACCACATATATGTATATGATATACATATATAGAATATAGAATATAGGGTCAGAAGATGGCCAATCACAATTTATTTCAGAGCCTTTCTCGTTTTCTTGGTATATGCAAAGATAAAAGTTCCAATGGTTTAAGTAATAATGGAAATATTTTTTATTTAATTATTTTAGTTAATAGAGTTTCCTGACCTGTTTCAATAGTGATGATATATTTGGATATAAATCTTATTTAACGAAAACCGCAATGAAATCGAGTTGATGATTTAAAATACGTCACCGACATTTATAAGATATTCAATTTAATTAAAGGTAATGCATCGTACGTCCGTGTACGTGTATTCACATTCTGCGATAATGATATTCCGTTGCAATCAATTAAATATGAAAACTGATCAAAGTATTTTATACGTCATTATAGGAATTAAAAAAATTATATGAGCAAAAATTGTGAAATTGAAGAAAAAAGATTGAAAATTTGAAAAAACCATGTATAATAAAAATTAACAAAAAAGATAATTACCAAAAAAAAAAATTGGTAATGAATAAATAAATAAATAAGACAAGAATTAATAGGTAGACTTAATTTCTAGTGTTGAATTTTTTTATTTTTTTATTTGTAATGTGATACATATTAGTAGATTATAAAATTTTAATAAATGATATTTACTAACTATTATTGAATCAACATTAGTTTCATTAACATTATTAATGATACTTTTTTTCTGATTTCCATCCCCCACTATAATAGTAATTACTTTCATTGACATTGTTTCTTTTTTTCTGTTGCTGTTCTCGGTGCTTTTTCATCTTTTCGACACAATTAAAAATTTCATCAAATATTTCGTTGATTTCTATTTTGATTTTTTTAAAGAAAAGAAGTAAAAAAAGAATTAATATTATTATTATTTGTTATAATTATATAATCATTAATACATAAAAATTAATATACTTACCATTTTTGCTTTCATCTTCGCAAGATAGTTCTTTTTGTGTTGACTTAAAATTATTTATAATATTTGACAATGCATTAATTTTGCTGTCAACTTCGGAAACACCAGATTTGAATGTTGTGTCAGTAATTGATGCCGTTTCGTTGGATGCTGAATTAATATTATTTATATCATTTTTCTTTTCTGTATTATTGATATTTGATAATACATTAATATTGCTGTCAACTTCTAAATTACTGAGACTCGATAATGCAGTTTTATATGTTGTATCAATCGATGCGGAGTTGATGAACGGTTCTTTTTGTATTGGATTATTCTCATTTATAATGTTTTTCTCTTTCAAATTATTGACATTTGATAACGAATTAATATTAATGTCAACTTCTAAATCATCAAAACCTGATAATCTAGCTTTAGATGTCGTACCAGTGATTGATGCTTGTTTGGTGAATGTGGATGGTTCTTCTTGCGTTGAAGTAATATTATTTATAATATTTTTATCTCTCATATCATTAATACATGATAATGCATTAATATTATTGTCAACTTCTAGATTGCCGAAACTTGATAATTCAATTTTAGGTGTCGCGTCAGTAATCGATGCTAATTTGATAGTTGATCCAGATGCAGCATCTTTATATGATTCCCGGGATTTTTTAATTCTCTATAAATGTTGGCTCTGTTGATATATGTAAATTCATCGGAGCAACCCAAATTGATGACAATATTAAGATCAGAAAGAGCTTCCTCATATGATTTTAAATTATAGTAACAGAAAGCTCGCCATTTTAAAGCCAAACAGTCAATTGGATCAATTACTATTGCCTTATTTAAATCATCTAGTGCATCGGTATAGGATTTTTTTAATCCTTTGACCACACCTCGCAAACACCATGCAGTCGATCTTTGTGGTCTTAGTAAAATAGCAGCATCTAAATCATCAATTGCTTCATCATATTTCTTTAACTTTCCATAAGCCTCTGCTCTATTACACATAGTGTTATAGCTGTTTGGAAAATTAACAAGATATTTTGTGCAATAATGTACTACTTGATTTTCTTTTTTANTTGAAGTAATATTATTTATAATATTTTTATCTCTCATATCATTAATACATGATAATGCATTAATATTATTGTCAACTTCTAGATTGCCGAAACTTGATAATTCAATTTTAGGTGTCGCGTCAGTAATCGATGCTAATTTGATAGTTGATCCAGATGCAGCATCTTTATATGATTCCCGGGATTTTTTAATTCTCTATAAATGTTGGCTCTGTTGATATATGTAAATTCATCGGAGCAACCCAAATTGATGACAATATTAAGATCAGAAAGAGCTTCCTCATATGATTTTAAATTATAGTAACAGAAAGCTCGCCATTTTAAAGCCAAACAGTCAATTGGATCAATTACTATTGCCTTATTTAAATCATCTAGTGCATCGGTATAGGATTTTTTTAATCCTTTGACCACACCTCGCAAACACCATGCAGTCGATCTTTGTGGTCTTAGTAAAATAGCAGCATCTAAATCATCAATTGCTTCATCATATTTCTTTAACTTTCCATAAGCCTCTGCTCTATTACACATAGTGTTATAGCTGTTTGGAAAATTAACAAGATATTTTGTGCAATAATGTACTACTTGATTTTCTTTTTTAAAATGTTTTGCACAGTCAATTTTAAATTTTGTTATATTCAAATGACGTAACAATGAGTTTTTTGGTGGTGAAGGTGATGTTGGGTTGGATGTTGCTTCTAATAATACTGGTTGTTGGGCTTGAGAATCTTCAGAATGAACTGCCGGAGAAGATCTTTTCCATAATTTACTTATCTATAAAGAAACAAAATTATACAAGATAACATATATAATGTTGGAGGCAATTGTATAGAAAAGACAAAAGGAGCATCAAAGAAAAGTAAAATGTGATAAAATTGTGAAAAAAAATTCCATTTGGAAATTGAGATCTGAGACTTTTAGTAACTTTACTTACTGAAAAAATCTTTTTTTCTCCAATTAACTTCATTTTCAATGATGCTAATAGCGAAATAGTTCGAAAAAAATGTATAATTAAGCAAAATAGTGGCTGGTGAAGAGTGCAACAAAGTGTTGAGAAGAGAGTAGGAGTAAGTGAAAGAAAAAAAAATCGTGAATCGTTTTTTTGTAGATCATTATTACTACCAATTAGCAATTAAGCAATATCTGATGGTAACGTGATTATGAAAATATTTTTTGTGTCACGATATTAAATACTAAAATATTAAAAATAATCATTGTAGCAATTTTAGGAAATAAGATAAATATAACAAGATAATATTTTACATGAAATAATTTTTTTACTATACATGACACACCCCTATAAATCATTATTATAAGTAAAATAATTCCTTAACATTTAATTAATTTAATAAATAATAACCAATTAACTATATTCAGTCATTCACTCACTCATTCAATAAATCAATCATCTTTATTTTTCTTCTTCGATGTATAATCTATTTATGGGAATACAGTAATAATCTAGACACACACCATTGACAATTAAAGAATTATCTGTAACACATAATATAATTCATATATTAGCTTTTCGAAACGATTAAATTTTTAGAATTATTATTATTATGATAGATAGATTAAATGAAAGTAAAAAAGATTAAATATTATGAATGAAAAAAATTGATAAAAAATATTTTAAAAGATTAATTTCAACATGTAAGTATTTTTTTTCTCAACAATAATATTAAATATGATTTGATATCTTCATGATCTATAATCTATTTTTTCAATTAGCGGTTGATTGTTATAATTGAAATTCATGAATGATTTGAACCAATATTTTTTGCTGTTCGTAAAATTGTATAACGAAGAATTTTTTTTATTGTAATCAAGAATATAGTACGAATTTATGTGTGACATTAAATTCATAAGGTCGTCTGTCTCTGGAAATAAAGTCATGAATATTTTATCTATTCCTCCATTTCATTTTTTCTTTACCTTTCAAACTTTAATTTTAATATTTATTCTTATCATTATTATTTATTATTCAATAAAAACATTTATAGATTTTTATTTGCTTTCATCTGGAAATAATATTATTCATCCCTTAATTATTGATATTAGATTTTACATAGGAATGAGTTAAACTCTAAACTATTATCAATCTTAATAATTCATTTCATATTTCAAAAAATCTTTGTCTATTGTTTATTCCTTTCTAAACATACATGCGTCTATGTATATATTCACTAAATTATTAACTCAGACCAAGAGTAGGTTGGAATTAGAATTGTGCTAATCGTGTTGATATGAGAAATTTAATGATGTATCTTCATAAACATACCTATTCTTTTCCAAATCCTTGAGTTCAGGTGTCATTTTTTCGAGGTTGAATGCATTTTTCTGTACTATACGTATTAAATTTTGGAAGAAATTAGTAAATAACATTAATTTGTTGTGGTAGATAAATTATATAAAAGGGAGAAAATTTTTTTTTGATTGGTCAAAATTGAAACTTTGCCTTGCCTAACTTGTAATTGTCATCGAAATCTTGACAAAAATAAATAATTATTGCACTTTGATAAGGGAAAAGGTAAAAATATTACGTAGTTTTCTATTCAAAGTTCTAATAACAAAAGAAAAAATTTAGTCGTGAAATTGTGGTCTGTATCTAATAAATTACGAAGCAGAATTCTTCAAAGGGTATCAACTCTTTATATGCATAGAATTTTTAAATGGGTATCTGAACAGATGCCTATTCTGTATCAACAATCAACCTTAAACGAAATATAATTAATGATGGCGGAAGAAGAAGATGGAATGGATGAAAAATTTTCAGATATAAGTATAAGAGGAGGAGTAGAAGGAATTATTAATTTAAGATATCCTGAAATACCGGATTTAAGATATGGTTCATTCACTTATTCATAAACAATACCCTTAATCATTAAATTTTTAAAATACTTATTTACCCATGATTATTATAAATGGATTTAAAGAATTATTGAATTTTACCCAATAAAAATCTATATTTAATGATCATGTCAACTAAATCTTATTTAAAATTTGGTAGCCTATTATTTGTTTCGACATTATTGAACATCTTCAACAATATGTTCAATTCTTATTAGAAACTCCTTTAAGTTTATTTCTTCATGGTGTATTGAAAAATTTATTCGAGTTTTAATTAATTATTTATTTTATTTTAATCAATTTTTATTTTTATTTATTACATTTCAATTATTATTTATAAATTTTATATAATGGTTCAGAATTCAGAACATTTTGTTGCTGCAATATTTATCAGATCGGAGTAAATTATTTGTATGATTATCTGATTTGAAATGATAATATAATGATTTTATTTATATCAGGTGATTAAGCCTTGATATTATGTGTAACGTGATGTGATAACACAAACATCTCTTTCTTTTTCTTAAAGAATAAACCTTGCTTTTTGTTGAAAACTAAGTATAACTTTAAATGCCGGAATATTAAAAGTAGGTTTCTTATTGTCTTTAAATTGTATTATTTTGTTTTTATCATTTAAAAGATACCAGTTAGTATAAAAGCAGTAACTTTTAAATGATATTAATGTAGTTTTTATGTAAAAGAACCTCCCGATTTCAAAAATTTCATGGTCACTTTTTTCTACCACATTGCTTTTTTGTCTATTTTCTAGCTTGTTAATTTGGTTCTAGATATTATTTTTATTGTTTGGCATGTTTTTTATTAGTTTTATTTTAGGAAAAATACTAATTATTTTTTTTATTTATTTAATTGGTCATGTGATCATGCAAACCTTCGTTCAAAGAGGATGTTTAGGTAAATGAATGTTTGTGCACCTTTGGTATTTAACAGAAGACTTATGAAGAATTTGGGAAAGAAAACATTCAATCATCATAATACCAGAATTATTTTTGATAGCAAGTATATTATCAATTTATTCACCTAGGAAAAGACACTAAACTCATTTTTTATTTCTTTAAATATTCAATGAAGGTGGGATGATAATTCGATCAAATTCTTTATGCTGACTGATTGAAAAAGATCATTTATCAAGAAGAGATTAAGATTACTGTAACACAAGCTAATTTGATCATGCTAGAAATGTTGAGATTACTTTATTAAAACTTATAATCAACGTTGGAAGTTTGTAAAGTAATTGAGGTACGATAAAATAAAATTTATATAATTATGAATAAGATCACTTTTTTATTAGTTGATATTGAAATAAATTAATTCTGATTTTAAATAGGGGTAGCAACATATTTGCAAACATAAGAAGCAAGATAGGTGATATTATTATCATTTGAGCAACAAGATCAAACAAGATGTATTCCTTAATTGTCGGTTGAATCTGGATTTTTTCCAATGATATAGCCGCAATAATTATTTCTGGTTCAATTTACATTAGAATATAATTTATTTTTAAAAATAATTCTCCCTTTTATATAAATAAATTATTATATTTTTTAAGGTTCCAGCTTATACTCTTCCAACGACCACGCTTGATACCATCCTTATTCTTGAATGCTTCTTTTATTCCACATGAAAGATCATGGAATTTGAGAGACAAAAAGTTGCGCAAGGGCTACCATTCAATGTCACTTTGGGATCTGATAATAGGACAGTATGAAAAGAAAATTGTGCATGTGATATAAATTTTTTTAAAAATCATATTATTTCTTTCAATTTCATTTATTAGATGGAGCAAAAAAATAAAATATTTTATGGATTCTAATACTCAGGGAGTTCTCTCAAACAAACATAGCTTTATACTGGTAAAGCGCGATCAATTTTTTTTTGAACAAGTGATTAAAATGATTTTTCTATTATATTTATTACTGATTTTATTAATTACATGTTATATTTTTTGATATTTTAATATTTTCTACCAATCGACAGTTTTATTTCCACTAACTATTTTACTAATTTTTTTCTATCTATATAAGAAATTCTATTAATGATTTCTATTTATTCTAATAGCTTTGATTTATACTATATTTTTTTACTAATGATTTCTACTACTAACATTTCTATATTTTTTTACTAATAATTTCTACTACTAACATTTCTATATTTTTTTACTAATGATTTTATTAATATTTTATTTATACTAACGAATGATTATTTATTATTGTTGCTAATTCTAGTTTCTACTATGCAAAAACTTCATGCCAACATTTTTATGCACTGCTAACGCTTCTATTTTTTATTTCTTTTCGAATTGGACTAATATTTTACGGACTATTTTATTGACAATTCTCTTTTCTTTAATATTTATTTTTACTAATAATTTTCTTTTATTTCTATGTTAAGAATTTCTTCATTTTTTTTTACTACGAACATTTATTTCTACTAACATTTATTTTCTTTAACCGTTTTATTTCTATTACAAATGATTTCTATTTTAGCAGTTTTCTACCAACAATTTTTGATTTCTATAACAAATTTTTTTTTATCTAGTAATAATAATAATTTCCATTTTTTACTAACATTAATTTTATTTATTGTTCTTTAGATTGAAGCATAATAGTTGAGTTAATTTTTGCTTCAAGATGTCCTTAGTGAGTATTTCATTGGAATTATTTATATGCACATTTGAAATAATTAATCTAGATAAAATATAGATGTCTAATTTTTTGTTTGGAATTTGATTTTTTATAGATCATGAAATATTTAACCAAATTTAACACTTTTTTGGATTAAGTGCTTTTATTCACCTCCACTTTTTGGATTCACGAAATAAATAAAAATAATGTAAGCATATTTTAGTAGTAATCAAAAAACCTTTGTGATGTCCCTGAGCAGTTATAAATAGATATTTTTGTTTGTTTTTTGTTTATTTGTTTTTGTTTGTTTGTTTTTGTTTGTTTGTTTTTTATTTTTATTTTATTCTTTGTCAGTGGAGGCGAGACCGCTGGCGTGAGGGGACTTTGCTAATACTTGCGTAGTCACTTAGAACACAAGAAATCCGATGAAGGATTACTTTGTGATGTCAAATGTAACACTTGTTTATTCTTTGCTGGTGGGATTGAACACTTGAAAAAACATTTGGCATGGCGTGTGCACAAATTAATCTAGAAATGGGTTATCTTCGTACACAATTGAAGTTTCTTTGATTAAGGTCTACTTATCCCCAAAAAAAGGATTTGTTACGTCTCCTTTCTCTCATTCCTTAAATGGCAAATCAAGTGAATTGCTTGCATAGTAACTTGATTTGGCATTACCATTTATGGGATAAATAAACTTGTGTTTATTGAAATACTATTGAAATATTCTTACTTAATGTGAATGTCATTAACCAAATTTATTATTATATATTAAAGATTTAGAGGAATCAAGAACCATGCATTAAAGAAAAATAATAAAAAATGAATATTTAATAGGTAGGTTGATTTTAAACATATTTTTTGTTTATTTTTTTCATCTTCTCTAATTTTATTTATTTTTTTTTCATACTAATAATTTAAAAAATTCTAGTTCGACAAAGTGAAATGAAAAATAAAAAGAATTTTTAGATCGGAAATTTATTAAGTAAAATTTTTAATTCAACATTTTTAATTCATTCATTTTTTATTATTATTAACTTATTTAATTGCTAGTTGATATAAATCTTTTAATCAAATTGGATGGTTTTTTCGTCTAACTACTTTTTCACATGAGTTTTGAAGTTATAATTGATGGATTTGGTGAGTACAAGATTCGTAATTTTTATTTTTAAAAAATGATATTGCTTTATAGATGTTTCAATTGGTAAATTTAAATTATTCACAAATTAAAAACATTAATGTTTTTAGATGAAAATCCCGGGGTACGAAATTTGCATTCATTTAAGTGGAAAATTTTATTGGTCATTGGCACTTGCAGCTAAGAATTTATTTTTATTGTATTCTAATTTTTCTATTACCATTTGATATAATTTGTTTGGTATTTTAAAAAATGAATTGATTACATATTGCAAAATTAAATAATGCCTTCGTTTCCAACACAACACAAAAGGAATTTATATGTACAAAAAACTCCAATCAATTACTTCGATATTCTCATCATATTTCAACATGAAGTACATTGATATATACGATATATAAATGAAAAATCATAGAATGTAAAAATTTGTTCGAGTTTTTTTTTTAAAAAAAAAAACTAATGAGCAATGTGCAAAAAATTTAAAAATTTGAGAATTGGAAAAATGAAAGTAGTAAGATCTTTATTTCATTGTTTTCATAATAAATTTATTTACATTTGGTTGTTAATTAATGTAATAAAAATTAGATTATACTGACTATTTTTCAGGAAATTTTTTTTAAGTTTGATTCACCTGATAACTTGAAATAGAAGAAGATAGCCGAAAAAACTATAGTATTATAAATAGTCAAAATCAAGAAAATAATTGAATGGAAATAAAGATTTGGGCAAGCAATGAAGCAAGTAAATTTCATTCTATTATTTGCATTTTCCAATTAAATTCTCTTAATACAATTAAATTTCTTTCTTTAAAATAAATAAAAATAATTGGCGAAACGTTCAAAAGTTGAAATCAATGGGTTTAGAGAAACAAATTTTATTTTTGTTATTTTTGTTACCTTTCACGATTTTTATTGTTACTATCAATTTTTTTCTCTACTAATCTGTTCTATTAATGCTAACAATTTTAATTCTACTGTTTATTTCTAACATTCATATCAATATTTTATTCTATTACTGACGATTTTATTAATATTTATTTTTCCACTCAATTATTTTTCTACTAATGAAATTCTTTATTAACATATTTCCATCCCTATTAACTATTCTTTTTTCAACTAATGGTTTATTGCAAACATTTTCTACCAATTTCAATTTTACTAACAATTTTATATTTTCTGTTTGATAATTTTCTTTCTTTACTTACAATTTTCTATTTTTATTAATATTTCGTTCCTGCAGACATTTCTTTTCTACTAACGATCTTCTTTTTCAAATCATAATATTTATTTATTTTTCTATTTCTACCACCACTAATCTTTTTCATCCAGAGTTTCATTTTTTGCAGTATAATTGCAATTATACTGATAAAGAAATGCCTTTAAACAGAATAAACAGATAATTCTTTTTTAGAAGAATTAAGTTCTAATTCAGATGTTTTCTCAAGTCCGAACTTAATTCAGCCGCACCTCGATACGAAAGTAATTGGAAAGATAAATATAAGAATACGTCTCATCCAAAATTGCGAATCTCAAAATAGAAGAAATTATCAAGANTTTTTCTACTAATGAAATTCTTTATTAACATATTTCCATCCCTATTAACTATTCTTTTTTCAACTAATGGTTTATTGCAAACATTTTCTACCAATTTCAATTTTACTAACAATTTTATATTTTCTGTTTGATAATTTTCTTTCTTTACTTACAATTTTCTATTTTTATTAATATTTCGTTCCTGCAGACATTTCTTTTCTACTAACGATCTTCTTTTTCAAATCATAATATTTATTTATTTTTCTATTTCTACCACCACTAATCTTTTTCATCCAGAGTTTCATTTTTTGCAGTATAATTGCAATTATACTGATAAAGAAATGCCTTTAAACAGAATAAACAGATAATTCTTTTTTAGAAGAATTAAGTTCTAATTCAGATGTTTTCTCAAGTCCGAACTTAATTCAGCCGCACCTCGATACGAAAGTAATTGGAAAGATAAATATAAGAATACGTCTCATCCAAAATTGCGAATCTCAAAATAGAAGAAATTATCAAGATCTCAAATATAATAATTGGTTAAAAACAACAAAGGAACACAAATGTGCAACTGTGGAAGGAATAAAATCAACTATTGCACCTGAGATTATCAAAAAACAAATAGTTTCTGTTCAAAAGGAAGATGGCCAAATTGAATTGAGTAAAACTATATGCAAAGAGTTAGATATCCCTTTACCAAAACTTTAGTAACTAGTCCAAACATATAATAAAATGAAAAACTTAAGAAATTTGAATCGGGTTCAAGGTGGTCCACGGCATTAATCTCGGCTATCTCAAAAACGCAGCCTCACAAATGGAGAGATAAATACAATAAAGCCTGAAAATATCCACCATCCAATTGTGATTTGAGTCAGAAAAAGAATGATTAGAAGCCTCTAATAAATATCTAGTTTTAAGAAATACATAGGTTATTGAAGAACTCAAGCAGGAATTAAATGACATCAAAAAGAAAAAAGAAACATCACCTATTTTAACTAATGTTGATAAGGGAACTGTCTTAGTTGTTAGCACTGCCGTTCTAACTGCCACAGTTTATACTCATGAAGAAGGAACGAAGAACAAGAACGCAAACATGAAGAAACAAAGAAACAGGAATAAAAAGAACGTGAAAAGAAAAGAAAATTGAACATGAGAAAATGAAAACCAAAGCATTTTGAGTGGTCTTACTGATGGATTAGCTACTATTATATATATCAACTACTGATTCTTGATTCAATGGAAATAACTCCTTTAATTAAATTATTTAAATAATAGTTATTGTTTTATAATTTCTATCGATCAAATAATGATATATCTATTAATCAAGTTTAATTAAAGAACAAAAAATTTCATTATCTCATCTCATCTTTGATTGACAAAATATTCAATATCCGAAACATCTTATTAAATAAACTTTTAAAAATTAATAAGCAAATATGTAAAATGATAAAATTTAAAGGTATTTATTTTCTAAATTTTCATCTCTAGTTATATACTTTCTAATTTTGAATTACTCGTATTCAATGTTTAAATTAATTGTATTGGAATCATTGTCTCCTAAAGTATCTAGTGTTTTATAGAATTCTTCATTCTCACTATTAGATTATTAATTTCATTGTCATATTTTCAAATTACTTTATCATTAATTTTATTTCACCATCAAAAATTTATAGAATTGCTAATACTTAACTTTTATTGGTAATTTAAATAACTTTCAAATGACTTTTCTTTGGTCATTTGTCATTTCAAAATAAGCATCGCTATTCTAATATGAATACAGAATTCCAGATCTCCAGTATAATGGATTTCATCACATAAATAAGGAGCATGAATTATTTTACGAAATAAAAATTCATATTATTGTTGCAAAAAAATTTGAATCTTGGCATAACATCAGAAAATCTATTTGGCCAATTTGATCGTGAAGATATTTTATTTGTATGAAATAAAATAAATTTTTATTTATTTCACGCTTCAGATAATAACGATCACCTGCCACAGTATTATGCGCTCAGGACTTGCAATGGTTTACCATTTCCTAGTTTATATTAGAAAAAGAAAACTTATTTTTGTTATTTTTCGAATATATCTTATGCAATTCATTTAACAATATATGCACTTCGAATAAATGATTGTTTAATGTTTCTATTGTTAATTATTTAAATTTCCGAGTTGAAACTTGTAACATGAATCATCTTTTGCTGAAATTAGGAATTAATATTACAAAAAAAAAATAAAGAGCAAAAAACATACATTATTTTCTTAAAATATTTTGATATCCAATTTGATTTTTTGCAAAAAAATTTCTTTTATTTAAATTTGAGATATTTCCCATGACAATATATATATATTAAAATTTAAACTTGTAACTAAAAAAAAATGGTTACATAACATATTAGTGTTGTTCTAAATGCGATATATAAATAAATTCATTCTTTTAATTATTCATTATCAATTCCTTTGATTATCTTCTAACTTATGTATATGTTTCAATTTCAATGTATTTCGGAATTATACAGTCTTACTTTTTAGAAAAAGAAAAAGTGGAATTCGGATCTTGAATTTTGATTGGCCAAATCATATGATGCTAGAAAATCGAATATCTGAAAATCTAATAACCAGACCAGATTAGATTTTCAAATGATTATTCTAGAATTTATGGATCGTATGCATTAAAAATAAAATATTGACGTAATGATGAGTCAAGAATAAAAGTCAATAAATTTTTTAGCGAAAAAAAGATCTTACAATTCCTTAACAAATATTTTAAAAATGGAAAATACTCACTTTTTATTTAATCAAGGTAAGGTATAATAATTATTATTATGCCTATATATTTCTTTTGTTAAATATTCTTATAACTGAATATGTCAAACATACATAGAACTTTCAGCTCTTAGTTCGGAACAAATATCTTGTAATGAAAGTTTCTCCTTTTTTAATGAGCTCACGATACAAGACATTGTAAGTGACGATGAAATCGAAAATCAAGTTAACAAAGTGAGCAAATAATGATTATACGATATATTTCAAATAATATATAATCAATTTTAATAGTACAAATAATATTGCATACTCACAATTAATCAAAAATTATTATTCAATTTTAAAGTCACAAAAGAGAAATAGGGAAAAATATGAAGGTGGAGAAGAAGGTGGAGAAGAAGGCGAAGGATCGAGAAAGAGAAATCGAAAAGGAGATGAAAAAGATGAAGAGGAAAAAGAAAAAACAAAACAAGAAAAAAAAAGAGAATCGGATCGAAAATCGGGTAAGTCTAATATTAATTTTAATTAACTAAATATTATTATAATTAATATGATGATATACTTATTTTATTGAGTATTAATGAAAATTTTTATTAAATTAATAGCTTTAAGATATCGAAATAAAAAAAAAAACGAAGCTGAAAAATTAAAACAAAAAGTAAACGATTTGGAGGAAAAAAATAAGCTCCTCAAAAATAAAGTGAATGAGCTCTCCAAAGAATTTTTGGAGCTTAGAGACTTTGTGATGATACACATTATTTGTTACCATTTATAATTTTCTTTATTTTTTTTTCTTATTATATGTTATTATATCTTACAATTTAATAAAAATTCGAATTTTCAGAAAGCATATGTTATAACCTTTTATCCATATAACTGGAATAATATTATATACCGATATTCCTTACTTCTATTTAAGTAATAAGGGAAAAATACTAACATCAATTTTAAATAAATAATTACATCTAGAAACTCATTAGATTGTTCCATTATCTTCATTGCTCTTCCGAAATCTCCAGATATAAACTTATCAATATCATAAAACTTTACTCAACACGATCGATCTTCGTTAATGGAATCTTTTCATCAATATGTATAAACTGCTAAAAATTTTCCAATTTCATATAATCACCATTATAACAAATAATTAAATATTTTCCAATGATTTTAGAGGACTCTTATCCTGTAAGCTAGGTATAGGCTCCCATCCTATATGCTCTCCAACTTCCGAATTTTATTAGTCAATAGCAAGAAGAGAATCAATAGTATCATTATCAATTCTTAAATGAAGTAAAATAATTGTTTTCAGTAAAATTTGATATCTTATGATTATAGTGATTTCGTTTTTATTATAGAAATGGATAAGAAAAAAAGAATTATTAATATATTTTTTAATTGAATGCTTCATTATTTAAAACCTCCACTCCCCATGTCTCTTATTTTTCTATTATTAATTGTATACTCTAACTTTTCTCCGTATGTTACCGTATCTCTAATTTCTACCATCACCACAATGATATTTAAACAAATCTGAAATTTCTGAAATTACCTGATTTTAGAATCTCTTCATAAAGATGATAATAACATCATCAATAATAGCAAATGATTGAATTAGTTTCTATTATCTCTGAAACATTCTATATTATGATTTGATTGATTATTGAAATTGATATGATAAATAAGATATATTTGCAAAGTTTTACCGTCATTCATTTAGTCATTTTTGTGATTCGTCATATGAACGATCATAATTTAATTGAATATGCTCATCAAACCTTAAGATGAATAACTTTTCCATATTTAATCATATCGGATTACTTTATTATTCAAAGATTTAGAAATTTAAATGTATCATCGGTTTTTAATAAGTTTTTTCGTTTGTATCCAAAATACGTTTCTTATTTCTTTGGCCATAAAATTAATTAATTGTGCTGAACAAAAGATAATTATTAAAATCATATAATCTATTATCTAAATAGAATAACAAGAGTATGAATAAATATATTACTTAATTTCTTGTATAAATAATTCCATTCGCGAGTCGATAAAGTTGATATACCTTTTTTCACTTCTAAAATTCGACCATTAGGGTATCAATATACACATTCATTGCAAGAATATATTTATGTGCATATAGATAATTACTAAAGAAATGGAAATGTCATTAACCTGGAAATTTACCAAGATTTATAATTAGTTTCAACTGTAATATACTTCGATTAAACAGCATAAATAATTCTAAATAAGAAATACTCACCGATGACATTTTGAAACAAAAATTGACCATAACACTTCGATCTAAAGAACAATAAATGTTTGTGATGATGTTAGTAAATTGCCCGTGTAAAATCATCAGTAAAAAATCACTAATAGAATTTGTTAAAAGATTACCAAAAGAAATAGAAATCATAAGTAATTGAAATAAAAATGTTAAAGAAAATAATGTTAGTAGAAATAAATGTCGAAATTGCTACCATAGAAAAATAAGTGTTAGTATAATTAGTAATTAAAAGTAAAATATAAATTATTATTAGAAAAAAAAAACGAAAAAAAATCATTATTAAAAATAAGAAATCATTAATAATAATATATGGAAAGAATAGTAAAATAAAATGTTATAGAAACTAATTAATAAAATTCTAGTTCAAATTGGATAGAAGTAAGATATAAATATAAATCGAAGTGACAGTAGCGAATAAAATTGTTGAAATAAAATTTTTGTATAGTAGAAATCAGAAAAGAAAATCGTTAGCCTACAATAATAGAGAAAAAGTCATTAGTACAAATAAAATCATTAGTAGAAATAAAATTTTTATTGTTAGAAAATATTAAAATGTAAAATGGAATCATTCATTATGACAAAAAAAGATTGTAGTTAGTATAGTGAACATTTTTAAAAAGTCAATGATTCCTACCATTCCATTATCCTGACAAGTAATTATAAGTTCATGTATAAAAATTTGAATTGACTGATCCAAAAGTAACATCGACTAGTAGCCCTTGTACGACTTTCTTGTCTTAAATTCTATGATCCTTGATGTGGAATGAAAGAATATTGAAGTTTTGATGCTTGCTTAACCTTAAAAAATATAATAGATATATAATTATTCATAAAAATCAATTATATTAATTATATTATTATAAATCGCAATAAAATTGAACCCAAAATAATTACCGTGGCTATGATCTATCCAAATTGTTTGATTTATTTATCTATCCACACCTTGCTTGGTTTTTTTGGCTCACATATTAAGTAAATCTGATCACACATCGGCTGTCTTGCTTCTCGTTAAGTTTTCAAATCTGATGTTTCCCCTATTTCGAATAGGAATTATATTTATTTCGATATCAAATAAAAAAAACGTAATCTTTTTTATGAATTTATAAATTTAATTTATTTTTAATCATACCTCAACATTAATTTTAAGCTCTAGCGAAGTAATCAGCAACATCCAAAGTATTATCTTGAAATTTAGTTTTGTTTGTTGATGTTGCAGTAATTTTATCAATCTTTAAACAACATCTAGAAGTGTGTTTTCCTTGATAAATGATCTTTATCAATCACTCCCCTTCAAGAGTTTAATGACCAGCAATTCAATAATTATAATCTTATCAACATTATTTAAACAATATGAACTATTCCTCACTATTCCTCACTATTCTATTGAATATAAAAAGAAATAAGAACAAGTTCGATACCTTTCCCGGACGAAAAGATTGATAATATTCTATCATTGTCATCAAAAAATAGCTCAAATATTATGAAGAGTCAAAGTGAAGTTCTCTTTCTCAAATTCTTAATGATCAATGTTGGAGCATCGGGAGTAATATTCACGTCATAATAAATATCATTAATTCAGAAATATTTGAAGAAACATTCCTGTGCCCAAACAACTTACTCGAGCTTCTCTTGATCACATGATCAAGGTATTTCTCAAAAGAATAAAAAGTTTAGCTAGAAAATATAAATAAATTTCATGTTAAATGATAAAAATATCAAAGAGGAACAAATAAACCAGCAAGAAAATAGAAAAAAAATGAATAAGGAAGAAAAAAGTGACGGTTGAAATCTTTGAAATCGTGAGGCTCCCTCACATAAAAATAACAAAAAATATATCAATAATTGAAAGGTGACTACTTTATGCATGCAAACTAATATTATTTAATTATTTAAATGATTTAAATGATAAAAAAGCAATAAATCAACATACTTTTAATATTCCACCAGTTAAAGTTTTAGAGAGTCCTAAATGAAACTTGAATGGAGGTATGTTTAATCACGTTACACATAAGATCCAGGATCAATATAATTGATTCTATTGGCTATAATGAAAGAAAAATATAAAATAATTGATAAATTTTAATTAGTTATTTTATGCAATAATAATAATAATCAAATATGAAAAAATATACTTTATATTAAGAAAGATTGCATTTAAAATAGTTATAGATATTTTCTGGAAAATGATAGAAGAGATTCTTTTGTTTTTAATTTTAAGTCAATAGATTAAAATCCTATGAAGAAATTCTAATGACACATGGATTTTNAAATATAAATAAATTTCATGTTAAATGATAAAAATATCAAAGAGGAACAAATAAACCAGCAAGAAAATAGAAAAAAAATGAATAAGGAAGAAAAAAGTGACGGTTGAAATCTTTGAAATCGTGAGGCTCCCTCACATAAAAATAACAAAAAATATATCAATAATTGAAAGGTGACTACTTTATGCATGCAAACTAATATTATTTAATTATTTAAATGATTTAAATGATAAAAAAGCAATAAATCAACATACTTTTAATATTCCACCAGTTAAAGTTTTAGAGAGTCCTAAATGAAACTTGAATGGAGGTATGTTTAATCACGTTACACATAAGATCCAGGATCAATATAATTGATTCTATTGGCTATAATGAAAGAAAAATATAAAATAATTGATAAATTTTAATTAGTTATTTTATGCAATAATAATAATAATCAAATATGAAAAAATATACTTTATATTAAGAAAGATTGCATTTAAAATAGTTATAGATATTTTCTGGAAAATGATAGAAGAGATTCTTTTGTTTTTAATTTTAAGTCAATAGATTAAAATCCTATGAAGAAATTCTAATGACACATGGATTTTTAGGATTTTTGTGAATATGATTATGTAAAAACCAATAATTTTTTTTGTCATAAAACGATCGAAAAAATGTTTATTACAAAAAAAAAATCATGAACACTTTATTTGCAATTACAAAAAATGGTAAGAGATTTGTTATGTTAATTATATTTATTATCGGAAGAGATGAGAAATATGCAGATCTGGCATTTTTCAGGTATTAGACCAAAAACGTGATCATGTAAATTTTAAATTCCAATAATTGGTTAATTATTTTATTAATTATCTTATATTCGACAGATTTAAATACACGAAGATTTATTTAACTCTTTAAAAATTTCATTAATAGATAATTTAAATAAAAATTCTATTGATCAATTATTCCAAAACAAGAATTATTTATTTCATCGACCATTGCGATTATTCACTCATGAAAGTTATATTAAGTAAAATACCGTTTCTTGAATGAATTCTGTCTATTAATTAAATTTTTTTTTATTAATTAATTATTTGGATGCAGTAATTACAACGAAAAATATTCCGATATCATTTTATATGAATTTATCCCTTAAACTGTAAGCAATTCCGGGCAAATTTTCCCACAAATTTTTCCTCTTGTAATTAATTTAATGTTTTAATTTCCTCTTGACACTTTGAATCATCACCAAATAATTTCTTAAATTTTTCCATATTCTGTTGATAAATATTGGTGGTGGAATCGGAATCTTTTATTTCGGTAAGAATCTCATGACATATAAATCTAAAGATATTTTATTCAATTATATGTCTCCGTTTGATGTTCACAGTGTTTGCATAATTGCTGACATTTGTTTAACGTTTCAATTTTGTATTTGTTACGTTTGAGATGTTTGTATTAATTGACAAAATATTAGTAGATGTTTGTTTTTGTAGTATATGACGAGTTTTCTCTCAATTTTCTACGTTTCCTTTGAATTTTAAGTAGAATATCTTCTTCGAAATTATCTTCTTTCAATATTCTACGTTTCTTTAGAATATTGAGTGGAATATCTTCATTAGAAACATAATTATCATCTCTTCTACCACTTTTACTATTAGCAGTTGCTTCATTTAACTCCTTTTCCACCTCCTCTTCTAATTCTTTCAACACTCTTTCAAGATCCTCCTCATTCTCGTCCAATTCTTTTTTCGATTCCGTCACCAATTTTCTTCTTCAATTAATCTTGTATCTATAAACTTTAAGTTTTCTAAAAGATCTTTTTTTAATTCTTTTTCTCAACCATCTAATTCATCGGATGTTTGGGCTGAAATTTCTTCTTTCGCATAATCCTTATTGTCATTTTCGGAGAATTTTTCTATTGGTGGACTATTTACAATAATTTTTATGATTCTATTTCTTCTTGCCTCGCCTTTCCTTTTTCTCTTGTAACATTTATTGTTTTCTTTTGTACATTTCCTCTCTTACTTTATGAAGGCTTTCTGAGTTAGCACTTGTTCTACACCTACACCACTACTACTTTTACACCCATTTCCTCTACCACTTATATTTTTTTCCTCTTTCACCCCTTTTTCCTGTTGAAACAACGTTTGTTTTATTATTATTTTTCATTTCTGACGTTTAATTGAAAGGTTATTTTTTATTTAGCGTAAATGATACTCTTTGATATACGCATCTTATCAAAAAAAAATCGGAGGGAACCAATTACAATGATTGATTTTGTCATGGATACTCATACGTGGCATGTATTACCCGTAAATCACTTTTATTATAGATAAAAAATTATATTTATATAATATTGCAAGCATTAAAATGAATATAATAATTAATTATATTACCTGATCTATTTTGGCAATTATCATCATAATAATAACAATTGTGACTATGATTATTTAATATGATCTACAGTGAAAAATGAAAAAGGAATTTGATGAAAAAATATTAATCAAAATAATTACATCAAAATAATCAAATAAGCTGACAAAAACAAAACAAAGAATGCAAAATAATGAAAATCATCGGGCATCAAGTAAGTATTTAAAGGGGTCAATTTTTACCAGCTTTCATCTTTTTTTCACAATTATTCGTAAAAAAAAATTTTTTATCCTCACAATTATTACAAATAATTTTTTCGAAGATGCCTGTAATGACTAGAGCACAATACCGAAAACAACAACAACAATATCAACAACCATATCAACAACCACAACGACAGCAACAACAGCAACAATATCAACAACAATTACCACCGCAACAAAAACGTGGCCGCGGAAGGCCACGAAAAAACATATCTCAACCAGAACAACAACCACCTCAACAAAAACGTGGCCGTGGAAGGCCACGAAAAAATCAGCCCCAACCCCAACCCCACTCGCAACCGGAACCACAACCACAACCACAACCACAACCACAACCACAACCACAACCACAACCACAACCCCAACCACATCCGCAACCGCAACCACAACCACAACCACATGGCGTATTTGGATCTTCGACCAGATACGCTGGAAGTTCATTTGTAGGTGGTTTTGCTAATATGATGTTAAGCTCACAAACCTCAAATATGTCAATTTTTGACGAGCAACCTTCGCAAAATAACGAAGTGAATGAGAACAAGAATAAGAATGAAAATGATTTGGAATACGTTCCTTTCGGAGCAGGAACACCGACTGTATTCCATGAATTAGAAGGTAGAAATATTGATAACAATAATTTCAGTAATAATAATAATTATTTTTATTATTATAATAATAACAATAATATTTTTTTTACAATAATTTATTTAGTGGTAACCGGTGAAGAAAATGAAACTACTAATCATTCGGTTCAGGCAAAATTATATTGTCTAGATGGACAATTGTGGAAAGAAAGAGGTGTTGGAACTTTAAGAGTTAATTATCCACAAAATAATGAAAAATCACCTCGGTTAGGTAAACTTTCAGTATTGTCACGACTTTTCTTATGTATCAAACATGATCATGATTGCAAGAGTTCAATATTTGACTTTGACTAAAAAAAAGTATATTTATTTTATAGTTATGCGTGCAGATAACGTATTTAGAGTGATTTTAAACGTAGCATTATTTCAGGGAATGCACGTTGAAAGATCAGAAGAAAAATTTGTAAGAATATTTGCATTTGAGGATGATCGTCTTGTTCACCTGGCTATCAAGGTTAGTAATTTGTGATTTTGTAATTATATTTATTTTTATTATATTTTAATTATATTGTTTCGATATATTTTATTGTACTTTCTTTAGTTGCCTAATTCTAAAGCAGCTGATGATTTATATAAGGCCATAACGGGGGGATGCAATTCTTTGAACTCAGAAAAAATCACTTTATAGAATAAATGAACCTTTTCGCGCTTGACAACAATACTTGGAGATGAAATTTTGAAGTTGGTTTTTAAATGCGTGAATATAATAATTAAGAATTTTTATGTATATGTTTTTTCTTTTGATATTTTTCATTTTATTATTACATTTTTTATTTTACTTTTAAATAAATATTTTATTTTTTTCGAGAATAAATATATTTCATGTGATAGAATAAGTTGTCTTTTGTTGAAAATACTTTACAAATCAATGTCATTAGACGTAAATTGTCATGTCTGATTTCTATAATCTATAACAATTTTCAATATAAAGTGATTTTCTCTCGAATTGATAAAAACTTATTGTATCAATTAATTTTATTGATTCCTTCTTAAATACTTTGGGCACCAAGTAATTCAAGAATTGTTCTCCATTCATTAAGCTTTTTAGAAAATTTCCGTGAACACCCACAAATTTAAAATAATTCCGAAATAAAACATGATTTAAATATGTCACAAAATAATATTCTCAATTCGTTATTATTATTATTGTTGTTGTTGCTAATTCTTGCTGTGAATCAATAATTTGCCGTGAATATATGAAAATAAAACGAACTAAATTAAGAATTATAAATTTATGTATGAATGATGAATAATCAAAAGTAGCTTGTGGTAATGATAAATACAATCCATTTTGAATAAATGAAGTTCTAGCTTGAAAGTTCATATATGATATACAAGTTCAAATAACAATGCTTTCTTTCTCAACTTCTTATTATAATCCATCCAACGATCTCCTTGACTTCCAAAGTATAGGTATTAAAATTACACCAGATTCGACTAATATTAGTCTCGAAAATTATTTGGAAATTTCATTTTGATTCGATCTTGTTATTAAAATCTTTATATAATTGATGAGAGGCTTAAACAATGATGACGCAATAATTCTTAATAATATAAATTATTAATATATATTTAAATATATGCATACAATATTATTCAATATTATCATTGCATAAAATATTTAAATATATAAAATACATTTAAATATAAAAGCATCTATATTAAAACTTGTGACTAACCGTTGTTGAGCTTCTAAACCCATAACCTAATTTGCCTATCATATAAAGCTGACTAGTCTAAATAATTCCTTCAAATTTTGCAATTCCAAAAAGTATTATAATAGGCCATTTTTCTGGTTACATTACCTCACTTCAATAAATGATAGCGAAATCTACGATTCTATACTGAGGTGACACGAAGAGGACAAAGGTACGGGGATAAATTATCCATTTGTTCATCCTGGTACAAAGAACGTGTTTACGTCATTTATAGTTAAAATTCTAATAAATTTCTTACAATCTTAATAGTAATAATAAATAGTTCCGAAATAATTTTAAAATAATAAAATAATAAATAATTTTGTGAATAATAATAATAATAATAAATAANCGAAAATTTGGAAATTTCATTTTGATTCGATCTTGTTATTAAAATCTTTATATAATTGATGAGAGGCTTAAACAATGATGACGCAATAATTCTTAATAATATAAATTATTAATATATATTTAAATATATGCATACAATATTATTCAATATTATCATTGCATAAAATATTTAAATATATAAAATACATTTAAATATAAAAGCATCTATATTAAAACTTGTGACTAACCGTTGTTGAGCTTCTAAACCCATAACCTAATTTGCCTATCATATAAAGCTGACTAGTCTAAATAATTCCTTCAAATTTTGCAATTCCAAAAAGTATTATAATAGGCCATTTTTCTGGTTACATTACCTCACTTCAATAAATGATAGCGAAATCTACGATTCTATACTGAGGTGACACGAAGAGGACAAAGGTACGGGGATAAATTATCCATTTGTTCATCCTGGTACAAAGAACGTGTTTACGTCATTTATAGTTAAAATTCTAATAAATTTCTTACAATCTTAATAGTAATAATAAATAGTTCCGAAATAATTTTAAAATAATAAAATAATAAATAATTTTGTGAATAATAATAATAATAATAAATAATTTTGTAATAATCTAATAACTCTAAAATACTTTTCTCTATATATAAATAATTCTGTAATAAATTTAATAAATAATAATTATTTTTGTATAGCAATAGGGATAAGATACGCCAAAGCAGTAATATATCTCTATTGTTGTATTTCTGTAATAAATCCTTATAATTCTTTTAATAAACTACTTACTATTTCTTTGCAAGTTACTTCAAAAAGTCTATCAAATTTCGGCGGTGTACGAAGTAGTTAGTAAAAGATACTTTTACTCCACTTACTCATCGTACCTTGTTAGTAGGCAGGCTTTGATCGACTAATAGCCTGATCTTACTGTGTTTCGTGATTTCGCGCACAAGAAAAAGCGTGTTGGTAATATATTGAATTATCGTGTGATCAACCCGAGTTTTCAAATTGTTCTGAGCAGACCGCGACTATACCTTCAATGAGAATCCCTGATTCCATTCCTGGCTAAAGTCATCGATATTATGGAAACTTACATATTAAACAAGTAAAGCTTCCCTCAAATAATCAATCCCTTCATGGTCTTCTACGAACTCCACAGAATATTTTGACGCAAATGCCAATCCTCTTTTTCAGCATCAAGTAAAATATTTGGAAGTATAGAATTTATCTAGAAAAGGAAATTGTATTAAGATAGAGATTTATTATTTTTATTTATTTATTAAAAGATCTAGATAATTTCATTTTTTATTACAGATTTTTGAGGTACAAATTTATGTATATTATTTCATAATGATTAAATTCGATTAATTAGTTTATTCATTTTAATCTATTATTAATTAATTACGTGATAATTAAATATGCAACGCTGGAATTGAATAAATAGATATTTATAAACAAGTTTCAAACAATTGTTCATTATTTAATTTTTATTAATTTGATATTTGTTGTTTTTAATTTAAACTTTCTCTAGGGTAAACTCTTTCTTTTATTTTTTGTTCTTATTGAGTAAAACTTTTATTTAAATATTAAAATTAACAAAAAACTAAATTCATAAGAGAAGTGCATTCTGCAGATTCAAAAAATAATACTAGAACTCTTAGCCAAAAAATTTTGGATATTTTTCTAATTTCTCGGATTATTCCTCAAACTCTAGTTTTGGTATCCATATTTTCTGTTTCATAATTTTGCTATAGATATATCTGCATAAAATTATTCAAACTAATGCATAATAATTAAATCAATAATATTATTTTTATCACTGAGGAGTTTAATCCTTTATTAAGGTAAGATGAATAATAACCAAGTGTGCAATAAAGGTTTTTTTTATTTTGACTTCAATATTCTTCTTATCATTAAGAAATTCTGAAAAGTCTTGAGATAACTTTTTCAAAAACTTTCATACCATTTTTTTAAAAAAATTCTTTTGCAATTTTAGAAGGCCTAGCGATAAAACTTTAATGTAAAGAATGAAATCGGGTTTTAATATAATATTAGCTGAAATTAAAATAATAATTAATTGGGTCAAAATTAAAAGATATTGCCAATTTATTTAAATCTAAATTATTGATTTATTTAGAAAAAAAATTAAAAAAGTAAAGGAAATTAATGAAAAGTAATATTTTTAAATGAATTAAATAATAATATTGAATAAAGAATAATTTTGAAATTAATGGATCTGGTAAGCGAATTTTTTATTAATTGTTTTTTATTTCCCAATTAAAGTTTCTTATTACTTAAAATTATTTATTTTAAAAATTAATGTGGTTTATAAATGCTTCCTTTACGTTCACAAATTTTGAATGTTGATACTTCTCATCGTTTTGAAAGAAATTTAATGTTTTGGGGGCGAAGATTCCAAGGTACAAATATTCTTAATAGAAAATTACACACTGCGTTATTTTATTTCTTTATTTGCTATATGATCTTTTGAATACATATATGTAATCATTTATTATAATTTTTTTTGTGATTCTATTTTATAGATTGCAATATGCACAATTAAGTAATATCTTCTCTTCCAAAACAACTTCAGATACAAAACGAAAAAAAAAGGATATTTATATGCATCACGGATCTTTCGAATGAAATCTGGAAGAGAAGGCTTCAACCAATTACTTCAATATCCTCACCCTATTTCAACATGAAGTACACATGGTAAAAATATATTTTATTATTGTTTTTCATATTACAAATAGAATACATTCATAATTATATGTATTTTTTATGACATAACATAATAAAATAAATAAATAAAAATAACTATTGTTAACTCACCAGAAAAAAAAGTTAATTTTTTTTATATTTATTTATCCATTAAAATTCCCTTTTTTAAAATAAAAGAATTGTGTAGTATTGTTGTATTAAAAATTGTGGTGGTTATTAATCTGTTACCCGCCACTCTAGTTATCATAATAATCACCGTCATCTGCATATGCCATTGTTGAAATCCCTATCTCATGTGATAAACATTAATTGATTGAAATGATATATTTTAGTTGGAGTATTATTTTTGGATTTTCTGGATTTTCAAATGTATATTTGAAATATTTTTTATAAAGATTAAAAGTTAAATATTTTGGTAAGAATAACAATCGGTTGTACATATATTACATATATTAAATTACCTTATCCCAAGAAGTTTCGGCAACGGCAAGTAATAATGGGACATGTTTTCCAATGCTTACATAACGCGCGAGAAAGTAGTGGCATGATTCTCAAATAAATTCAATTAATTGATTTGATTATAAACCTAATAATTAATCGATCAGCTATTGGGATCCGTTACATTTTTAAATATTAATACCAGTTATAATTTTTTCACGGAATCAATGTATATTTCTATAAATTTATGTAAATTCAATCGGGTGTAAATATTTATAGTGGGGCACCCCCCACTGAATTTTATTGAAATAAAAATTAATATAACATCAAATTAATACAAGTAGAAGAATACGGAATAACTAATTTTAACAAACTATTATAACTATAAACTAATCCTATTAAAAAAATTATAAATTTAAACTAATTAAACTAATATAAAATTGCTAATAAACATAAACAAGAATATAAAATGACTAATTTAACGGAAAAACCAAATTATTCCCCCCAAAAAAAACCAATCAACATTTCTTCTTCTTCATCCGCATTGGCATCGGCATCGGCATCGTCATTTATATCGGCATCATCGTTTGTATCAGCATCCTCATCATCATCTACGAGGTGGTTTTGGTTTTTCAGTTGGGGTGGTTAGATTTCCTGTTAACTATTAATAAAGTATATTGAGATGAGATAAGATATATTAATTATTTAAAAAAAAATCAAATTTCCATAATTCACCATTTTTACTAACCATTTATTTATAAGGACGTAATGAAATTATTAATTTCAAGATTTGTAACGATTGGATAGTCCTTATAAATGTAACTCCACACTTCCGGGTCGGTAATGATGTTGTAGTTCGGAGCGGTCGTCAAAGCGTAGGTCGGTAGCCCCGGTGGAGTTGCACCATTAAAGAAAGAATGGCGCCTAATTTCTGGAATTGTCAAACGAGCATCTTATAATAATCAAGAAAAAAATTTTAATTATATAAATTGTATAATTTATTTCGTTTTTATGTTATTTTTTTTATACTTACCATACTCAGGATTGAGTATTAAATAAATTAAATCCATCGCTTCGTTTGAAACTCCAGTGTTTTCAGGAAAATCATAACCAATATTTAAAATTTGGCTATAAATTTATTATTATTATATTTAATGTATAATGTTTAATATTTAATATAATAAAAAAATCATAATAAATATTATATTCAATTATTTAATAAATTCACTTACTTGACCACCGTGGATCGATCATCTCCACCAAATGGTGAACAACCAAAAATCATCATATAATATTTTGTTAATATTTTTAATTATTTATTTAATAATAAAAATATATATAATTTTACTTACATAATCACACCAATTGACCAGACATCAGCTTCAAAACTGTGGCCAATTTGAGTATCCAAAACTTCGGGTGCCATATATGACACAGTTCCACAGGTATAACTAAAATTATAAAGTATTCATTAATATCATTAATAATTAAATAATCATAAAAATAAATTATTTATAACTATTTACTTAAAGCGTTGATCTGTGGATTCCAACTCAATAGATAACCCGAAGTCCCCAACTTTCAAATCCATATCTTCAGATATGAAGATATTTTCCAATTTGAGATCTCGGTGTAAAATATTTTTATTGTGCATATATTCTACAGCATCTAATAATTGAAGCATGTAGAAACGCACTTCAGGTTCAGTCAATTCTCCTCGATTACTTACCATCTCGAAGAGTGACTATTAATAATATTATTTAATAAAATATTAATTTGGATATTTATAAATACAATAGAAATAAAATAATAAAATAATAAATATTCCGTACTTGATTTGAACAAAGTTCCATTCTAAAATAGACAAAATCATCATCATCAAAAACATCATGGAGTTTTACGATGTTTTGATGATTTAATTGATTTTGGATCTTCATTTCGTTGAGAACCTATTGAAAAATATAAAAAATAATTAAATTTTACATAAAAAAAATTTAGATTTAACAAAATATATATATATATAATTATTCATACGTCATTTTGGTTTTGCCCCAATGCATCTTTTTCAATAGCTTTTATGGCAAAAACCTGACCGGCTTGGTCCTCAACTTTGACGCATACACCAAAACCACCCTAATTATAATTTGAAGTTTTAATATTTAAAATTTAGTATTTGTTTTTATTATATATAGAAAAAAATGTAACGAAAGAAAATATCTAATTTACTTCTCCGAGTAATTGAAGAATTTTGTATTCTTCATTAGGTCTATTCGAAGGTTGAATTATTTGATATGCCATCTTGATAAATAACTTTTGAATAGCTTTTTGTTTTTATAAAATTTATTATTAATAAAAGCAATTATTAATAATAAGAGATCTCAATTTTGGGATTTTTGGAAAAAAAAATCAAAAAAATATGGGAATCAGGGTATATTTATAAAAAATAATTGTCCTTTGTTTATTTTTTATAAATGTGTATGTAAATCAATATTTGTTTATTTGAATTAAATTATTTATATTGTTTGTTTATTTTATTGTCAATTGTTTATTTTGATTGTTTATAGTTTATTTTATTTATTTATATCAAATTATTTATCAATTATATTTTATTTATTTGTTTATATCAAATTATTTATTTTATTTGTTAATTGTTAATTTATTTTATTTATTTATATCAAATTACTTATCAATTATATTTTGTTTGTTTGTTTATATCATTTATTTTATTTGTTAATTGTTAATTTATTTTATTTATTTATATCAAATTACTTATCAATTATATTTTGTTTGTTTGTTTATATCATTTATTTTATTTGTTAATTGTTAATTTATTTGTTTATAAATTATTAATTTATTTTATCTGTCAATTGTTTATTTTGATTGTTTATAGTTTATTTTATTTATTTATATCAAATTATTTATCAATTATATTTTATTTGTTTGTTTATATCAAATTATTTATTTTATTTGTTAATTGTTAATTTATTTTATTTATTTATATCAAATTACTTATCAATTATATTTTGTTTGTTTGTTTATATCATTTATTTTATTTGTTAATTGTTAATTTATTTGTTTATAAATTATTAATTTATTTTATCTGTTAATTGTTTATTTTGATTGTTTATAGTTTATTTTATTTATTTATATCAAATTATTTATCAATTATATATATTTTATTTGTTTGTTTATATCATTTATTTTATTTGTTAATTGGTTTATAAATTACTAATTTATTTTATCTGTTAATTTTTTATTTATTGTTTATAATTTATTTTATTAATTATATTTTATATCAATTATATTTTATTTATTTTATTTGTTATTTATTATTTTATTTATTTATCTATACTACTAAATCTCAGTTGTAACGCCCCTGCAAGTTTCCATTCTTGGAAGTTTCCACTTCTGATCCCCTGTCAGTTTGTGTTTTTTACTATTTCTAATTTAAAAGGTTTCACCAATTACATGTGTGAACTATAAATCTAAATATATATTTCTAGAGGTCTCTTAAGATTTAAATGTTTTACAGATGAGTAATTGTTTTCGGTTTTATTACTTATCTATTTCTAGGAGTTTTCTTTGAATTCCCTTGTTTGTATGATTGATGGTTCAGTGCGTGTATTATTTGCTTAAGTAAATCAAAGAATGTTAAAGAATCTAAGCTATGATAAATATAATGGATGGAAAAGGAAAATTTTGAAATAAGTAATCTGGTTTTATGCCTTTCTGTGAATTAAAGAAAGTTTTGTTTTGCTTTTCTGTAAATAATAATGTCATCAGGAAGTTTTTTTAACCGTAAATTTACATAAATTTACGATACCCACGTAAATTTGCATAATTTTTTCCGTAATTATACGATTCGTATAAATTTACATAATATTTTTCGCAAAATTTTATGAAAAATTTACGATCTGTACAATATTTTTCGCAAAATTTTATGAAAAATATTACGTAAATTTATACGAATCGTAAATTTACGCAATATTTTTTGCAAAATTTTATGTAAAATATTACGCTCTGTATAATTACAAAAAAAATTACACAAATTTACGTGGGTATCGTAAATTTACGTAAATTTACGGTTAAAAAAACTTCCTGATGGTATATAAGATAAAAATAAATAAAAATTTTTTTAAAAATTCTGTTTTTATATTTCTTTGTAAAAAATATTAAATGTAATAATAAAGAGTATTGTATTTATTTCACATTTGTTACAGATAAAACAAAATTAAAAAAATTCATATACTATTTTTATGTTTCCTGTAATTTGAGAGGTTTGTTATTTTTTATNAATTTGCATAATTTTTTCCGTAATTATACGATTCGTATAAATTTACATAATATTTTTCGCAAAATTTTATGAAAAATTTACGATCTGTACAATATTTTTCGCAAAATTTTATGAAAAATATTACGTAAATTTATACGAATCGTAAATTTACGCAATATTTTTTGCAAAATTTTATGTAAAATATTACGCTCTGTATAATTACAAAAAAAATTACACAAATTTACGTGGGTATCGTAAATTTACGTAAATTTACGGTTAAAAAAACTTCCTGATGGTATATAAGATAAAAATAAATAAAAATTTTTTTAAAAATTCTGTTTTTATATTTCTTTGTAAAAAATATTAAATGTAATAATAAAGAGTATTGTATTTATTTCACATTTGTTACAGATAAAACAAAATTAAAAAAATTCATATACTATTTTTATGTTTCCTGTAATTTGAGAGGTTTGTTATTTTTTATATTTCAGATGAAAGGAAATAAAGATTAAAATTTTTTACGAATAGATATTCAAACATATTATTTTGTTTGTATTCTACATGTAGTAATGAGATTCGATCCATTCCAAATGAACAACCTTGCTAATGGTAGAAGAATCTGGTGCATACCTGATATAAGAAAAGGGTGTGAAAATTGAAAACAAAAGAGAAAGGACTACGAACTTTTGAAACAAAGACAAAAAAATCGCGTACGCTGCTATCGTATACGTTGCCAGATTGCACAAGTGGTTAACAGTGTGAAGAATTTTTTTGAGTCTGCTCAGTTTGAAAGATTTCAGCTCTCTGCAACAACATTTTGGAGCCAAGAAATTTTTCAAAGAGCCTTTAGGTTTATGCTGTGCAAATAGGAAAGTTGTATTAGCGAAAGCCAGTATGTCCGAAGAAATAAGAAACTTATTTATTAAAAATGACAATATTAAAATAGATTTTTGAAAGAACATTCATGCTTACAATTCTGTCTTTGTTTTCACATCTATGGAAGTAAAACTTGACGAAGAGTTGGCTAGCGGACGAAACGAAATTTATTGTTTTCATACCCAGGATGGAATTTATCACACGATATTTAATTTCCTTCCAGATGATGGATTGTCACTATGTTTTCTCCAGCTCTATATTTACAATACCGAGCATGCCGATGAGAACTAGTTAAAGATTATGCCTTCGCTATGCCAAAAAAATTAGATGTATTTTATATGATATTAATCCTTTTGTCTCGAATTTTCGCTGTTTTTCCGAAATTCAAGACCTTTCGTGCTACATGCTCATTAGCAGAGCGAATTCAGGTCTCGATCAACGTGTATATAACATTCCAACTGCCTTGCAAGTAGCAGTTATTTGGATCGAAGGAGTTAATTCTGTCGAAATACAAAAATAAGATATAATTGTTATTCAGTGTTCAGAAAAATTTTAAAGGGTTTACGAAGTGAGTGGTTGCTATGATCCTATGCAATACTCTCTTCTTTTTCCATGTGGTGAGCATAGATGGCACATCAGAATGTGTAAACATGACAAGAAAGTGACATCAAGGGAATATTATGCATATTGATTACAAATTAGAGATCATTTATCACCGTTGATTTTTTTTGGCAGTCACCTTTTCTAACAATATGTTATAGACAACTATGTTAAGATTAAATCTGAGAGACTTGGCTATTTTCGTTTTAACCAAGCTACGATTAGAAGTGAGCTGTACCAAAATTTACAAGATTGCCTTGCAACTGATAATACCGATGTATCTTGAGTTGGTACACGTATTATCTTACTATCGTCATTTATTGGTAGCCATAGAGATATGTACTAGTGCTATCAAGATGCGATGGCTTTGGTGCAGCACTTCAGAAAACTGGATATTTTTATTACCATAACTTGCAATCCCAAATGTCCAGAAATCAAAGCAGAACTTCCACAAGAACAAAAATCCATAAACCGACCTGACCTCACAAGCCGTATCTTTTGTGCAAAACTTAAAAAGTTAAAAAAGGACATTTTCAAAATAATATTTTCGGACATGTCATTGCTTGAGTATACATTATTGAGTTTCAAAAGCGTGGCCTTTCTCGTGCTCATATTCTCATTATTTTACATCCCGAAGATAAACTTTGAATGCCTGACGATTATGATTTTATCATTTGCGCAGAAATTCCTAATTCCAATACTGAACTATGACTTTATGGAACCGTGATAAAGCATATAATACATGGACTATGTGATCCCTTCAATCCAAGCGATCCTGTATGCAAGATGGCAAGTGCAAAAAAGGTTATCCACGAGATTTTGCCAAGTTCATAACCCAAGGTTTGAACTCTTATTCTAATTACAAATATAAAAACAGACCTTCTGTAATAAGTATAAAAGGAGCAAAACTAGATAATCGTTGGATTGTACTTTACAACCCTTACCTTTCCTTGAAATATGATTGTTACATTAACGTAGAAATTTGTTCTAGTATTAAGGCCATTAAATACCTTTATAAATATGTATACAAGGGGCACAATAAGGCTACATCAGGAATTAAATATAAACGTTCTAGTGCGTCCAAAATACACTGATCTATAGCATCCTACGAACACCACCTACGTTCATATAGCGTATTAAATATGCTGTTCTAGTGCATTCTCCGAACGCTTCGTATATATAGCATACTAGAATGCACCGTTCTAGTGCGTTCTCCGAACGTTTCGTATATATAGCGTACTAGAACGTACCGTTCTAGTGCGTTTTCCAAATGTTTCGTATATATAGCGTACTAGAATGCACCGTTCTAGTGCGTTCTCAGGACGTTTCGTATGTATAGCGTCCTAGAACGCCTCTATATAATTCCGGATGTATTGTTGAAGTTACTAGCGGTGATGAAATCAAAAAGTATCTCGACGCCCGTTAAATCTTTGTCTCAGAAGCTTGCTGGAGAGTATTTAGTTTCAAGATGAATGAAACTTACCCTTCGGTCTACAGATTACAAGTTCATCTTCTGCAACATCAAATCATTAGATTTTTCAATAATGATAATATCGTAAACATTCTCGCAGATAAACGAAACCAAAAAACTATGCTTATGGATAAAGGTGACACCTGTAATTATGAATTAAAAGTTATGATATTACTGCTTGTATCATAATTATTAAGAATTTCAATGAAAAAAAATCTGTAATTCCATAATTCGTAATTATCCATAAGTCTGTAATTGTTCTGTAAGTCCGTAATTATTCCATAAGTAAAAATGGCACTTGTAATTATTTATAAAATTTTATTATTAAATTTTTAAATATTTAAGTTTAAATATCTATAGTTATTTTAATTTTAATGTACAGAATTTGAAACTTCTATATAAAATACAAATTATTTTTAACTTTAAGTTTAATTATTAATATTTTTAATATTTAATTATTAAAATTAAAAGTTTTATATGTAAAGACTATTAGTAATTATTTTTAAAATTAATTTTTAATTAGTAAACTTTATTTTAAAATATTTCAATCAAAAATTATCCGATTTGAATGAAAAAAGTATTATTTTGAAGTCAAAAATATGGAGATCCAAATATATACTTTATTGTTACACAAAGTCTGTAATTAGTTACGGAATTATGGATTTGTATTGTAATTCATTTAAAAAATCTGTAATATTGTGACGAAGCAAATTGGTAATTAGGTGAAATGTCATGGGGATGATATTTTTGTGACACTAGATGAACTTTCAGGTGATTGTCATCTTTGTACGAGGATAAAGAATGAAGAATGCTGTACAAGGATGAAAGATACCGTACGAAGATGAAGGATATTGTGCGAGGATAAAGGATAGCACAAGTATGAAGTACAAAGATGAAGTGTAAACAAAAGAAAAAGTATAAATACGACTGTTGTCGAAAGTAAGTTTCAGTAGTGAATTAACAGTGAAAACTCAGTTAGTAAAAGCTAGAATAACAATTAATTAATAATTAGAAATAATTCAGAATAATTCAAAATACTTTAATAAATATTAAATAGAAAAGTAAACTTCCTTCAGAAACAGAAAAGATACGTCACTCTGTAATATTTCTGTTGTTGAATAATACTACTTTGCGTTTAAAAACTTTATATATTATATTTTAATAAACTTATATTTTGTGTCATAATATTGCGAAACATTATTAAATATTGTTTGATACTGCGTTACTACTTTTACTCCACCTTATTCATTGTGCCTTCATGATTAATTTGATTATTATTTGATTATTATTATTATTTATTATATATTTATTATCTGTTTCGAGATAGGCAAGTTTAGATTGGACTTATTGGCAAATAAGGCATATTATTATTTGTTTGTGTGATACAAACTGAGAGACTGATTTGAGAAATTGCTCGAAATACTCTGCACTCCTGTAAAAATATTAAGGACTTGTAAAAATAATTAAGGACATTAGCTTTACTTACGGAATACTTTCACACAAATCACATTGACCCGGAAGCACGTAATTACTTATATTTAGAGTTTCCTTGATACTATGTCTGAAATAAGACACATAAACAATGGACAAAATGAAAATCTGGTAATGTTATTGAAAGAATAACCCATCAGAAGGAGAATGTTATTACCTTCGAATCCTTCTAAATTATATCAAAGGTGTAACATGTTTTGACAATCTCAAGACTGTAAACAGAACTCTATATCCAACATTTAGAGAAAGTGCGAAACATCATAAATTTCTTAAAACAGATAATAGCTTTAGACGATGCTTAGCGGAAGCATGTCAATTTGACATGCCGTATGTTCTACGCTGATTATTTGTTACAATTTTGGTCTTTTATGAACTAAATAATGTACGAAATCTTTGGAATGAAAATTATCCTGCAATGTTAGAAGACTATGCCAAAAATGAAATTTCTGAAGAAAACTTTCGTATTAATGCTGTTCTTAATGATATTAACCGTCTTCTAGAACAGTATCACAAAACGATACTTGATTATAATTTATCAAAAATTACATTTGACCATAACTATTTGTCTAATATAATTCTCGAAGAACTTAAGACTTCTATTCCTTCTGAAGACTTAAGCGGTAGCCAAAAACTAAACAGTGATCAAAAATCTATATTTAATAAAATCTTATAACACGTAAAAGAAAATTGACCTGGTTTTTTTTTATAAACGGTTCTGGAAGAACTGGTAAAACATATCTATACTCTTACATACTTGCATCCGTTAGATCCCAAGGTTCTATTGCTCTCATTATGGCTTCTTCAGATATAGTCACATTGATAATGCCTGGTGGATGTACAGCTCACTCCCGTTTCAAAATCCCTATATCTCTGGACGCTACTTCAACATATAACATCAGTAAACAATCAAAATTAGCCCGTCTAATTAATCGTGCATCAATTATCATTTGGGACGAAACACTGATGACTAGAGTTCTGCAAAAAAGATCCGAATCACGAATCGGATCTGGATTGTACTGTACGGATCCAGATAGGATCTTAAGGTTTCGAATCGCGGATCGATTTGAATCCAAAAAAAATGAGATTTGATGGATCCGAATATTGTTTTTTTGGATTCAAATCGATCCGTGATCCGAGGATTCTATAAGTGTGAAAAGAAACAAGTGAGATAAAAGAATTTTAGGAGAAGAAGAGGAAAAAAAAGTGAGATAAAAGAATTCTAGGAGGGAGGGAAAAAATCTTTTATTTATCAAAATTTTTAATGGATTCGAATATTTTTTAATGGATTTAAATATTTTTTTAACGGATTCGAATATTTTTTAACAGATTCGAATATTTTTTAATGGATTCATATATTCGGATCAATCCAAATATAATCAAAATTGGATTCAGATTTTAAAAAGTTGGATCCGTATATGACGAATCTGAATCTGGATTAAGAATTAGAATATCAGATTCGATCTGAATTTTGATAAAATCTGATCTGATCCGACTTTGCGGAACCCTACTGATGACACACTGATATGCCCTTGAAACACTAGACTGACTTTTAAGAGACTTGGTAAATGTTAACCTTCCATTTAGAGGAAAAATTATCGTACTCGATGATGACTTTTGACAGGTACTTCTAGTAATTCAGTATAATATACGAGCAGAAATAATCAATGCTTCCATAATAAAATCTCCACTCTGGTCAATTATTAAAATACTCTATCTACGAGTTAACATACATGTGCAAAGTACGTCACTTGACTTTCAGAACTTTTTGCTTCGTATCAGAAATAGTACTGAACAAACTGTAAATAATGATATGATCTGCATTCCTAATTAAATGGTCATTTCCTGGGAAGATAAAAAATTGTCGTTAAATAGTCTCATTTAGGAAATTTACTCTGATTTACAACAAAATATCTACAACTCGAATTATATTATCAATCGCACTATATTAGCAACAAAAAATGAATATGCTGACGCAATTAACGATATTGTAGTTAATTCTTTTCCTGGTAATCCCATCTATTATTACAGTTACGATTCGGTACTAAATGATATGCACAACCTCTACCAACTTGAATTTCTTAACTCAATTACCCCCCAACGGACTCCCACCTCATAAGCTCATATTAAAAGAAGGTTCACACATTATCTGCATATGCAATTTAGATCTAATAAATGGTATCTGTAATGACACCAGACTAATATGTTGTACATTTCATAAAAATGTCATAGAAGCAGAAATAGTTATAGCGAATCATCAAGGTAAACGAGTATTTATACCAAGGATATCTTTTATGCCATTTCAAGACACCAGACTACCGTTCACTTTCAAAAGAAAGCAGTTTCCTATAAGACTTGTATTTGCTTTAACTATTAACAAATCGCAAGGTTAAATGATTCTGCATGTCGGAACATACTTACTGGAACTGTCTTTTCACATGGACAACTTTATGTGGCACTTTCACGCGGTATATCTGATATAACAACAAAGGTTTTAGTAAAAAACAGTAATGTACATGGAAAAAAAAGTGTTTATACTCGAAATGTAATATATAAGGAAATCTTTAACAATCAAAGTTTAGTTAAGAACTTGATTTCTTAAATTTATTATTATATTAATAACAGATAATAAACTCAAAAAATACACATATTTGTCATTGCATATTTCAACAAATATTTTAAAAAATATATTTATTATCGGATATTTATTAATCGTTACTTTTTATTCGCTATAGCAGTTTTATCATTTTTATTACAAATTAGTTATTTATAATGACAAATTAAATTAATGTAAAATTGTTTTTATTAAAGATTAAATATTTATAACAACAAAATAAATAAAAAACTTAAAAAATACATATATTTGTCATTACATATTTCAACAAATATTAACCATTACTTTTTACTTGCTACAGTAGTTTTATTATTTTTATTAGATTAGTTATTTATAATAACAAAGTAAATTAATATAAAATCGTTTTTATTAAAGATTAGATATTTATATAATAATGAAATAAATAAAAAACTTTATAAACAAATAATTCAAATAAACCTTAAAAACTAATATACAATTGTAAATAAAATTATTCTTTTTCATTATCAATATTAGGATTGTGCAATTTTGAAGTACTACGCAATGATCGACTCATATAATTCTTCCCCTTCCTATTGCCATGAACATTCTTCCTAGGTCTTCCTCTTTTAGCCATCACTTCAGTTCCTTCGATCTTATTGTCACTATCTCCAACATTACTGGAAACACTTGGAGACTTATTAACTAGTTCAATTTTTACACGTTTTAAAGAAGTGATATCATTATCACCAATGATATCATCCAAAACCATAGATGAAGATATCCCATCCTCAGAAGATTCTTTCCTACTTTCGATAACATTACGATGAGTAGTAATAAGCTTCGACTGAGCTATGTTAATGGTTTCTGGAGAATTGATTAAACTGTTATCAGGATTTCTTCTTGATAAAAATTGAACATCGATACAATTGATATCTTTCGAATAAATGTAAAAATCGTTATCAATAATTTCCAATTGCCCTATAATAAAAATAAATGAATCTCGTGGATAAACTGTACTTTTTAAATATGAAAACTGAGAATTTAAGTGCTGAAATGCAACTTTGATATCAAAATTAATATTCTGGCCAACGTAATTTTTTATTAAAACATCTAAGCCTTGCATAGTACTTTTTGTGCATGAGTGAAAACGTTGATTTTTGAAGTTTGTAAAGTACCCTCCATAAGCATCGTAGCAAAAGCCTCAAATTAGTGCGTGAAAAAAAAACCCTGGCATCTCAAACAGTTTTCGAAAATTATTTGACAAAGTTAAAGAAAATGAGGAGGATACTTATATAACTCGAATAATTAAAAATATTTGGTCCAAAAAAAAAAATATTCCAAATTTATAAATTGCCTGGGCGATTTTTATTGCAGAAATTATTCTTAATTCAAATAATGAAAACATCAAAATATCTGAGGAAATAATAAAACCAGTTCTTTTAAAAAATCTAGTAAGTAAATTCTATATTATGACAAATTTTTAAAATTTTTGAAAACTAACAAAACTTTAAAAAAATAGAATAAAATTGAAAAATATAAAAGTTTTGAATACGAATTTGACTCTCCCAAAAGACTAGAAGAAGCTTTCAAAAGGCTAGTAGCTCCCAAAAAATTGGCAGTTTCCGAAAGATCAACAGCTCCCAAAAATAATAAAAGAATTACTGAAATTGAAACCTTATGAAAAGAAAAGAAAAAAATAAGATCTATAAGAAAAAATGAAGAAAACGATAATAATGATGATAAAGCTTATGAAGCTAACGAAGCTTACGAAACTGACGAAGGTGACGAATATCATAATGAAATAATAAATATTGATAAAAATGAGGAGGAATAATAAAAAATTAATTTTTAAATATTTATATATTTTGAAAATTTTTGTAAATATTAAAATTAATGTAAATAAAATAATTGTAATATTTGAAATACCGCAATAAAATAATAATTATTAATAAATTATAAAATGTAAAAAATTTGCCTGTATATAAATGCAAATTTTATAAATTTAGTGAAATGTTACAGAAATTTTTGCAAAAACGTTATGGAAATTTTTGCAAAATAATGCAAAAATATTGCGAAATATTGTGAAATTTTGCAGAAATTTTTGTGAATATTGCGAAAATATTGTGAAATATTGCGAAATATTGTGAAATTTTTTTGTACAAACCTCTGAAGGTGTCAGAAATTTGTGAAAATTTGCACAAATTTTCGCCTATTAAAATTTCCTGATGCAATTCTTATTTCTTTTATTTTAATAAAAATAACAATTACTTTATACTTTTGTCTTAAAGTGTTACTGAAATAACCCAAGGACATATTGTTTAACTCAAACTCACCTTTGATCTTTATTCTTAGCTATTAAATTTATGATTATTTTTAGATTATAGTTATTGTATTTTGATTTGATTTAGTATTTTGATTATTGATTAGTTATTGATTGATTATAATTAGTTAGATAAATAGATATTCATCAGGAAATTATTTTATTCATAGTATTCATGTAAACCACATGTAAACTGCATGTAAACTACATATAATATATTACACGCAATATATATGCATATTATACGTAGTTTACATGCAGGGTAGTGTAAACCGCATGTAAACTGTATGTAAACTACATATTGGTATATGCAATTTACATGCGGTTTACATCACCCTGCATGTAAACTACATATAATATGCATATAAATTGTATGCAATATATTATATGTGGTTTACATGCAGTTTACATGTGGTTTACATGAATACTATGAATAAAATAATTTCCTGATGCTTATCCTTGTTTAATTAAAATCCTTCTTAATTATATTTTATTCTCAAGTATTTATAATCATTCACATAATTTAATTAACACCAGCTTATCACCAAGCTAAATCACTATAATTTAGTAAGCTTGCTCTCCCAGGTGGTAACAAAATGGTAAAACAGATTTTATTTTAGAAAATTATTATTTATTTTTTTCTAAATTTCTAAAAAAAATAGATTATCAAAATTTACATTTTTATTTAAATTATTTATTACTAAAAAAAATTAAAGTATTAATATTTGTACTTTAATTATTTTTTTCTAAAACAGTAAAATGGATTTTTTGTTTTGGAAAATTATGTAATAAAGTGCACAAATCATTTGTAGTCTTCTAGATAAAATATCAATTAGGTATAAAAAAGCAAATCATTATTATATATCTTAAAAAAAGTTTATTTATTTATTTTTTTTTTGAAAAAAAATAAAATTTAAACATTTTAATTTTGAACTGAGGTTAATAATATTGTGGCGAAGTAAATTGGTAATCAGGTGAAATGTCACGGGGGATAACATTTTGTGACACTAGATGAACTTTTAGGTGATTGTTATCCTTGTACGAGGATGAAGGATGAGAAATGCTGTACAAGGATGAAGGATATCGTACGAGGATGAAGGATATCGTACGAGGATGAAGGATGACGCACAAAGGATGAAGTATGAGGTACAAGGATGAAGTGTAAACAAAAGAGAAAGTATAAATACAACTGTTATTGGGAGTAAGTTTCAATAGTTAGTTCACAGTCAGTTACAAGTTAGTTGATAACAGAACAGTTAATTAATTAGTTAGAAATAATTCAGAATAATTCGAAATACTATAATAAATATTATATAGAAAAGTAAACTTCATTCAGGAACAGGAAAGATACGTCACGCTGTAATATTTCTGTTGTTAAATGATACTTTGCTTTTAAAACTTTATATATTATATCTTAATAAACTTATACTTTGTGTCATGATATTGCGAAATATTATTAAATATTGTTTGATACTGCGTTACTACTTTTACTCCACCTTACTCACTGTGCCTTCATGATTAATTTGATTATTATTTGATTATTATTATTTATTATATATTTATTATCTGTTTCGAGATAGGCAAGTTTAGATCGACTGATTGCTTGACCTACTGGCAGATAGAGCGTATTATTATTTGTTTGTGTGATGAAAACTGTGAGACTGATTTGAGAAATTGTTCGAAATACTCTGCACTCCTGTGACAGAATTTGGTGCCTCCTGTGAGGTGGCATAAAGTATCCAACGCAGTAACCGATAATATCGCACATCCGTTTCACAAATTTTATATTCTTTAATTAATTAAGTAAAATACTCATTATATTTCTATTTTTGGGAAAGGATAGTCAAAGAAATTTTTAACATTACGAAGTAATTTGAAAATATACAATTTAACATTATTATAATCACCTTTTTATAAAACCATCTTCTTACGTTTTGTTTCGCGACCTGTTAAAAGTGATCATCAAAGTAGCCGTTAGCATAACAAAATTCTTCCAGATCAAAGGATTTACAACGAAGATTGTCAAGCGAAAATTCGTGTAACCAGTCAAAACCTCCGAAGGATCGTCAAAAATACTTTTACAAAACCTTACGGAATAATACGTCAAATTGTCGAAACGAAGGAAAATTACCAAACCAAGTATGAATACTGGCGAAAATGAGGCGAACGCCTTAATACTGGGACTCCAAAATGCGTTTCGCATAAGGAACGATGCAAGAATGCCATCATTTTTCGGAGGAAATCAAGATCCCATGGAATGGTTAGAAGAATTCAATCGATCGGCAAGAATAAACCAATATACTGATGAATACAAACTCCAAGTAGTCAGCGGATATCTACAGGGTACAGCAGGACAATGTTTCAACGAAGCGCAAGAAGGACAGAACCCTATCAATCATTGGAATAATACAAATCAAACCTCCTTTGAGACATCTTTCTTGGCCACCTTTCGAACAACTGCATTAATAAATCAATGGAGATTTGAGTTACAAATGAAAGTACAGAAACTAGGCAAAACTGTAGAACAATATTCGAATGATATCAAGAAATTAATTAAGCGAATAGATGGTAATAATAGATGGAGCGAAGACGAAAAAGTCTGGCAGTTTTTGAAAGGATTACGAAAAGACATTGCCTATCAAGCCCGACCGTTTATCATGTCCCAAGAGAAGCCAACATTGGAAAAAGTGATTAGGACAGCCAAACAATTTGAAGAAAATGCTCAAACTTATCCTGAAGCTATAACAGGATATACCACTACCACTTCTATAGGCATGCAAGGATCTGTACCCTCTTGAAATAAGAATAATGAAAGTGAAGATGTAATAGAACGAATAGTACAGAAAGCCTTCACGCCTATTGCCGAAACATTGCAGAAGATCATCGAAAAAGGAGAAAGAGCACCTAATACTTTTAATAATAACAGACCAAACTATAACAATAATAACAGAGGACAAGGTTATAATAATTACAATGGCAATAGAGGACAGAGTTTTAGAAGTTATAATAATCCGCCAAACTGCTACCATTGTGGACAAACTGGACATATGGCTTGGAGCTGTTCCATGGGACAAGGAAATCAAAGAAACCAAATAAATCCAGCTGTTTCCGCTGCCCCACGACCTACCAATACTGTGCCTCCTTCGACTAATACAACAGCGAACCAAACCACACAACAAGTTTCGCAAGAAGACGTAAATAGTAATACGTTTATAACTCAAGAAGAAGAAATCCAACAACCCATCTCTACTGTTTGGGAAAGAATACAGCATTTAAACTAACAGGCGCACCTCAGGAGGGTGAGAGTGCAGATAATATAAATCCCTCATTTAAGACTGGAGATAATGATAGAGTAATAGGAGAAAGTATTGGGTCCACAAGTAAACAAGATGCTCCGCAACCTATCGCAAAAAGATTGCGCTCAGCAGAAAAGAAAAAGGAAGTATCTGAAGACCCTAAACAAAAGAAAAAAAAGAAAATACCCCCTGTCCAACAACCACTTATGACACAAAATGCTCCACCATATTCCATCGTCTCAAATTTACTTGCGACAAGAGCCAATATCACTTTGGGTCAATCAATGGCTATGCCTCATTATAGAAGCGAGACACGAAAGGCATTGACACCTAAGCGTACAAGAATTGCAAAGATGGCCAATTATACAACAGTAGAAGGAAATGCTCTCATGACTTGTAAAGCCCAAGTAGCTGGATGGAAAGTCGAAGTAATATTTGATAGTGGTTCATCTATTAGTATCATTTCGAAGAATTTCATGGAATCCATAGGTCGAAGGATTGAGAAACCATCTGGAAGAAAAATAACTGGTATACACGGAGAAAGACGTCCTAGTTTAGGAATCGTGACACAAGTACCAATAAAGTTGGAAGAAATTGTGGTAGCTGTTGACATGGAAGTCATTGATGCAGCAGGTTACGCATTAATTTTGGGAACAGATTGGTTGAGAAAAGCACGCGCTATAATAGATTACCAAGAATGTAAATTAATTTTAAAAGATGAAAAGCGAACAGCTCAAATCTCGTGCAGAAATACTAGAGCCACTGTCTTGGACGATGATAAAGAAGAAGATGATAGTGAAGAAGAATATGTAGAAAGTAGTGATGATTCGGATACTGACGAAGAAAAAGTAAACTTCGCAGGATTAACTTATGAACTCCCGTATCAAGAATCCTATATGAAATACAAATTTACTCCNTTGATAGTGGTTCATCTATTAGTATCATTTCGAAGAATTTCATGGAATCCATAGGTCGAAGGATTGAGAAACCATCTGGAAGAAAAATAACTGGTATACACGGAGAAAGACGTCCTAGTTTAGGAATCGTGACACAAGTACCAATAAAGTTGGAAGAAATTGTGGTAGCTGTTGACATGGAAGTCATTGATGCAGCAGGTTACGCATTAATTTTGGGAACAGATTGGTTGAGAAAAGCACGCGCTATAATAGATTACCAAGAATGTAAATTAATTTTAAAAGATGAAAAGCGAACAGCTCAAATCTCGTGCAGAAATACTAGAGCCACTGTCTTGGACGATGATAAAGAAGAAGATGATAGTGAAGAAGAATATGTAGAAAGTAGTGATGATTCGGATACTGACGAAGAAAAAGTAAACTTCGCAGGATTAACTTATGAACTCCCGTATCAAGAATCCTATATGAAATACAAATTTACTCCCGAAGGAATGCGCAAGGATTCGAAGCTTGTCACATGGGAATTATATGATCAGTTATCCTATTGTTTTGACCCGGTTAGAAGAAAGAAAGGTGCTCAAGAGCGATGCAAAGCAGCAGGACCTAATTCCTATTGCTGGTGTGGTATATATTTAGAAACAAGTCAGGATGTATGCGAAGTCTGTAAAGAACATCAACAAGATGAGAAGATTATTTCTATTATACCACGAGAGGAAATACAAGACATTCGTTGTAATTTGGTACGAGGCGGAGTGGAGAAACTTGATATAAGCCGCAAGTTCACGAAATTATCAATGGATTTCCAAATCTGGCAGCCAAGGATCTTTCAGAATTAGGGAAGACAAACCTTTATCACTATACAATAGATACTGGCGAAGCAAAGCCTATCAAATTAAACCCCTATAGAACCTCGCCCCAATACTTGGAATTTTTGAAGGAGGAAATAGCAAATATGCTAAAGAACGGACTAATTCGAAAGTCGTTTAGTCCTTGGTCCGCACCCATTGTAGTAGTGAATAAGAAGAATGGGAAATTCAGGCTCTGCGTAGATTACAGAAAACTGAATGCGGTCACGAAACCTGATGCCTACCCAGTACCACGGATAGCAGACATGCTAGATGCCCTGGGACACTCCGCCTTCTTTTCAACTTTAGACCTCGCTTCAGGTTTTTGGCAAGTGGAAGTATCCGCTAAAGACCGAGAGAAGACTGCTTTCACTACCCCATTTGGTACCTATGAGTTCCTCGTGATGCCTTTCGGACTCATCAATGCCCCTGCAACCTTTCAACGAGTGATGGATAGAGTCTTCCATGAGGTTACTTGGAAGTTCGTACTAGTTTATATCGACGATATTATAATATATTAGAAAACCTACGAAGAGCACCTAGAACATTTGAAGGATGTGTTTACACTTCTAGGAAAGGCCGGATTAAAGATAAACTTGGAAAAGTGCGACTTTTTCAAGACAAGGTTAACATTTTGGGACATATTATAACGATCGATGGAATAGCCCCAGACCCTTCGAAGATTGAGAAGGTGCAGCATTATCCAGTTCCACAAAACAAGACAAACGTGAGAGTCTTCTTGGGACTAGCCTCGTACTATCGAAGATTTGTAAAAGGTTTTACCACAATCGCGAAACCATTGCATAACCTTACGAAGAGAAGCGTAATATTCGAATGGAAGCCCAAACATCAACTCGCGTTTGACACACTGAAAGGACGATCAACTTCGGCTCCCATAATGACATACCCTGACTTTTCAAGACGATTTATACTAGCTACCGACGCATCTGACTGGGGAATTGGAGCTGTGCTCTTCCAGAAGGATACGGAAAATCTCGAATACCCTATTGCTTACGCCAGCTGCTTGCTGTCAGCTCCTGAACTAAATTATACTGTATTAGAAAAAGAGTGCCTCGCCGCAATATGGGCCGTACGACATTTTAAACATTACCTACATGTCCCCAAGTTTGATTTATATACGGATAACTCCGCTTTAGCACGGCTAAAGAATCGCTCACAACCTAAAGGAAGAGTTGCTAGATGGATTTTTGAACTATCTGAGTATGATTACGAACTTATTCATAAGCAAAGAAGGCTTAACGCCAATGCTGACGCACTATCAAGAATAACTAATTAAGACAACAAATATAATAGAACTCAGATATTTATTAAAGATACAAAATCTCGAAACTTTTCGAAAATGGATGTAGACACTTATAATCAGTTAACAGAATACTTAATAAATCATACTTTTCCACTAAACGGCACTAACGAACAACGGCGAAAATTACGACAACAAGCGAATCATTACATAGTTCAAGACAATATTTTATATAAGCGAAACAAAGAGGGCGATCCTCTAAGGGTAATCACAAGAGAAAATTTAGCTAAAATATTATACAACATGCACAATGTACCAAATGCTGGACATTTTGGTATAAAGGCTACTATAGACAAAACGAGACAACGATACTTTTGGCCTACGATGGGCGAAGATATTCGAAATTACATAGAGACATGTGATATATGTCAAAGACAGGGTAAACCTAAACAAACCGAAGAATTACGACCTATTGGAGTAGGACAAGCTTTTGACCGATTAGGAATAGATATTGTAGGACCCTTGAAGCCAACAACAATGGGAAAAAGATATATAGTAGTGGCTACGGATTATTTTACAAAGTGGCCAGAAGCCAGAGCTATTGAAAAAACAGATGCGAAAACTATTGCTTGGTTTCTATACGATGAAATTATATGTAGGCATAGTTGCCCAAGAGAAATATTATCTGATAGAGGAGCAGTATTTGTTAGTCAAATAGTAACCAACCTAATAGAGATAATGGGAACTCACCGAAGACTTACATCTGCTTACCATCCTCAAAGTAATGGACTAACAGAATGGTATAATCAAACACTCTGTCAAACTTTAAAGAAATGTGTAAAGGAAACAACACAAGAATGGGATACACTGATAGCTTCGGCACTTTTCGCATACCGAACAACTAAAAATAGAACAACAAAATATGAGCCATTTTATTTACTATATGGATGAGCCCCTACACTACCCATAGAACTTGACATTATTACTTGGCCAGTTGAAGAAATTGATGAAAAACAATTTAAAGAAATGATCCACAAAAGAACTGGAGAAGTTGCGGGAATATTCGAAGATAATCGAATTCAAGCGTCTAAGAATATTAAAGATGCACAAAAACGGCAAAAGATAACCCATGATAGAAAAATTCGAATGATGACATACAAGACAGGAGATATGGTGTTAGAGTATAGATCTGATTTACAGAATGTTCATGGCGATAAGTTTTGAGACAAATGGTCTGGTCCTTTCTTTATTCATAGAGTTCTTGGTAATGGCTCCTACATATTAAGAACCAATAGTGGAGAAGTCCTCAATAGTCGACCTGTACATGGCAATCGATTGAAATCGTATAAACAAAGGGGTTATCATCCCACGTGAGATAACGAGTAAACAATAGACTTGTTTAAAAGAATTTGTAAGATTGCGAAAAGTCCTGAAAAATTTAGCCAAAAATTTTTTTTTTACTATAAATAATATTCCAATTCCAGACAGTTTACGAAAGAGAGTTCACGAATTACGAAGAGAATTTCCGCAAATTTTAGGAGAAGCCCAGGTTATCATAGACAATACTGGTGCATATTTGGTAACAGAAAATACTGTAATAGAAATTGATCAGCCCGTGAACAATGAAATTACTACGCAATATAATAATATGTTAACGATGTATGCGGTAGATATTTTTACAGCTCTAGAAGAACAGGATCGGGCTATCGATCTTGACTTAGACGAACTCCTACGAATAGCAACGAATATGCACAGAACAAATGGTCAAAGAATGAATGCATATAAGAAACTTGGTGATTATCTACAAGACGCTCAATTAGGAAGTACTGTGACAGTACTAAAAAGAGAATTACACGAATGATCCCACCAAAACGAAGCACGAATTTATCAAATAGCGACACGAATACGATCATTATTTCAAGTAATAGGAACGCCGTACGCCAGAAACTTTCGAAATATTACGCCAGATTGGATATATAAACCGCTAAAATCAGAGTTAGAAAGATTTTTACAGCTTTGCGAAACAATGGGTACACAATTAATGGAAGACCTTTTGGAAATAGGTGTTGGGTCGCAGGAGCTCCCCTTTGAAGGAGGAAATGTTTGTGGCGAAGTAAATTGGTAATCAGGTGAAATGTCACGGGGGATAACATTTTGTGACACTAGATGAACTTTCAGGTGATTGTCATCCTTGTACGAGGATGAAGGATGAGAAATGCTGTACAAGGATGAAGAATATTGTACGAGGATGAAGGATATCGTGCGAGGATGAAGGATGACGCACAAAGGATGAAGTATAAGGTACAAGGATGAAGTGTAAACAAAAGAGAAAGTATAAATACGACTGTTGTCGGAAGTAAGTTTCAGTAGTGAGAACAGTCAGTTACAAGTTAGTTGATAACAGAACAGTTAATTAATTAGTTAGAAATAATTCAGAATAATTCGAAATACTATAATAAATATTATATAGAAAAGTAAACTTCATTCAGGAACAGGAAAGATACGTCACGCTGTAATATTTTTGTTGTTAAATGATACTTTGCTTTTAAAACTTTATATATTATATTTTAATAAACTTATACTTTGTGTCGTGATATTGTGAAATATTATTAAATATTGTTTGATACTGCGTTACTACTTTTACTTCACCTTACTCACTGTGCCTTCATGATTAATTTGATTATTATTTGATTATTATTATTATTTATTATATATTTATTATCTGTTTCGAGATAGGCAAGTTTAGATCGACTGATTGCTTGACCTACTGGCAGATAGAGCGTATTATTATTTGTTTGTGTGATGCAAACTGTGAGACTGATTTGAGAAATTGTTCGAAATACTCTGCACTCCTGTGACAATATACTAAACAAAAAAAATCATTTTACAATATTTAAAAAAAATCATTAAATATCCATCTGACTGGTGTGATTTATTTTGTATTTGATTATTCTAAAATAGTAAACCAGATTTTTTTATTTTAGGAAATTATTATTCATTTTTCTAATTTCAAAAAAATGAATCATTGAAATTAATATTTTTATTTAAGCAAAACAGACAAACTAATTCATTAATTATTTTTACAAGGTATTATTTATTTATTACTAAAAAAAAATCATGCAAAATTATTATCTTGAAATTTGAGATTATAGGTACTGTCAAAATTCAAATCCTAAATTCCAAATCCCAAGCCCAAATCCTAAATACTATGGTGTCAAAATCCCAAAATATTTTTGACTTTAGGCAACATGTATATCTGACTGTACTAAAACAGATAACAAATAAATAAATTATTTTAGAGAATTATTGTTATTTCTAAAAAAAAAATTAAAGGAAATTGTTGAAATTATTATTTTGTGTTTGATTATTCTAAAACAGTAAAATATATGTTAATCAGTTTATAGCTTTCTGGATCAAAGATCAATTATGTATGTGCAAAAATTTTGTGTTTCTTGATTTTTTTTTAAAAAAATAGTTGAAAAAAATTTATGTTTTAAAAAATAAAATTTAAACATTGGTTTATTTGTTTTTTTAATAAATTTGAAATTGATTTATAAAAAAGTTTTACAAAATTAAAAAAAAAATAAAAATAAATTAATTAAAAAAAAAATATTATTATTTCAAAATATTTCAAATAAAACTTGTGTAATTGATGCAATCATTAGCATTAAAGAAACAAACAATTTCTGAACATATGGACTAATTTGGCTTCACTAAATATATTTATATCACTTCATGTGATATTTGTTCATTTTGCACATGATAATTATTTTAATATCAATGTTTCAACATGAAAACATTTATTATTTTTTACAATAAATTTAAAATAGTGTCTATAACTTTATATAAACCAGATATTAACTTTCTTTAAACCTGTCCCATAATACAGTAATAATAAAATAATAAAAGTTACTACAACAGTTAAAACTATTATGTTGTTAAATAAACTAAATTTCAATCTGCTAATGATTTAAAAATATATTTATTAATATTTTGCTGATATAAATATTCTGTATAGTTTTATAATTTGTGTTAAATGCATTTATTGATTCCTAATTGATTCCTTGCCAATTTCTTAATCCGATTAGAAACCAATTGGTAATATATTTCAAAATAATAAAAAAACACAAAAATTAATAATCCATGATTTTTTTTTTACTTGAGAGGTAAACTAATTAGTAATTATTTATTTGATTTTATTGTACTACAGATGTAAAATAATTAATGTGCATCAAAAAATATTTCTTATTTTATGTAACAAAATCAAATGAAGACAAATTAGCCTATATAATTATTGAAAATTTCAAAATTAATCAATCCATTATCAACTCAGTAAAATCAAGATAGATACCATTTTAAAGGATCCACTCTAAACAAGGTATATNCTACAACAGTTAAAACTATTATGTTGTTAAATAAACTAAATTTCAATCTGCTAATGATTTAAAAATATATTTATTAATATTTTGCTGATATAAATATTCTGTATAGTTTTATAATTTGTGTTAAATGCATTTATTGATTCCTAATTGATTCCTTGCCAATTTCTTAATCCGATTAGAAACCAATTGGTAATATATTTCAAAATAATAAAAAAACACAAAAATTAATAATCCATGATTTTTTTTTTACTTGAGAGGTAAACTAATTAGTAATTATTTATTTGATTTTATTGTACTACAGATGTAAAATAATTAATGTGCATCAAAAAATATTTCTTATTTTATGTAACAAAATCAAATGAAGACAAATTAGCCTATATAATTATTGAAAATTTCAAAATTAATCAATCCATTATCAACTCAGTAAAATCAAGATAGATACCATTTTAAAGGATCCACTCTAAACAAGGTATATCATGTTTAATGACTTAAGTGCATGGACATTTAGTTAATTACAAATAGAATGCATTCATAATTATTTGTATTTTTTATGACATAACATAATAAAATAAATAAATAAAAATAACTGTTGTTAACTCACCAGAAAAAAAAGTTAATTTTTTTTTATATTTATTTATTCATTAAAATTCTCTTTATTAAAATAAAAGAATTGTGTAATATTGTTGTATTAAAAATGGTGGTGGCTATTGATCTATTACTTGTCACTCTAGTTTATTATAATAATAAAGAATAAAAAATATAATATAAAAAAAAAATACAAATAATAAAAATATCTATTTATATTTATAATAACATTATAAAATTCTTATTAGTTTATATTGATCTTTATTGTTTTTACTTTTAAACATTAAGAAAAAACTTAAACTTCTTACCTCAAATAATAAACACCTCATTTTTACCCCATGTTACATGCTTTTCTCTCACCTTTTCTTGTCTCTTATTTTCATTTTAATATAATTTATTTTTATTAAATAAAAGAAAAAATCAGAAGTTAATAAAGTATTATTATTGAAGAACTTTATTTTTTATATCAATATGAACTTACTCTTTTCAATCTTTCTTTAATTTCTTCGAATAACTTCTTCTTGTATTCTTTTAACTCCTTTTTAAACTTCCTCTCTTTCTTTTTTAATTCATTTTTCTCTTTTCTCTCCTTAATATATTTCTTGACTTTGTGAGAGATAAGGCAAACACTTTGTTTAAAGTTTGAAAGCATTTTAGAAATTGAAAGATTGAAGGTAATAGATTACAATTATTGGTTATTTTTTCAATAATATAATCATATTAAATCATTTGACATCTAGATCATGTGTTATCACCAAATAATTATGTCATATTGGCTGATTGTAGATATATCTAAATTTTATATCAAGTGATATTATTTTGGCCAATTATAATTTGTTGTTTTTTCAAAAAAATTTTAATAAATAAATATAAATATGTGAATTAAAATTTTTGAGAGATAAAAATATTGATTTAATTGATTTTGCTCAAAAATCTATTATTAATTCGTGATTCATGATCTAATTCCAGAATAAAATATTATAAGAACTATTTTACAAAAGTTTCCATTCTTCATTAATATCATAAAAGCAATGGTTTGGATCTAAATATATTTTTAGTTTTCAAATGACAACATCTATAAAATAACGAGATATGCCCTTTTTTTTAACGAATAAAAATAAATTTATTATATAATTCTTTCCGTTCTGAAAAATCACGAATTGACATTTATTCTACTAATAATGTTCTGATTATTTATTATTAACAATTTTTCTTATTATTCTAACATTTGTTTTTTGTTTGAAAATTTTTTTAGCTTTATTAAATACCACAAATGAATTTCGGAATTTCAAGCAATTACTCTCGCCAAATACAGACATATGTAATTTAATTTAGAATTGTAATTTAATAATTAACGAATAATAATAATGGTTAATGTGAAGAAGATTATTATAGTCAACTGATGATGAGAAGATGATAGTAATGATACTAATAGTTAATGAAAAGAAGGTTATGGAAAATAAGGAGATAGTGGAGATGATGGAGGTGATGGAGATAATAATGGGTAAAGAGATGATGACGATAATACGAGATTAAATTTCTTATATCCAACAACAACAAATAGATATGAAAATTCCAAGTTTAATTTTTTATAATAATAAAAAAATCAAAATAATATGGGATGAAATATCGATGTGACGGTGATTATGTAAGCACGTTTATTTTGTGATAAATAATTTACATCACAAGACAAATAATGCAACGGATAAATCAAAAAACAAACTTAAAATATAATTGCATCGTAATTCGTGGGGTTTGTGCGCGTGCGAACATGTCTAATGTGGATAAAGAAATATTATATAACCAAAGACACTTTGGGAGTCATCAACATAAGTGTAAGGTGCTACATCAAGTCTTGAAGTTATGAGATGCACCTTCGCTATGATCTTTGAATGATCATCCATCTAAATTACTTGTACTCAAGAAAGCGTTACACATTTATAATGCATCTTATTTAAGGCATGATATGTTTCCATTATTGGAACTAGTATAATTACCATCAGACATAACTTGCGGTAAGATGAAGATATTCTCAATCATGTATAATATTTTTCTGTTGTGCTCGAGGTCATGGATATTATTTTTTTTAATATTATTATTATGCATTTACTCTTCAAAATTATATTCAAACGATGCATTTTGTAAGAATCTTATTTAACCATCAGAAAATGATTTGTTGATCATGATTTCAAGGTAATTGACTAACTATTCTTCCGGAGGTAAGCATTTATTTAAATAATGATTGATTTTTGATCAATTACTAAATTATTACTTTATTATTGATATTAGCGAAGGAATGAAATCATTTTCCCTAATATTCTTGATTTTTGATTTTTAAAAATCTAGTAATATATCTGATGAATTAGACATGCCCATCTTGGTAAATAAATGAAAGAAAAGCTTAATTGATATACTGGATTCAATAATGGAAATATATATTGCCATTTTGTAAACCAATATTACTATCATCAAAGAAATTTCCCACTTACGCATTATTATGTGATAACGAAGAAAATTGTTCCTTTAGTGCCAAGTTACTAAATCAAACCTAAAGTTATATGATGCGCTTTGGTACGATCACCATTTTGGTTTTTTCATAATATCGTCACTATGCTTTTAAGTTTATGGTATATATTGATTCCACTGGATCAATTTGTATAGGTAAACTAATATTCTATTTACACATATTGGAAGAAATTCTATTTGATTGTTGAAGTAAACTCCCAAAGAGAATGGATAGTTTTATTATTTTAATTTCAAGATTCGTACCTTGTTGTTCCGACGATCTTATTAATTCTAACATCTCCATTAATTAATATTATGTAACATTACGCATTATTAATTTATAATTCTTTTAAATAAAAAAAAATTATGAAACATAAAGTAATCCTGGTGATGTATTGTAATTATTGAAGTTTCACCGGCTACAAAAAACAATAAATAAAATAAATAAAAATAAAATTTGAGATAATTTAAAATTATATTTGTTTCCAATTGTCAAATTTATTTTTAAATTCGTTAAAAAAAAATTCCTTAATAAAAATAAAACAATACATTTCGTTAATTTAATAATTCTATTTACCTCTTATCCACAGATAGATAGGTTGTGCTTAGCCAAGTTCTATAAATATATAAAATTATTAATATTAATATTAATTTCTTAAAAATAATTCAATAACAATAAATTTTCGCAATTTTAAATATGAATATTAAGAATTTAGAATACATAGCTTTAGATACCAATAAACAGTACCAAATATTATAAATTTTAAAACAAATATAATTTTACAATAATTACTCCAAGGGCAAACTTTAAATTGATGTTATATAAATGGATTAAATCAAAAGCAAAATAAATTGATCCATAGAGTAAAATAGAAGTGCAAATTATTTAATTCCCACTCATGTAAATAATAAGAATTAATAAAGTAAATTAATTAAATAAAGCAAATACCATCAAAGCTCTTTGAAATTCCAAAATTCTTATTATGCCCTATAGTCATAGTCAATACTAAATGATCTAACTACTTGAACAAAATATTGTCCCCGTTTCCTATGTAATAAATGATTCATGATTAGTATTTATAAACAATAAATATACATATATTTAATATAAAAATTACAAACAAATAGCTAAAGTCATTCCACTTGAGATCTGATCTATAAATCAATCTTTCAATAATCTTAGATTAATTTGATTTTCTTGAGAAAAACTTCAACAGAATCTTACAAATTACTGTTAAAACAAATGAAACAAAAAAAAAATGAAAATATAACGTATTACATTAAATACCTTTATAAAATAAACTCACCTTCTGATTTTTCAATTAATATCAGGAACTAATAATATTTATTTGTTTTTAAAGTATATGAGATCGCCGATCGATCAGATTTGTGAAACTTATTTTTATTTATCATTCCCGCATCAGTTTCTCTAGTTTCACTTATCTCGAAAACTATTGCTGCTTATAATAAAATTTGTTTGGATACTGAGAAAAGAGTATTATGTTTATTTATTTAATTTTCTATTGTTTTATTTTATTTTATTTTTTTTAATTTAGAATCATTGAATATTAAATCAGATGGTTGAATGACAAGGTGAACATTGGGATAGTGAATAAATATTATGAAGAATATGAAGAACGAAAAGAGGTAAAGAAATAAGAATGTGAATACTGAGAAAATAAAGAATTGAGAAAGTACAAGATTATTATATTTGTTATTATTATTTTTTAATTTATTACTTACCTTCTATTTTTTTTTGATTCAGAATCATTGAATATTAAATTAAATAATTGGATGACAAGATGCAGTATGATAAACATTGAGAAGCAAGAAGAGAAAGGTTATGATGAAGACAAATATAAATATGAGAGTAAACGAGAAGAAAGTAAATTCGAATATTGGGAAATCAATTGAAATTAAATTATAATTATATATTTTTGTTACTTAATTTTCTATTATTTATTTATTTATTTATTTTCGATTTATTTAATTCAGAATTGTTGAATATTAAATCAAATGGTTGAATGACAAGACAATGAAATATGATGACCAAGATGATTGTTATGATGAGAAACGAGAAGAGGTAAAGAAAATGGAAATTCGAAAACTATAAGAATATTTATTTTTATTTATTTCTATTAATTCAGAATTGTCAAATTTTAAATCAGATCATTGTAATAATGCATAAAGTTCTTTACAAAGAAATGAAAAACTTATTACTCAAACTTTCAAATTAAAATTTTTAATTCGCATTACAAAAGAATAATCATTTTATATTTATATATATGTAAATAATAAATAACTAAATAAATATATGAAAATAAAACTACTGCAGCTGACAACAGAGATTTTGAGATGAAAAATTCGCCCAAGATTTTGAAGAATTTTTAAAACAAGATCAAGCCTATGATGAATTTAAAAGTCAGAAAACCACGATATGATGATACTAATTTAAATTTTATTAAAATAATAATATAATGTATAATAAGAAAAAAAAAAAAATACAAATCTTAGAAAGGCCCCAATGGGCAATTAATATCATGTAAGAACATAAATTCTTTGAGCTCGAAAAGTTCTACAAAAAACCCATCGATTTCATCCTTAAGGAATTTATTTTTTTCTTCTAATTCCTTTTCTACTTGTATTAGATTTTCAATTTCATCTCTTTTCTTTTTTCTGTATTTTGCAGCTATTAATTAAATTATTTATTAATATGGATATTTAATCTTATAAAATTTCTAAGCCTACCTGAAATTCTGTCTGACATTCTTTTTTTCGAAAGTTTAATTTCTACTTCTTTGTCTTCTTCACCCTCCCCTTCCTCATCATTCATATCAAAATCTTCTTTTTCTTCGTCTCCTTCTCCACCATCTAGATGAATCCTCTTTCGGGACCCTTCACCTACTTCTTCACCTTTATCTTCACCTCCATCTTCTCGATTTCTTTTTCTTGACCCTGAAATTGAACGATAATAATTTGATTAACTGATGGTTTGCAATATTATATATACTATTATCTATAGCATAATCAATATCTTGCTTACCCATTTCACTTGATTCACCTTTATCTATATCGTAGGTATCATTTACCATGTCGTACATGGTAACTTCATTGAAATCTTTATTGTTTAAAACTCGGAACCATTCACCTACATCTTCACCTTTATCTTCACCTCTATCTTCCTCTTGATTTCTTTTTGACCCTAAAATTGAACGATAATAGTTTTGATTAACTGTTGACGTACAATATTATATGTACTATTATAGATAGCATAATCAATATCTTGCTTACCCATTTCACTTGATTCGCCTATATCGTAGATATCATTTACTATGTCGTACATGGTAGCTTCATTGAAATCTTAATTGTTCAAATTTTGATTAGGAGTAAGAACGAAACAAACAAAACATACAATATTTCGTTATAAATATAATAAATATCATATGAAAGAAATATATTAATGTCATTATACCTTCAATAGAGATAGTAGACATAAAAGACATGTTTTCCATTTTTTAAGAAACTTTTGTTCAAAGAATATTTTTTTCAGCTGTAAAAATGGAAAAAATTTTTGGATCACGTTGATGAGATTATGTATCTGCGGCAATCCATCAACGATAAGATTGATTATTGGGTATGAAAATCCTTAACACGTCACGTATATGAAAATCCTTGAAATAATTATTGAGGATTTTCATATCACTCTCGCACCTTATAATCATCGATTATTAGAACGTTACTAATAAATATTCAGCATATGAAATTTTGATCGATAATTAGTTTTATTATTACTGTTAATGTCTTAAAATTTTTAGCCTACAAGAAAATATATTAATTATATTATTATAAATTTTCATGATCGCGAATTTTAAATATTTTACCTTAATTAAATAATTACGAGTTAAATTTAAATGAGTAACAATTATAATAATCAAATATTATAATTTTAACGTTTAGTTAACAAATATCAATTATAAAAATATATTCATAAAATAAATTTTGTCTATTCGTGATCAATGATCGTGATTATCGTGATTAATGATCATGATTAATGATCTCGCAATTAATGATAATAAAAAGAGATTAAGCTAATTTAATTATACTATTTAATATGGATGTCGTTATGGATGAAAAGGTAATTAAGCTAATTAATAAAATTAAGAATTAGTCCATTTAATAAAGATGTCATAATTAATGAAAGCTAATCCAATAAAATTAAACTTACGCCACTGTTTAATAAATATGTCGTGATTAATATAAGATGAAATATCGATGTGACTGTGATTAATTTTATTTACATTGGCAATTTTATTTTGGTGATAAATAAAAATAGGTAATTTGCATCACAAGTCAAATAATACAACGGATAAATCAAAAAACAAACTTAAAATATAATTGCGTTGTAATTCGTGGGGTTTGTGCGCGTGCGAACATTTCAAATGTGGATAAAGAAGTAAATTATATAACTGATGGAACTTTGGGAGTCATCAACATAAGTACAAGGTGCTACATCAAGTCTTGAAGTTATGAGATGCACCTTCGCTATGATCTTTCTTTTTTTCTTGAATGATCATCATAAAACGTTATCACGTTTATACTGCATCTTGTGAGATTCTTATTTAAGGCATGATATGTTTCCATTATTAGAACATATCTATTGTAAGATGAAGATATTTTGCTCAAGGTCATGGATATTATTTTTTTTAACATTCATTATTACCATGCACTTATTCTTCAGAATTATATTCAAATGATGAATTTTGTAAGAATCTTATTTAAATCTAATAATATTTCTGATGAGTTAGACATGACCATCTTGGTAAAATGAATGAAAGAATATGGGGCGAAATGTGGTAAAAGCTTAATTGATATACTGTACTAGATTCAATAATGGAAATATATATTGCCATTTTGTAAACCAATATTACTATCATCAAAGAAATTTCCCACTTACGCATTATTATGTGATAACGAAGAAAATTGTTCCTTTATAGTGTCAAGTTACCAAATCAAACCTAAAGTTATATGATGCACTTTGGTACGATCACCATTTTGTTTTTTTTTCATAATATTATCACTATGCTTTTAAGTTTATTTCTATTATGGTATATATATATTTATTATGGTATAACATTCCATTTGCGCATATTAGAAGAAATTCTATTTTTATTGTTGAAGCAAACTCCCGAAGAGAATGGATAGTTTTATTATTTTAAATTTCATTATTATTTATTGTTAATTTTTTAACCAAAAGAATTTCATTTTAATTCAAGATTCACACCCTTGTTGCTCCTATTAATTCTAATATAAGGCACAATATTACGTAATAATACGCTTTAATTCTTTTTTATAAAAAAAATAAATTATGAAACATAAAGTAATCCTGGTGATTTATTATTCATTACATTATATTGTAATTATTGAATCAACATTTGATTTCACCGGCTATAAAAATAATAAAATTTGAGATGATTGAAAATTACTTTGTTTCCAATTGGCAAATTTATTTTTAAATTCGTTAAAAATTCCTTAATTAAAAATACAACAATATATTTCGTTAATTTAATAATTCTATACAATACGATGCAATTAATTCTGCACATAGAATTATTATTTTAATTAATATTTACCTTTTATCCAAATGTAATCATCTTCGGGAAATAATTTCATATCTTTAATTTTGATTTTATAAATAACAAAATAAATGCTAAATGTAAATTAAAATATTACTACTAAAATATATGAGAAGTGTAAGAATAAATAANACCAAAAGAATTTCATTTTAATTCAAGATTCACACCCTTGTTGCTCCTATTAATTCTAATATAAGGCACAATATTACGTAATAATACGCTTTAATTCTTTTTTATAAAAAAAATAAATTATGAAACATAAAGTAATCCTGGTGATTTATTATTCATTACATTATATTGTAATTATTGAATCAACATTTGATTTCACCGGCTATAAAAATAATAAAATTTGAGATGATTGAAAATTACTTTGTTTCCAATTGGCAAATTTATTTTTAAATTCGTTAAAAATTCCTTAATTAAAAATACAACAATATATTTCGTTAATTTAATAATTCTATACAATACGATGCAATTAATTCTGCACATAGAATTATTATTTTAATTAATATTTACCTTTTATCCAAATGTAATCATCTTCGGGAAATAATTTCATATCTTTAATTTTGATTTTATAAATAACAAAATAAATGCTAAATGTAAATTAAAATATTACTACTAAAATATATGAGAAGTGTAAGAATAAATAATTTTATCCAAAATTAATTCGGTGTTCCAATATTTCCATTGTTGTATTGATATCTTCCTTTGAATATCGACATATAACAATAATAAATAGTCGAATATTAAACGAAACATTTACTCCAAGATGCATTTAATTCATACTCTAAATTTTTTAATTTAGATTGAAATATCGAGACAATAATTATTCATTTTAGATGATTACATACTGGTCTGCTTTATTTAAATAAAAGCTATACTCTATAATACCAGTGATCAAATAGAATAGTAAAATAATAACAAATAAAAAATATAAAAAATATAAAATATAAAAAATAAAAAATATGAAAAATATGAAAAATAATTGTAACGACATATTTTATCTTTCACATTAATTTTTAAAAAGTATTCTTCGACATATCTAAATAAATAAACAAATGCTATTAAAAAAAATTCAATAATATCAATAAACACGGCATTAAAAAGATAAATATTACATACATAATCGATATTTTAAGTTCACATTTTATCATTCCATACAGTTCGGCAATATACACAAGTGACCTTTTCTTGGAAAATTAAATAAATTAAAAGTAAGTTTCTCGATTTGTTTTTCACTTGGCTATTTATCCAAAAAAAAAAATAAACTAATTAATAATTTTTTTAAAAAAATAAATTATAATCTATACACGTTAAATAAAATATTTATACCAAAATGATTTTAGGAGAATTCTTAAAAATTAATCTTAATTCTTTTGTGATCAGTGCTTTCTGGTAAATAAAGTAGCCGTTTGGATTTACTTTCAAAACTTTTAAGAATACAAATAACTATTATAAAAATAAATAAGTATTATTATGAATATATGTGATTGACTAAAATTTCAAATTTTTGCTTACGATATGTTTAACATTAAATCCTAATAGGTATAACAAATAAAAATCATGATTAATAAGTAAAATAAATTTAAAATAAAGTTTTTTCATAAATTAAAAATTGAATTTACCAAGTTGGAAATCGGGGCAAGAACATGACACAGTTTTTGTAATAATGGAGGTGTAAATCTAAAGCAATGAAGTAAAAATATAATAATGCTAATAGTAAAACTTTGTTATACGCGATTAATTTATTATACATACACATCCAGTTGGACCTAAAACTGTGTATTCTCGTTGGGTTGGGTTGATTTCTTTATAATCAATCAGATGTAAAAATTGTGTCATAGCTCGTTCTATTCTTTTTTTAATTTTCTGTGATAAATTAAAATAAAATATAATATAAATTAGATATAAATATATATAAATATATATTAAACTACATGAATCAATACTAACTTTATTACAAGTGTATATAAATCTTGCCGCTCTTTTCTCCTCTCCACCTTTATTCTTGACTGCCTTTCTTTTTTTTCCAGCAGTCAATGGACCTGCTTCATTATCATTAACCTTTCTTTTTCCTAATGTTTTTGACGAACCTTCTCCATTACTATTATAAAAATTATTCATGTTGCAGGTTCACGTGATCTATATCGGAAAAAATCAATAGCTTTGTTATGTTAAAAAAAATGTTATGTAAAACGACAAAATAGTAATAAGAAACAAATAAACAAGGAAGTAAGCAAGCAAGAGTCAAAAAGAAAGACAAAAAATGACATTTATATTTTTTGAAATCTTGAGATCCACTCAAATAAAAACAACATAAAACCTTGTTTTTAATTCTAAAAGTATTGTCTTTGTGCTATTTTAACTAGAAATGTCATCTAAATGATGATTATAGCTTAAAAAACGAAAAATATTCTTACTTTTTATTATTCTTAATATTCTTGGTTAAGTTTTAATTTGTAAGAATAAAAAAATGACGAATCGAATTTATTTTTAGGAATTGGTACACGAAGATCAGGTGATATATCATGTGCTAGATAATAACGAACATCCTTAACCCGACCCTGGGTCTCATATCATTTTTTATTATTCAAGATTCTTCCCTTCAAATAATATTATTTACAACAAACTCTTGCTATAATTTTCAATATCTCATTATTGACAATTTTTTCAAGCGAAACCAATAATCTCAAATTAATAAATAATCAATAATAATAATTATAATTTTACTCATTGAATTTTCATAATATCCACACATTTATTTTATATTATATAAAATGTTGATTTATTTAAATGTAAAGAAAAAAAAATCGCTAACACACTACTTACATTTAATACGCCAATCATTCCATTTATCTTAAAGTCAAAAGATACTAATTAGCAATTTAATCGATGTATTATAATAAAGGACAATTTTGACGAGTTATTTGACCGCTATTTCATTAAATGTAGAATTTAGTATAATAATAAAAATAATAATAATCATAATAATGATCGCATAAAATGATCATATGCTTTAAAAAAATATTTTAAATCCGTATCATTATATAATGTAATAATATAATAATTTTCATAATCATAATTGTACAATCATAATTTATATTTATTCTCATATGTAATGGTGGAAATTATAAATTATTAATTTTATTAATTTTATTTTATTTTCAATAAAATTACATTAAACTATTTTAAAAGAAATTAATTCTTTAAAATGTTATTTGATTCTTTAAATAAATCTCTGACGGCCATTGATCCTAGTTTTGTAAACTTTTCACCGAATTCTGAACCTCTTCTTATAAAAATATGTCCGAGAAACTTTTCAACCATACTCTCCATATTCTCATGTTCTATACAACAAGTATTGGTTCTGAAAATTCTTGATCATAAGAACATTCCAAAAAATAATATTGTATCACATCTATGACAAATCTAATTATCTTGCCCATAACTGGACCATGCCGAAGATTTTTTGTAATCGAATCTCAAACTTGCCTTTGGATAGGTTTGCGCTGGCAAGTATGAAAAACATACAATGTGATTTCGATGTTTCGTTTGTGTAGATTCGAGACAAAACTCCAATTTGTCAATGAATTTTTAAGTATTTCCATTGAATATTCATCTTTTAGATCTTTGCACCCGCCCATAAAAGATAAATACAATAATATATTAGTAAAATTATGATTAAAGCTATATTTTCTTATGTGTTAAAAAAAAATTTACATTGTCAAAATAAATGCACTATATAATGGATGAAAAATAAAACCACGATATGATGATAATAATTTAAAATAATAATATAATTTGATCACAATGATTAATTAATTACAACGATGAATCGATTAACAAAAAACAATTAATCAATTATATACAAAGATTATAATTATAACGATTAAAACTATTCAATTATCCAATTATCCTATTATTCGATTTTCTGATTACAATCGATTATTTATTATAATCGAATAATTTTATTTAAGAATAATTATAATCAGTTATCCGATTATATGTATATTGATTTTACCATTAACTTAAAGGTTATGATATCAAAATTACCATAATATTAAATATCTTATTAAGTAAATCAAACAGTACATTCTCACAAGTTTTGAAATGCAAGGATTTTAACAAAATATTATAATTTACTGATACGGATCAAAAATAAAGTTCTTTACAAAGAAACAAAAAAAAATATTTCTTAAATTTTCAAATTAAATCTTTAATTCACATTACAAAAGAATAATTATTTTATATTTACATTTATATATATATATTTATTTATTTAAATTCAATACAAAAAATAATAAAAATAAACTATTATCAAGTAATTATGAGACACGACAACCTAATTAATAAAATTGATTAGTACTAATCTAGAATTTTCAAAAATATATTATATAATCAAAGATACTTACGATTAACATTCTGGTCATTCGAATTATCATTATTATTATTAGAATTATTATCATTATTATTATTAGAATCATTATCATTATTATTACCTTTTAATAAATAAATAAAATTAATATTAATATCAAATTTTTTTAAAAAAAATGTCTTTCAATAAAATATATGCTTACTTTTCAATCTCTTATTGTTATTTCTATTATTATCCTTATTATTATCATTATTATTAACAGCAGCTTTATTATCATCACCATCATCTAATAAATAAAAAAAATTAGAATCGATTTCAAATTTTTTATATAATATAAAAGATATTTTACCTCTAACTCTCTTATTATTAATATTTTTATTGTCATTATTGTTATTATAATCATTATTATTATTGTCATTATTATTATTGTCAGCATTATTGTAGTTTTCAAGAGAATTTAGCTGCTGTTGTAATTGCAGTCTTTGTTGTCGTAATTGCTCAGTTACTTGTTTTTGTTGCAATATTTGTTTTTGTATTTGTTGTATCTGTTGTCGCCGTTGCGATTGTTCTTGTAATTGTTGTTGCAGTTGTTGATGGATCTGTAACTGGCGTTGTTGCTGCTGTTGTTGTTGTCGTCGTCGCTGTCGTTGTTGTTCCCGTTGTTGTCTTCGTTGCTGTCTTCGTTGCTGTCGTTCTTGTTGTTGTTGTTGTCTCCATTGTTGGCATTGTTCCTTTGTTAAACTCATTTTAAATTCGTTTTGAAAAATTAATTCGTTTGAAAAATTAATTTGATAAAATTTGAGAATTTCTCAATCGATTTTTTTTTATAAATGACGATTTTTTTCAAGGTTACACTAAATATCATTTGACAACGATGACAAATATTAAGTGACTTCTAAGATATTGTTATTATTGTTATCAAAGGTGACAATAATCAGCTGATATGATCCAATTATTGAGATCCTAGATTTGCGTTTATTTTTTATTCAGATCTTTTTAAGATNAATCATTATTATTATTGTCATTATTATTATTGTCAGCATTATTGTAGTTTTCAAGAGAATTTAGCTGCTGTTGTAATTGCAGTCTTTGTTGTCGTAATTGCTCAGTTACTTGTTTTTGTTGCAATATTTGTTTTTGTATTTGTTGTATCTGTTGTCGCCGTTGCGATTGTTCTTGTAATTGTTGTTGCAGTTGTTGATGGATCTGTAACTGGCGTTGTTGCTGCTGTTGTTGTTGTCGTCGTCGCTGTCGTTGTTGTTCCCGTTGTTGTCTTCGTTGCTGTCTTCGTTGCTGTCGTTCTTGTTGTTGTTGTTGTCTCCATTGTTGGCATTGTTCCTTTGTTAAACTCATTTTAAATTCGTTTTGAAAAATTAATTCGTTTGAAAAATTAATTTGATAAAATTTGAGAATTTCTCAATCGATTTTTTTTTATAAATGACGATTTTTTTCAAGGTTACACTAAATATCATTTGACAACGATGACAAATATTAAGTGACTTCTAAGATATTGTTATTATTGTTATCAAAGGTGACAATAATCAGCTGATATGATCCAATTATTGAGATCCTAGATTTGCGTTTATTTTTTATTCAGATCTTTTTAAGATATTTTAATATTTCGAAGTTTATTATACAATAATAATTGCGATGGACTCAGAGGTTTTCGAATTTTTCCGCTAGAAGAAATTTCAGAAACCTCCAATCTAATAAAGAAAACATGTGAAATAATCTAGAAGCAAAAACTCGCGAAACTCGAATAAAATTTAATTATTTATTGGTGAAAAATTATCACATGTTAATCATGTGTTCCTTATTTTTATTTTGATCATCCAATTGGTTGACCAGACCGTTTCGAAAATATCAAATGAAAAATTAAAATTAAAATAAATAATAATAAGAATTATTATTTTCAAAAAATAATATTAATAGAAAATAATCAAGAGGTAAAATAATAATTCAAATTAAATTGTCTAATTTTTTCGTGCCCACTTTGTTCATTTTTAAAATCAATATATTTTCCTGATATCTTCATTGATAGATTATTTATAGTATGATTTGTTATATAATTAGGCACTAAAATAAATAATAAATGAAAAAGATTAATAATTAAATTCTAAATATAATTACATCTAGAAACACATTAAGATCAATGCTCTCCATCGCTCACGAATAAGAATGCATGTATATAACAATAACGTTCCAAAGATTTTCATGCTTCCGGAATACAATATGATCCATTTGTTCTTCATTGAATGAATAAATAAAATAATAAAATATAAATAATAATTTAGTAATATTATATAATAGTAATTAATTATTACCATCTAACTAATATTTGATTTTACCATTATAGTGATTATTTACAATTACTAAGAATTCATTTTTTAAATCTTAGATGAAAAAAATTAATTGTTTCCAGCAAGATTTGGTCAATCAAGTAAAAAGAGTGAATGCTTAATAATCAATAATTATTTAGACGATATTTACCTCCACACAAATCCAAGTTAACATTATTATTTTTCTATTATATCCATTACACTTCCGAACGTAAACTTATCTATACCATATAACTTTCCTTTATGTGAGTAAATACTATGTTACAATTTCTCAAACTTTTGCCATCTCCATAATAGTATTTTAAACAAATGATTGTCCGATTATATTCGTATTCGTTACACTTACCTGATTTTAGAATCTATCTATTCCATGAAAAAAAAAATTGTGGAGATATATTCATTTATTTTCATTTGTTGTTGTAACATTATTTTTAATTAAAAAAAAATTAACTATTACCATTACCGGGAATTTTTAAGATCTTATTAACTGCCTTCCTGAATCCACGCTTCTTCATTATAACCATTAAACATCACTTTATTGTGAGACAATAAATATTTATTATAAATATAATTATGTTTACTGATAATCCCATTTCATTGCCGGATATAAAAAATATTTATTTTAATTTGATAAATTTCTAAATTAAAACAAAACAATGCATTAAATTATTAATTTGATACAAATAACCATTTTAGAATTAATATTTACCTCTTGATCTCACGTAATCATAATTGCTATTTTTGGGATTGAATTTAATTTTATTTTCGTTTGATGAATGAGATTTCGAATATTGCCATTAAATAATAAATAAATATTAAGTATAAATTATTTCTCCAATAACAATAAAAAAATAAATAAGTAACTACTCCAGAGCCAAAAAATCATCGGAAGTTTATCACTTCATCCTTTCTCATACAAGAACAAAATATAAATAACATGACAAGAATATTAAATAAACAATATAATAGTTTATGCAATTTATACAACAATAAAAAGAATTTTTATTTATCGTATCTTAGACAAAAGTTACAGTTTTGAATAATAAAGTAATTTATATTATTTCGAAATTACAGAATATAAAAAAAAATTTTTATTTAAATAATAATTCTATTTTATGATAAAAGTGCTTGGAATAAATAATTGATGGACTTTTTGCTAATGGAAAATATAAAAGTCACATTATCATTGTAGCTAAAACGCTTCTTTGTTTCGTTATTTGTTGCTCTTGTGATTTTTTTTCTTATCGTAAAAGTTTGAGTTTAAAAATATTAATTATAACTTTAAATATTTCATAACCAACAATTGAGAAATCTTTATATATTTTTCATTATGACCATGATATTATTATTATAAATACAGCTAATTATCAAGATTCGATGATATACTAAATCTGGTTTTCTGGTTAGAATTCTTCAAAGAAAATTATAAGTCAACTAACCGTTTCAAGAATTCTATCATTTCTGCTACCAGTTTTTTTTTTGCAATTAGCTAATAAATTTTTGATTGGAAATAGCTCTATATTAACAAACTTGGTCTGATGCATAAAAATTTTTTTCAAACTAAGTAACATAGAAAAGAAATTTTAATACATTTGAATATCAATTATTTCTCTCGAAAAATGAATCAGTTCGTCACAGAAAAAAACAATTAAAGGTATTACTGCATTCCATATTTAGCAAATTGTGAACAAAAACAAAATAATATGATGGATATTATTAATAATACAAAAGAATGTAGAGGATAGCAACAGACAGAAATTTTTGAATCAGATTTTGTATACAACTACGATAGAAGATGATTGTCACCACAATATATATAAGATCAGGTGACTGATAGCCATTATCTTACGTGTAACGCGATGTAATAATGTAAACACACCTCTTTCTTTTTCTTAAAAAAAAAAATTCTTTTGTCTAAAACACTCAACAACTTTGATTGCCGGAATATTCAAAGTAAGTGTATTATTGTCTCTATTTTGTATTGCTCTGTTTTTATCATTTAAAAGGTATCAGTCAATATGAAAGTAGTAACTTTTAAATGATATTATTGTGATTTTTATGTAAAAAACCTCCCGATTTCAAAGATTTCACTGTCACTTTTTTCTCGCCTATTACTTTTTGCCTATTNTTTTTCAAACTAAGTAACATAGAAAAGAAATTTTAATACATTTGAATATCAATTATTTCTCTCGAAAAATGAATCAGTTCGTCACAGAAAAAAACAATTAAAGGTATTACTGCATTCCATATTTAGCAAATTGTGAACAAAAACAAAATAATATGATGGATATTATTAATAATACAAAAGAATGTAGAGGATAGCAACAGACAGAAATTTTTGAATCAGATTTTGTATACAACTACGATAGAAGATGATTGTCACCACAATATATATAAGATCAGGTGACTGATAGCCATTATCTTACGTGTAACGCGATGTAATAATGTAAACACACCTCTTTCTTTTTCTTAAAAAAAAAAATTCTTTTGTCTAAAACACTCAACAACTTTGATTGCCGGAATATTCAAAGTAAGTGTATTATTGTCTCTATTTTGTATTGCTCTGTTTTTATCATTTAAAAGGTATCAGTCAATATGAAAGTAGTAACTTTTAAATGATATTATTGTGATTTTTATGTAAAAAACCTCCCGATTTCAAAGATTTCACTGTCACTTTTTTCTCGCCTATTACTTTTTGCCTATTTGCTAGCTTGCTAATTTGTTTCTCAATATTATTTTCACCATTTAGCATAGTATTTATTAGTATTCTCTAGCAAAACTTTCAATTATTTTTTGAGCATTACCATAGTCATGTGATCGTCAAACCTAGGATGTTTGGGTAAAGGAATATATATATTCATTTCAAATCTTTTGAATTAACATTACTTATTTCACGATTATTAATCCTGATGTACCTTTAATATCTAACAAAAGATTTAGGGAAAGAAAACTTTTGACTCTTTATATTCAATGAAGGTGGGAACATCCCAGCTGTCAAACTTCTTACCATTTATGGGGGATGATTTTTATTATATTCAATGAAAGTGGGAAGAATAGTTTAGTCATCAAACTCTTTATGAGAAATAATTGATAACGATCATTTATCGAGGAGAAGCTGATCAAGATCATTTATCGAGGATAAGCTGATTATGATTAACAAGATTACGGCAACACCGACAAATCAAGCTAAAATTTCTAATACTATGAATATTGCAGATTACTTCGTTAAACTTATAATCAACATTGGAAGTTTATGAAGTAATCAAGGTATGATAAAAATAAAATAAATTAGAAATTTATAAGATCACTTTTTTTTTATTTTATTTGATATTAAACTAAATATAATTCCGATTTAAATAGGGAAGCAACATATTTGCAAACATAAGAAGCAGGATAGCTGATATTATCATCATTTGCGAACCTACAAGATCAAGCAAGATGTAAATATTCTTAATTATCATGGTAATGAATGCACCTAACAATCTTGATGACCGTGGTAACTATTTATTATATGGAATATAATTTATTTTAGAAATAATTATCTATTTTATCTATTTATATTATTACATTTTTGAGGTACCAGCTTACACCCTTCCAATTCCCACACTTAATGTCATCTTTCTTCTCATAATGCTTCTTTCTTCCACATGAAAGATCATGGAATTTGTGAGACAAAAAGTTGTGCAAGGACTACCAGTTGATGTCCCTTTTGGATCTAATATTTACGATTACAATCTGTCCAAATAATTGAATGGTATGAATTATATAATATTTCAAAGTTTTAAATTACAGCAATGTTTGAGAAATATAACATTTTTTTAAAATTATATCATTTCTTTAGATTTCATTTATTAAATGGAACAAAAAAATAAAATGTTCTATATATTCCAATTCTCGAGTGATATTGGAGTTCTCTAAAGCTAGCATGGCTGCATACTGGTAAAGCACAACCATCTTCTTTAACAGCAATCTTTTTGTATATCATAATGATTCGAATTATTTTTTTATTCTATCTATAAAAAATTATTTTACGATTTATTTCTGCATTTCTTTTACTAATGAATTTATTTATATTTTATTTATACTAATGAATAATTCTTTATTATTGTTGCTAATTCTTGTTTCTACTATACAGAAATTTTATCCAAATATTTTTATTTGCTGCCAACACTACTATTTCTTATTTCTATCCAATTGGAATGACAGTTTATTAACGATTCTTTTTTTAATATCGATTTCTTTCGTAAATATAATAATCTTCTATTTTATTTCTGATGGTTTTAGTTTCTTTTTCTTTTATTTCTATTACTAACGATTTCTATTTTAGCAATTTTCACAAACTCTTTTTGATTTCTACTTTTCTATGATAAATTGACTTTTCTTATTTCTATTACTAACGATTTCTATTTTAGCAATTTTCACAAACTCTTTTTGATTTCTACTTTTCTATGATAAATTGACTTTTCTTATTTCTATTACTAACGATTTCTATTTTAGCAATTATCACAAAC
>PQFF01000182.1:300363-391237 GCA_003547095.1 Diversispora epigaea | reverse complement strand
TTATTTCTATTACTAACGATTTCTATTTTAGCAATTTTCACAAACAATTTTTGATTTCTGCTTACAATTTTTTTTATTGTTGATTATATACTAATAAATTTATTTTTTCTAATAGATAACGAAAGCCAATTTTTTTCATTCTATTAGGTATTTTTTTTTTATTTAATAACTTTCTCACAGATTTTCGTTCTTGTACAGTTGTAGCTAACTTTTTGTTCAGAATTTGATTTTTTATAGATTGAGAACCATTTAAAAATCATTTTCTTAGACCATCCAGAATACTCTTATTAGGTTAGGATTTATTTTTTTTTAAATACTTATGTTCTTTTTTTTGGTTCATTCTATTTGGTTTTGCTTTTTTCATAAAAAATTTATTTGTCATTAAAACAATAATTATTCTAGAAATATTTTTTCTAGTTTTGGTTTTTTTTTCGAGTAGTTTGCAGGATCTCCTTTCTTTATTTCTAGGTAGGAACATTTCATTCTTTTCTTTTATTACATAATTGCTTTATGAATCTTTCTTCCTTTTAATAAATTATTTTATTCTTTTATTTTATTTTCTTGGACCAAAACTCCGGGATAAGGATTCACCTAAATTTAGTTCCTAAGTGATGAAAAATAATCAAGACCTAATATGTAGTTGCAAACAAAGTAAGTGAAAAAATATTATATCATGTACCTACATTTCAGCATCTCATTTTTTGTGGAAACCTTGGGGAAGTTTTTATGTTGAAGGTCTACTGATTCTATATAAGGAGTTGGTTATGTCTTCCTTCGTAACAAACATAGAAATTGATTCTTGGGAGTACTCTGTTAATGCTTAGGCTCATGCTTGGCTTATGCTTAATGTTTTTATGTTATGCTCATGTTTAAAGCTCATGTTTATTCCTTAGCAAAAATGATCATGTTTTATGTTCTTGCATTATATTTATATTTCTTACACTTTACTCTTTTTTATTTTTAAATCTAGCTTCCAAACAACAAAGAGTAATCCCAAAGAACTTTTTGCAGCATTACCAGAGACCATCAAAAAATCGTAAGACTAACTTGAATAATAAGGATAATAATAATGGTAATGATGCCTCGGAAGGAGATGGTGAATCGGATGATTCAGTTGATCCCAACCAACTCGACAATCATGAAATGGATCTACGTTTAGTTTTGATCAATTGGAAATTTTGAAAAGGAAAGTATGATAATTTGGATGAAGAGTGTTCTTTCTTTTTTTAATAATACTAATAATGAATGATTTAAATAGAATCATGATAAATAAATAAATAATCTAGTTCATTAAATATTCTTACGATATTTGACTTTAGATTGAATTAAAATTTAGTTAAAATATCGATACAATAATACCATATGTGCTTCGATGAGTTATTAATTAATTTATTTATTTAATTTATTTAATTTATTTTATTTATTTAATTTATTTAATTTATTGATTTTTATTTATTTATTTATTTATTTCATTTTATTTCCTTGTAGCTTTTTGATTCTGACCTGAGTTCTTCAGTTTACGATTTGGATATAATAATTGTTATTATTCTAACTTATTATTATTTGTGCAATAATTTATTATTATTAATAAATTATTGTTTATAAATCGTTATCATTTAACTACTGATAGGTATGGCATAAATATGATGAAGTGGTCCGAATTGTGATATGTAATCTTTAATCATTTTAATTATTTTAATTATTTTAATTATTATTATTATTTTAATTATGTGAATTAAAATTTAATATATATACCTATCTATATATAATAGAACCCACTACGTGAATAATTTGAATAATGTGCAATTCAACTTCATCATCACAATCCGCGATAAAGGAGTATTTATTCACTAATAAGAGTGATCCCAAAGAACTTTTAAACGTTACAAGAGACTATCAAAAATCGAGAGAATAACTTGAACAATGATAATGAATATTAATAATAGTAATAGTAATAATTGTTGTCTTGGAAGGAGATGATGATGATGAATCAGATGATTTTGTTGATCAACAAATTCAAAAGTTAAGTTTCGACCAATTGGAAATATTGAGAGAATAATTGAAATCATTTTATTATTAAGTTCGAAAAGATATAAAACAATTTTATGGGAATTGAAAATTCCTGTGTAGAAAAGGATTCAACTTTGTGATAATAATTTGGATGAATAGTGTTTAGAAAAAGTATGTTCTGTTGTTAATTAATTAATTTATTTATTTATTTAAGATTTTATTTATTGCTAATTTATTATATTTGTTTATTATATTTTAGTTAAATCTTGAGTTTGAATGCTTAAGAGAAATTACGAGAGCTATTATTCAAAAAGTCATTGAAGAGGTATTATTATTATTTATTATTATTTATTGTTATTTATTATTATTTATTATTATTTATTTATTATTTATTATTTTTTATCTTTAATTATTTATCACTATTTATCTTTTGTTATTATCACTATTTATTATTTTTTTTTATAGTTTACTGCACAATTGGTTGATATTTGGGATAAATGTTTGGTTTCTTAATATGAACGTGATGGATTTTTCAAAAACTTACAAAAAAGTAAGTAAACTAAAATTAACATCTAATAACATTTATTATTATTATAATATTACATTTTAATATCAAATTTCTTAATTTATTTAATAACTATGCTCGTAAAACATATTTGAATGCTCAATTGAATTCAAAACTCTTACAACTCGATTCAGATGGTGCTTTATTAATCGTGGATTATAAAATGAAAATCCTACCCAAAAGTGCTAGAGAAACAAAATCCAAGTTTTTTGGCAAAAGAGGATGGAGTCTTCACTCTATACTTATTTATACTAAAGATCCTGAGACAAATAATCTTGATATACAAACATATGACCACTGGTCAAATGATACCAAACAAGATGCTTGGTTTACAGCATCTTCATTACATAGTGTAATAGAAATACTTGAAAAGAAACCAAGATGGATTACTATAATTTCAGATAATGGTCCTCATTATCATAACACTGAATTGATGATTATTTTATCATACTGAAAAGAGTGGTATAATATCAATATAAAAAATTGGATATTTTTAGAAGCGGGAGAGGCAAAGACTATAATAGACTCTCATCACGCTCAAGTAATAAAAAATATTTTTTTTTGAATTTTTTTATTCGATTTATTTGAAAAACTNTTTATTTATTATTTATTATTTTTTATCTTTAATTATTTATCACTATTTATCTTTTGTTATTATCACTATTTATTATTTTTTTTTATAGTTTACTGCACAATTGGTTGATATTTGGGATAAATGTTTGGTTTCTTAATATGAACGTGATGGATTTTTCAAAAACTTACAAAAAAGTAAGTAAACTAAAATTAACATCTAATAACATTTATTATTATTATAATATTACATTTTAATATCAAATTTCTTAATTTATTTAATAACTATGCTCGTAAAACATATTTGAATGCTCAATTGAATTCAAAACTCTTACAACTCGATTCAGATGGTGCTTTATTAATCGTGGATTATAAAATGAAAATCCTACCCAAAAGTGCTAGAGAAACAAAATCCAAGTTTTTTGGCAAAAGAGGATGGAGTCTTCACTCTATACTTATTTATACTAAAGATCCTGAGACAAATAATCTTGATATACAAACATATGACCACTGGTCAAATGATACCAAACAAGATGCTTGGTTTACAGCATCTTCATTACATAGTGTAATAGAAATACTTGAAAAGAAACCAAGATGGATTACTATAATTTCAGATAATGGTCCTCATTATCATAACACTGAATTGATGATTATTTTATCATACTGAAAAGAGTGGTATAATATCAATATAAAAAATTGGATATTTTTAGAAGCGGGAGAGGCAAAGACTATAATAGACTCTCATCACGCTCAAGTAATAAAAAATATTTTTTTTTGAATTTTTTTATTCGATTTATTTGAAAAACTACAACTAAATTAATTTCGACAAGATAACACATGCTATCAAAAGATATGTAAAACTTGGACATGATATTACATCTGGTGAAGATATTGAAGATGCTATCAAAGGTTTGGCGGGTACACATGTAGTGCACATCCAACCTGATCATTTGCAAAGTTTGTATATATAGTTAAAATCGAAAAAATAAATCTTATTTCAAATACTAAATAAAAATTTTGTTTTTATATTATTTCTAATAGATCAGAATATAAATAAAAAATTAGGTACTATTCCAGGAATTACAAATTGGGCAGAATGGACATGGCCAAATGATGAAAATGATATAGGATATATTTATGGAAGGGCTTTACCGGGTTTTGGTACATGGAATAAATTTTCACCATATCAAATACAGAAAATTTCTAAAGAAAGAATTTTTGTAAAACCCAATCCAATGATTAGTCAACATACAAAACCAAATAAATTATGGACAACATCAATTATTGAAAAGAAAGGTACGTACGTTTTATTTCGAAATAAAATTCTATAAACTTATACTAATTGATTCAATATTATTTAGACAATGCAGAAAATAATGAATTAGTAAGCAGATTCACGAACAAAATCAACTTTTTTTTTATGACAACATAACCAAAAATTTCAAATAAATTCAAGGAAATAGAAATTATGAACTTACTGGATCGTTCGTTAATGGATATTATTCCTGAATCAAAAAGGTAACTTTTTTTTTACTTGAATCTGACTTCAAAACTTATTCCATATTTGAATCTTTATTTATATCTTTTTTTTTGTTTTTTATAAAATATATATATTTAGTCATAAAATATTTTATAAAGGGTGGGCACTCAAAGAAAATCAAAAAAATCGAATGTCAATAAAAAGAATAATTCCTGAAATTAAAGCATTACTTGAATGTATGTTTCATACTGGAACAGCCAATCCTAGACAAAAAATGTCAGCTCAAGAAATGTGTGAGGAACTTTTACAACGTGAAAATAGAGGAGAAATAAATATAGAAGATATTCCAAAGGAATCAACAATCGCTAATTGGATCACAACATTTTCGCGAAAATGGAAACAATCTATGGCTCTGAGAAATATAGAAGAGGCAAAAAAAGAATAGAAAAGGCATTATATTATTACTTTGAAAACAATAAAAAAATAAATAAAAATAAATAAATAAATTTTATACGTTAAATCATAAATCTAATGTAAAATCGTAAAGTTAAAGGATAGGAATCTGACGTGCGTACAAATAAAAGTCTTTTTTATTAACAAAAAGAGTTTTTTTTTTGCAGAAAATGAATTTCAGACCATTTCTACAATAGATCGTATATAAAATATGAAGGTTCTACAAATTTTTAAACTTTTTACATTTGCGGATCTTTTTTATTATTTTTTTTACTTATAGATTTTGATTTTTTTTGCTCCAAATTACTATAATAAATTTATGCCGATCTTATCCGAATCGGCAATTAATAAATATTATATAGAAAAGTAAACTTCATTCAGGAACAGGAAAGATACGTCACATTGTAATATTTCTGTTGTTAAATGATACTTTACTTTTAAAAACTTTATTACAATATACTATAAAGAAAAAGGATTTTGTTCTGGGCGGTGATTGGTTCTTTATTCGTAAATTGATTGGACCGTGTAACTGCTCGTGTGGTGAGTGACTGTACACATGATGGTGAAACAAAATTTCGAAGGATCAGATTTTATACAAGGCAAGGCGAATGTAACTTTTTAACCTTCTTTTTTTTAAATAACGTGCGATCCAAGCAAAAACTTCGATTGGGGGAAAAGTAAATCACCGAAAGCAAGCCTTGACATAAGAAATTTTACGCCAATCAAAGGATTTACAAAGAAGTCGATCACATTGAAATTTGTGTAATCTAATAATAAAGAATTTTTTCCTTTTTTAACATAGCGAAGAGAAAATTGCATCAGTACATCATTATTATCAATGTTTCGAATTGAATTAATGCTTACAGGAAATATATACCTAAAAAGTATTACAGTTCTTTTATCAAAAAAAGTCTACTCTATTTTGTAATGACAAAAAAAAATAAAAATAAAGATGAAAATAAAGATAATAAATAAACAAATACTGGCAATACGAATTTAGTGATTGAGACTATAAATTTTTTTCTCACGTAAAAATAAAAACTATGGGTAGACGTTCGCACTGCCAAAAATTGAAGTAAACGTGATACAACTATTAACGAGATAACTGAAAATAACATCCACAATTGTTCATTGTGGTGGAATAAACTAACAACTATAGACACACGCGTGTATTCTTTGTATTCTTTCAAATGGAGCTGAGTATATTCTAAAAAATTTTTGTTGCAATCTGGTACTGAGATGCATAGTTTCAACTTTACGACCATTACCATCTGCTTTACAAAATCTTTACATGTCAAACACTATTAGCTATCTTAACCACCAATATAATTCACTCTTCTCTTTACGATACCCATCGAATCCATTCTGCTGACACAAAGGGCTACCCGGTTAACTGGTTTTTGTACGATGCTGAATGAAATTATAATATGGATCAACGTGAAATATTAATGTCAATTTCGTTTCATTACACGAATTTCTGTTCTTTGTAAATCCGTTGATTAACACAAATTTTCTTATATCAAGGCTTACTTTGTCCAAACAAAGAATGATTTGATCTGTTCGCGAGATCTCACTTAAGCCGTTCGTCATCCTGTTAAAAAAAAATATACTACTTTTAAAACTGATTCGCATAACTATCATGTTACCTTGTGTAGATCTTATACAACACGTTACTCAAATTAACCAGAAATTTTACTTACACTAAAATCACGGAAGATGAATCATCATCCATCATCCAGGATAACTGTTTATTCATCCTGGCACAAAAACGTTTTTATGGATGACAGAGGATGAAGGTAAACAAGAAAAAAATTTATAAAAATAGCTGTGGTGAAGAAAAACAAGAGATTCCTTTTGGCAAAAAACATTTTTCTTTATTCATTTTTATACTAAAATTCTAATAATTTCTTACAATATTAATAATGATAATAATAATAAAAATAGTTCCGAAATATTCTTTTTCCTTCTTTTTGTAATAAACTTTTTTTTGATTAATAATCAAAATAATAAATAATTTTCTTCGTAATAGTTAATTCTAATAATAAATGATTCCATAGTAATCTAATAATTCTAAAAACATTTTGTAATAAAATAAACTTTTGTATAGCAATAGGGATAAGATACGCCAAAGCAGCAATATATCTCTATTGTTATACTTTGCCAAGAATTGAAAGAGTTTATTAAAAATATTATAAGNATGACAGAGGATGAAGGTAAACAAGAAAAAAATTTATAAAAATAGCTGTGGTGAAGAAAAACAAGAGATTCCTTTTGGCAAAAAACATTTTTCTTTATTCATTTTTATACTAAAATTCTAATAATTTCTTACAATATTAATAATGATAATAATAATAAAAATAGTTCCGAAATATTCTTTTTCCTTCTTTTTGTAATAAACTTTTTTTTGATTAATAATCAAAATAATAAATAATTTTCTTCGTAATAGTTAATTCTAATAATAAATGATTCCATAGTAATCTAATAATTCTAAAAACATTTTGTAATAAAATAAACTTTTGTATAGCAATAGGGATAAGATACGCCAAAGCAGCAATATATCTCTATTGTTATACTTTGCCAAGAATTGAAAGAGTTTATTAAAAATATTATAAGGCTTATTCAAAGTAAAGTTACTTCAAAAATCCATCAAATTTCAGCAGCGTACAAAGAAGTTAGTAAAGACACTTTTACTCCACTTACTCATCGTACCTTATATTACACGTAATTGTGTTGTTTAAGAGTGTTAGTAAGCAGGTTTAGATCGTCTGATTGCCTGTTTCGTGAGATTGCGCACAAGAGAAAGTGTGTTAGTTATACATCAAATTATCGTGTAATTATCCTAAATTTATTGAGACTGATTTGCATAACTTTCCACATTGTTCTGCGCAGACCGCAACACTATAATATTAAACGTAATCCAAATAAGATAGGGTGGCACGAAGTGCCACCCATCGCACTAGTATTTTATATTTTAATAAACTTATACTTTGTGTCATAATATTGCGAAATATTATTAAATATTGTTGGATACTGCGTTATTACTTTTACTCCACCTTACTCACTGTGCCTTCATGATTAATTTGATTATTATTTGATTATTATTTATTATATATTTATTATCTGTTTTGAGATAAGCCAGTTAAATCGATTGTATTAGCTATGACCTACTGGCAGATAGAGCGTATTATTATTTGTTTGTGTAATGCAAACTGAGAGACTAATTTGTGAAATTGTTCAAAATACTCTGCACTCCTGTGACAATACTTAGTCGATTTTGTGATAAATTTATATTTCCTTTATCATTATTTCCTATTTTTATAAAATCGAAACTACAAAATTAAGCAAATTGAATTTATACTCTACAAAAAGTGTTAATATTTTATAATATCAAAAAAAAACTAATAAATGGTACTTTATAATTTAATAAGTAAATACAAATAATACAAATAATACAATTAATACAAATAAAAATATATAAAGTCAAATAAAATTTAAGTGATAATATCAATATTTAATATAAAATTTTTTTTTATTTTAATAAAATTATTACATTGAAAAATAAAATATCTTTAATACAGTATCTTATACTATTCTCAATATTATTACAAAATCTATGCTGTCTGAATCAACTAGTCCAGAATCGCTATATAATTAAAACTAAATAACATAGAAATGAATTAATATAATTAATTATAAAAATAATATTTAAAAATATTTAAAATTGGAAACATATAATTTGGATGTAATTAAATAAAAATAAATTAATATTTTTTTTTTTGAATTTTTAAAAAAAACACAAATAATATAATTGAAAATAACACAAATAATATAATTGATACTTACCAATACTTAAAGCAGAAGTAGATTTAGTTAATTCTTCAAGTTCCCTTTCAAATTTTGATCATTCCCGGGTTTTGGAAGTTTTGAAAAATCAAGTCGACTAGTATAAATTGCTTGTAGATGTGTTTTTAAGTGGAGTCATAGTTTTTGAACTTGCTAATCCTAAGTTTTTGGATAATTTTTCAGAATTTTCAATTCGAATTCTAACTTCTGAATCTTCATTACTATAAGCATCATAGTATTTATATAACTCATCTTCCAATTCTTCAAAAGTTGGTCTATGTGAGCATCTCAACATCTCATAATTATTCTTGTAATTAATTTGAGAGTATGAAATAGAATTTTTGGTCGTAATCCATTGCATATTTTCAAAGCTAAATCATTATCATGTGGTATATCAGGATATGGAAGAAAGCCCATAACCATTTCATAAGCAATAGTTCCATATGAATATATATCAGCAGCTTTTGTATATTCTTTATCACCGCTTAATACCTCTGGAGCAATATATGGTAATACACCGACTATGTTTTTTTTTTAGAGATTACCCCTATAAGTTTACTAAATCTGAAATCTGAAATCCACAAAGATGAATTTTTAAAATTGGATGATAAAGTATTTCCAGAATGGAAGTCTTGGTGAATTATATCTAATTTATGAATATTCACCAACCTAAAAAATAAATTCTGTAGACTATCTAGTTTTTGTAACCAATTAATATTATTAAAATTAATTTTTAAATATTCTCGAAAATATCCATCTAATACATATTGTAAAACCATCATATATGTTCTTGTGTAATTCTATAAAATGCAATTGAAGTGTAAACATTAGAACTAGTGTGTATTTTAAAGTGAATTTCCATCTGATAATATAAACATTTTTAATTTATATTTAAAACATTATATATAATAATTTGAAAATTAAATTTAAATATTAATTAATCATTGAAATTCACAAAATTATCAAACTTGTATAATACCACTTTTACTCCATCTTTGTCTTCATCTTAATATCTTTTCCATTGTTGATTTTCAATATCCCATCTCTAATATATTCTAATATATCTATCAATCCATCTAGCATAATGTATTGTTCCAAATCCACCTTTACCTATTTGTTTAACATCTTTAAATATATCATAAGGTATCTATTCTATTACTTCATGATTATAATTAGAATTCAGTTGAGCACCTTAAATTAATTTATCTTTTTGTCATTTCCGCTTGTCCAATTATTTTGTAAATGTTTCGATTAACATGGTTTGCACTACCATCCAGAATATTCTTGATTGCATTCTGGGCATATATTAGATGACATTTTTTTGTTTATAGTATTTAAGGCTGAATTTTATTTTTTTAAAAATTAATAAATTTGTATCAGAATTTACGTTTCAATATAAGATTTTTTTTTATAGGTGCAATTTTTCAAATTTAATTATCAATTGGAATTTTTATACACATGACCAAAATCTAGCTTACCTTGGGAATTTTTATGCTAGTATCATAAACAAAATCATATAATATTTTGACCCCAAATCTTTGTCATTTTACCATTTTCGTCTTTTTTAAAAAAAAACTTAATACATATTATATACATATATTCCAAAAATTAATAAATAAATAAACAAGGGTTTACAGGCTTAAATTATCTATTTTTCCTTTGATTTTTTTACAAAGGTGGTGTTCGATATTTTTTTTTATACGATGGGATCAGAATTTTGTTGAAATTTAATGGAGGTTTTTTTTTTCTTTTATTAAAAGAACAAATAAATAATTGAAAAAAAATGATAAATGAATTGTAACTGCAATAAGAANCCAATTATTTTGTAAATGTTTCGATTAACATGGTTTGCACTACCATCCAGAATATTCTTGATTGCATTCTGGGCATATATTAGATGACATTTTTTTGTTTATAGTATTTAAGGCTGAATTTTATTTTTTTAAAAATTAATAAATTTGTATCAGAATTTACGTTTCAATATAAGATTTTTTTTTATAGGTGCAATTTTTCAAATTTAATTATCAATTGGAATTTTTATACACATGACCAAAATCTAGCTTACCTTGGGAATTTTTATGCTAGTATCATAAACAAAATCATATAATATTTTGACCCCAAATCTTTGTCATTTTACCATTTTCGTCTTTTTTAAAAAAAAACTTAATACATATTATATACATATATTCCAAAAATTAATAAATAAATAAACAAGGGTTTACAGGCTTAAATTATCTATTTTTCCTTTGATTTTTTTACAAAGGTGGTGTTCGATATTTTTTTTTATACGATGGGATCAGAATTTTGTTGAAATTTAATGGAGGTTTTTTTTTTCTTTTATTAAAAGAACAAATAAATAATTGAAAAAAAATGATAAATGAATTGTAACTGCCATAAGAAATGGTCTTGATGATCTTAACTGTTAGTCTCTTTTTTTTTTTTTTCTTTATGTTTTTATTATATTATGAATGATTAATAAAAAAAAATGTCTGATATTTTAAAGATTTTAATATAAATAAAAATTTTACATTCAATCCTTAAAATTTCTTGGAATTTTTTTTATACACATCATACATTATTACTGTCACAGGAGTGCAGAGTATTTTGAACAATTTCTCAAATCAGTCTCTCAGTTTGCATCACACAAACAAATAATAATACGTTCTATTTGCCAGTAGGTCAAGTAATCAATCAATCTAAACTTGCCTATCTCGAAACAGATAATGAATATATAATAAATAATAATAATCAAATTATAATCAAATTAATCATGAAGGCACAGTGAGTAAGGTGGAGTAAAAGTAGCAATGCAGTATCAAACAATATTTAATAATATTTCGCAATATTATGATACAAAGTATAAGTTTATTAAAATATAAAATATAAAGTTTTAAAAGCAAAGTATCATTTAACAACAGAAATATTACAGCGTGATGTATCTTTCCTGTTTCTGAATGAAGTTTACTTTTCTATTTAATATTTATTAAAGTATTTCGAATTATTCTGAATTATTTCTAATTATTAATTAATTGTTTATTTATTCACTAACTAACTTCTCACTAACTTTTTTTTTAACTTACTCCCGACAACAGTTGTATTTATACTTTCTCTTTTGTTTACACTTCATCTTTGTACTTCATACTTCATCCTTATATGGTATCCTTCATTCTCGCACGACATTCTTCATCTTTCATCCTCGTACAAGGATAACAATCACCTGAAAGTTCATCTAGTGTCACAAAATATCATCCCCCATGATATCTCACCTGATTACCAATTTACTTCGCCACATTACATTAATTTATTTTTATATTTAACATAAAAAATACATGCATCATAACTAGTTTTTCGGGCAGATTATTAATATTATTAATAATATTTTTTTATTTCAGACAAAAACTAACAATTTAATTAATATAAAAAACAAAAATTATAATAAATTTTCACAATAAAGACTTGTAATCATTATTGTACTTACATAATTTTTTCAGAGTCAGAATAACTTTTATCATTGATAATTAAATTTTATCATTTAATAATAGTATTTTAAAGTAAAAAAAAATTTTTTTAACATTTGCACATACAATATTGAAAATTATGTAATTGATCATTTCATTTTTTTTTCACTTATTTTTCAGACACTGTTTACACTATTAGATATACACAAAATAAGAGGTAATTTTTTATTAGTTAGAATATTTGAGTTTATGAGTTTAGCATAATTATTTTATTTTTTTATCATTCCTTAATTTGATATTTTTTTGATTCTTTGATTTGATATTAATGAAAAGTGATATACTTGTAGTAAAAATAACATTTTATAATATGTAACACACATGACTTCATAATTAAATACTAACACTAACTATTAATAACAATTTTATATTTTTGACAATTTATATTATTACTATTTTACTATCTATATTAATTTACTAATGATTTTTTAATATATTAACAAATTTTATTTATTAATTTCTATTTATTGTAACTTGTAACTAGTTGTTTCTTTTACTAATGATTACTACTTACATTCTATTAAACTAATTTATATTTTATTTAAATTAACGAATAATTCTTTACTGATTAACGTAAATTTCTAAATACAAAATTTCATGGCAACATTTTATTTCTACTAATACTTCAATTTTAATTATTTCTTAAATTTGAGCAAGCATTTTACTAAATATTTCTCTTTTTACTAATACCATATCACTAATTTCTATTTTATAAATATTTGATTTGACTAATAATCTTCTGCTTAATACAACAAAAATTTTTTAGTAATTTTATTTTTACCAATAATTTCTTTTTTATTACTGACAATTTAATGATTTATAAGATTTATTTTAGCTAATATTTAATTATTTTATTAATAATTTGATTTTTAATTTTGATTTCTTACTTTAATTAACGATTTCTTTTTTAATTATAATTTATATTTACCACTATTTTATAATTCTATTTAATGATTTTTACAAACATAAAATTTTCTTTAACATTTTTATTTCTATTAACAATTTTCTAAAATAACCTTTGTACTAGTGTTCCAATCCTATTTCAAAATACAATCCGAATTAGATCCAGATTTTTTTGATCAAATCTGAATTATAAATCCTTATCCTTAAATATTTAGGATTTATTCTTATTTTTAGGATCCATCCTTATTTTTAGGATCCATCCTTATTTTTAGGATCCATCCTTATTTTTAGGATTTATCTTTATTTTTAGGATCCATTCTTATTTTTGGGATTTTTTTATTGTAGGAATGGACGTTAATTTATCACACCCAGATTTATTAGTATATCATTACGCCCCATCGTCATTTTTATATTACAGGACTGTAACAAATAAACAACAAAATTATTACAGAAAAAATATTGTCACGTGTATCACATGTATATATATAATCCAGATTATAATCTGAATTATAATCCTGATGATCTGTATCCGTAATCCGTTTTTATTTCGGATAAATCCTTTTTAAAATAAACAAATTCGAATTATAGAATTCATCTGGATTATAGGATCCATCTGGATTTATAGGATTAAGGATTGGAACACTACTTCGTATCAACAATTTTAGTAAACCAATTTCAATTTTCACTAACATTTTTTATTATAATTTTGAAGACCATGGCAACTGTTCTTGAAAGCAGAATGGAGGCTTTTAATAAAATTGTAGCAAAGTTGATAATGGCAACAAAAAGGTTCCTCATATCATAAAAATGATTGAAAAAATAAAAGCTGATTGCAGAAAAGTTCTAAGAAAATTATTGCTATGCAAATAGATTGATAAATCTAACTACTGAAAACAGTGCATAACTGAAGACACATATAAAAGGAATAATACTTTATATTTATTTTTAGATATTTATATATTTATTTATTTAAGTTTATTTTTTTTTTTTTTTAAAATTCAAACGGAGTCATGCCCCTATAAACCTTTATTGATAATTGTTGTAATACCAAAATTACATTAATATCATACATTTATAAGAACTGGCTATAAATCCAATAACCATAAGTTAAAACATTTAACCGCCTGACCCATCGTTGCCCCAGTGTTACCTAAGCAACTGATGGTCATGCCTCCGCCCATCCCTTTTTGACCAATCTGAGCAAAAAGTTGCTGGAAAGAAATATAACGCACCCCAGGGACTGTACGCCAACCNATCTGGATTATAGGATCCATCTGGATTTATAGGATTAAGGATTGGAACACTACTTCGTATCAACAATTTTAGTAAACCAATTTCAATTTTCACTAACATTTTTTATTATAATTTTGAAGACCATGGCAACTGTTCTTGAAAGCAGAATGGAGGCTTTTAATAAAATTGTAGCAAAGTTGATAATGGCAACAAAAAGGTTCCTCATATCATAAAAATGATTGAAAAAATAAAAGCTGATTGCAGAAAAGTTCTAAGAAAATTATTGCTATGCAAATAGATTGATAAATCTAACTACTGAAAACAGTGCATAACTGAAGACACATATAAAAGGAATAATACTTTATATTTATTTTTAGATATTTATATATTTATTTATTTAAGTTTATTTTTTTTTTTTTTTAAAATTCAAACGGAGTCATGCCCCTATAAACCTTTATTGATAATTGTTGTAATACCAAAATTACATTAATATCATACATTTATAAGAACTGGCTATAAATCCAATAACCATAAGTTAAAACATTTAACCGCCTGACCCATCGTTGCCCCAGTGTTACCTAAGCAACTGATGGTCATGCCTCCGCCCATCCCTTTTTGACCAATCTGAGCAAAAAGTTGCTGGAAAGAAATATAACGCACCCCAGGGACTGTATGCCAAACCGTACAGAAAAAAAATTTTTTCTTCTATAACTATATATTTAATATATTTAATAACATATGATAAAAAAAAAAGGAAAAAACCTACGAAAAAACCTTACATTCTGAGTTTGTAAACCATGACTAATCTTTATGTTCAATTCTTATACACACTGTTCGATTCTCATACCTGTTGTTCTCTATGGAAATGAAATATAAAAATATAAAAAACAATAATTTTGACCAAAAAAATATATGAGACCCTATATATTCCCCCGATTATTGTTGGACAATTGTCTATCCCGGCCTCCGGACTGCTGACGATCAATACTATCTATTCGATTACTTATACCTCCTACCCTATTAGCTAATTTCTTTACAGTTTCTGTTACTTCTAACAAACCCTTGGACATATTATCAAGTGTTTGTAACATTTCATCTGAATTACTGTTTGCTTTTGTTGTTTCAGTATCTGTTACCATTTCTTCCATATTTTCCTTTGATCCATAAACTTTTTCTTCAATTTTATCTAATCGCTCAACTAGTATTTTCACATGATCTATTACCTTACTAAGTGCTATGTCAAGCTCTTCTATAACTTTGTTGTTCTTCTCAATTGANATTTTATCCTTTCCATTTTGCAGAAGTATTTCTTCTGATTCAAAAGAGATAATCGCATAATTTTTTCTTCTGTATCCCTCCTTGGTTCGAGGAATATAAACAGTACGACCATCCATACTTTTAACGAATTCTTTAATATCTAATGCTGTCATGCCCTTAGGCATACCTATTAGCTTTGCTGCCCATTTCCCCCTATTATTTAATTCTTCGTAACTAAAATTACCTGGGGTAATTCTTAGACAATCTGTTCCAATCCAAATCGACCAGACCGTTGAAAGTTGTTCCGATGATTCCTCATTTTCAAACTCTACATGAGCTAACTGCCACATGTTTTTAGTAATTAAATGCAATTGTTTCACTTTCCCAAAGCGATTAAGATGCATAAGTAGATCATTTCTTTTAATATATAATGTAATATCCCAAATTTTCCATTTGCGTAAATTTTCACACTCATTTGGCAATACCTCAGCCATCTCCTGCAAGCAGATGTGGTGTTCAGTATCTCCTAGATTTACTTTTTTCGCATTTTGTACATCTTCCTCTTTAGAAAGATAAATTACTATTTTCTTTTCTTTATTGGTTGTTTCAATTTTTCCAAAAATTACATCAATTTGATTTTGAAAAAGGAGACTTTTAACCTTTAAAATTTTCGCATACAAGGAGTTACCCTTGATTTTTTCCACCTCAATAAAGACTTTAGATAATTTTATACCACATTCTTTACGCCAAATTTTGGGAGGAATACTTTTAGGTACTTCTATTGGCATTACTTTAACTTTTCTTTTATTCTTTTTTTTACCGACTGTTTTATACTCTTCATCTCTGTAATATAAATCATCTTCCTTTTCACTTTCGTCTAAAATTTCTACATTTTTTGGTTCTGCATAAAGTGATACACTTGGCCCTGGTTTAACGACGTTACTAATTTCTTGTTCTGTTTCCATCTCAGCTGACTCTCTAAGAGCTCTCTTTTTATTAATATGCTTCGATAAAAAGCCTTTTTCTTGTTCTTCTATATTGACAGTTCTCTCATTTTGGTTTTGAAAGTTGCTAGCTGTAGTATTTAAATTTGCGTTTTCTGCCATTTTTTGATTATCTTTTTCAGTGTTTTTTTGACCAGAAGTACTTCTAGTATTATATTTATATTTTTCTTTGCCCATATGAGCAAGAATATTGTAAAAGAAATAAACTTAATATATGTATTAAAGCCAAAAAACTATTATTTTGACTGTGGGAATTTTTGGTACAAGTGATCGACGGAAAGAGTTCCAAATTCTTATTTATTTATGTTTATGCAATTAAAAATAATAAAATTAAAATTAAAATTAAAAAAAANTTTTTTGGTTCTGCATAAAGTGATACACTTGGCCCTGGTTTAACGACGTTACTAATTTCTTGTTCTGTTTCCATCTCAGCTGACTCTCTAAGAGCTCTCTTTTTATTAATATGCTTCGATAAAAAGCCTTTTTCTTGTTCTTCTATATTGACAGTTCTCTCATTTTGGTTTTGAAAGTTGCTAGCTGTAGTATTTAAATTTGCGTTTTCTGCCATTTTTTGATTATCTTTTTCAGTGTTTTTTTGACCAGAAGTACTTCTGGTATTATATTTATGTTTTTCTTTGCCCATATGAGCAAGAATATTGTAAAAGAAATAAACTTAATATATGTATTAAAGCCAAAAAACTATTATTTTGACTGTGGGAATTTTTGGTACAAGTGATCGACGGAAAGAGTTCCAAATTCTTATTTATTTATGTTTATGCAATTAAAAATAATAAAATTAAAATTAAAATTAAAAAAAACATTTTAACAACCATTTTGTATTAAAGTTTTGACTTCTTTTTGGAATCAACAACATCATCATTTTCGTCATCATTATCTAATTAATAAAATAAATTAGTACCAATTTCAAATTTTTTTAAAAATATATAAAGGAAATGATAGTTACCTCTATTTCTCTTCTTTTTGATATTACTATTATTAGTATTAATATCATTATTATCTTTTTAATTTTTATTTTCATTATTATTTTTGTAATTATCTATTAATAAATAAAATAAAATTAGTTTCAATCTCAAATATTTTAGAAGAATATTTTTCTTTCTAATTTAATATAAAAGATACTTACTTCTAACTTTCTTATTATCATTAGTATTATTAATATCAACTGCAATATCACTTTATTTTCTTCTAATAAATATAAATAAAATAAAATTAGTACTGATCTCAAAATTTTTGATATAACAAAAAAATATTTACCTCCAACCTTTTTGTCATTTCTATTGTTTTTATCATTATTTTTGTTAATATTAGTAAGTTGTTTTAAGGATTGAGAAATATTTAACCTTCTTTCACACATTTTTATAATCCCTTTTTGGTATTTTAACAATTCAGCATTACTTCTTAGTTTTTGTTGTTGTTGCTGTTGCAGCTATAAAAGAATTGAAATGAGTAAAAGGAATAAAAGAAGTCAAATATTTAAATTTGAGAAATACTGATTTTTACCTTATGTTGCCTATTTTGAAGTTTATATTGATGATAATTTTTTGGCAACTTAAGTTGCTCCCTCACTAATGAAGGTTGACAATATTCTTGTACATGAGCTCTACCAAATTGCTGCAGATAATATTGGAGTTGTTGTTGTTGCTGCTGTTTCTGTTGTTGTAGTTGTGATTGTTGTTGCTGTTGTTGTGAGTGCAATTGTTGTGAATGTTGTTGTTGTGGCTGCAACTTTACTTCACATATTTTTCTAATCCCTTGCTGGTATTTTAGCAGCTCAATGGGATTTCTTTGTTGTTGTTGTTGCTGTTGTTGCAGCTATAAAAAATTGAAATAAGTGAAAGGAATGAAAGAAGTCAAATATATAAGTTCTAAAAATAATGTTTTAATACCTTCCGTTGCCTGTTTTGAATTTTAAATTGATGATAATGTATTGGCAACATAAGTTTCTCCCTCACTAATGAAGGTTGATTCAAATAATATTGTGGTTTTGGTTGTTGTTGTTTAAATTGTAGTTGGCTTGACAAAACCATTTTTGAAATTTGTTTTAAAAAAAAAACTTGAGAAAATTTTGAATTTTTGAATTTATTTCAATAAAATTTTTTTCATCAATTTATCTATGCCCTTTTTTCAAAAAAAAATTATCAACATTTGACAGCTCAGCCAATGCCCAATTTAGTAATCATGATTTGTATTATACTTTTTTTATACATTTTAAAATATATTTCATTACCTTATTCTATTTGTTTCAGTTGAAAAAAAAGTTTAACAGTCAATCTACCTAATTTAGTTGTTTGAGTACATCAGACATGAATTATCGCATACTAATAATTATTAATTATTACAGCAGACTAATTGTTAGCAAATTTTTTTCTGTGAAACCTATCTTTCTAATCCATATTTAGAAATTTTAGACAATAGAATGAAGTTTAGATGATATTAATAATATATCATATTATTACATTCATATGATTATATCAAAACTTGTTCTACAGCCTTCCATAATATTCACATGAATCTTGATTTTTGATTATTAATTTTAGGAGAAACATTTGAGATAAGAAATCCTTAGATTTATTTTATTTATTTTTATTTAATTACAATTAAAAAAATCAAATAATTAATTACTAAGTTTCGAGCAGTTTCAATGATAAAAATATAATATGGTGAATTACAATAGAACATCAAAAATANCTACCAAATTGCTGCAGATAATATTGGAGTTGTTGTTGTTGCTGCTGTTTCTGTTGTTGTAGTTGTGATTGTTGTTGCTGTTGTTGTGAGTGCAATTGTTGTGAATGTTGTTGTTGTGGCTGCAACTTTACTTCACATATTTTTCTAATCCCTTGCTGGTATTTTAGCAGCTCAATGGGATTTCTTTGTTGTTGTTGTTGCTGTTGTTGCAGCTATAAAAAATTGAAATAAGTGAAAGGAATGAAAGAAGTCAAATATATAAGTTCTAAAAATAATGTTTTAATACCTTCCGTTGCCTGTTTTGAATTTTAAATTGATGATAATGTATTGGCAACATAAGTTTCTCCCTCACTAATGAAGGTTGATTCAAATAATATTGTGGTTTTGGTTGTTGTTGTTTAAATTGTAGTTGGCTTGACAAAACCATTTTTGAAATTTGTTTTAAAAAAAAAACTTGAGAAAATTTTGAATTTTTGAATTTATTTCAATAAAATTTTTTTCATCAATTTATCTATGCCCTTTTTTCAAAAAAAAATTATCAACATTTGACAGCTCAGCCAATGCCCAATTTAGTAATCATGATTTGTATTATACTTTTTTTATACATTTTAAAATATATTTCATTACCTTATTCTATTTGTTTCAGTTGAAAAAAAAGTTTAACAGTCAATCTACCTAATTTAGTTGTTTGAGTACATCAGACATGAATTATCGCATACTAATAATTATTAATTATTACAGCAGACTAATTGTTAGCAAATTTTTTTCTGTGAAACCTATCTTTCTAATCCATATTTAGAAATTTTAGACAATAGAATGAAGTTTAGATGATATTAATAATATATCATATTATTACATTCATATGATTATATCAAAACTTGTTCTACAGCCTTCCATAATATTCACATGAATCTTGATTTTTGATTATTAATTTTAGGAGAAACATTTGAGATAAGAAATCCTTAGATTTATTTTATTTATTTTTATTTAATTACAATTAAAAAAATCAAATAATTAATTACTAAGTTTCGAGCAGTTTCAATGATAAAAATATAATATGGTGAATTACAATAGAACATCAAAAATATATTTATTGGAAGTACATATATTTGAAAAAGAATAATAAAAATTAGTTTACTTTTTTAATAAAAATAATATTTTATTTTATAATTAAAATTATTTTGATTAATATTCATGAAGAATTAATTATCATAGTGATTTCGTTTGTTACAAGAATTATTGCAGTAAGTGCATATTCGCATCCATATAGAATAAAAATTTATAATTAATTATTTTTTATTTAAAAATTAGTAAATATGAAATAGAGTAAAGATTCTTTTTAAGTATATTATTATGTCAGAAATTGTCACTCATGGAACAATTATCAATATGAAATTATATTATCATAAACTAAATCAATAATTCGTTGAATTGTCAACTGAAAAAATCATTTTCATTATTTCACATTAACATTTTCCTTTTTTATTTTCCATGATAACAATATGTAGATTATATTGAATATATCGTATTAAGTAAAATAATTAAATTCAGCTTGTAATATATTATGCTATGTGTGGCGTGATCTTATCTTATTACAAATGATAAATATTATATTATTTTATTAATAGTTAATTTTGAAAAGTGAAACAAATGTATATTTTATAATATTATGATTGACGTAATAACTGTTAATTATGTAATTCATTGACAACAATATATTTGTTAATGATTCTAATGAACCATATTTGGAATTTTTATTTTGTGTATTATTCCGAACAACAATAATTTTTTTTTGTGAAATAAATCATGCATATTTTATTGTATTGAAACATAGTTAACCATATTTAGAATTTTGACGTTTCTATATTATTATTTTTCTTTGTTAACTATGAGTTAATTCTTAAAATCATCATTATTATTATTCTTATTAATACATTGTGATTATNTCATTATTTCACATTAACATTTTCCTTTTTTATTTTCCATGATAACAATATGTAGATTATATTGAATATATCGTATTAAGTAAAATAATTAAATTCAGCTTGTAATATATTATGCTATGTGTGGCGTGATCTTATCTTATTACAAATGATAAATATTATATTATTTTATTAATAGTTAATTTTGAAAAGTGAAACAAATGTATATTTTATAATATTATGATTGACGTAATAACTGTTAATTATGTAATTCATTGACAACAATATATTTGTTAATGATTCTAATGAACCATATTTGGAATTTTTATTTTGTGTATTATTCCGAACAACAATAATTTTTTTTTGTGAAATAAATCATGCATATTTTATTGTATTGAAACATAGTTAACCATATTTAGAATTTTGACGTTTCTATATTATTATTTTTCTTTGTTAACTATGAGTTAATTCTTAAAATCATCATTATTATTATTCTTATTAATACATTGTGATTATGATTATAGCTATTAGTATGATTATTCATCTTATTCAAAAAAAATTACTTAATTGAGTTTAAATCTGAAAAACGTGAAAAAAAACTGAGAAATTATGATCGAATATGCTATTTTAAATTATCAAACATCCTATCTAACATGGTGAAAATCAATACATATTATTAAGTACATGATAATGTATCTTATAAACCAGCACTAACAAATTCCCGTGTTACAGATACAAAAATTTTATGATATAAAAAAACTTTTGAATTTTTTTTTTAAAAACTATTTTCACTTTCTCACTCACAATAAACGACCCAAAAAATTATTAGTTTACAAAATAACACTTTTAACTTTGATATTCATTTAAATTGTGCTATAAATTTTTCTCCTAAAACCTTTTTCAACATAAAACCTATCATAATGCAAGACCTTACTATTAGTAAAAGAGCAACCCAAGTTTTAGGCGAGCTATCATCTAACGTTGTCTTTAAGATGTGGAATTTGAAAAAATTCGGCAGTTGCGGAACTCCGGACCTCCATTTCAAAAAATTTTGTGCTAGGGTATTTTATATATATATATATATATATGTTTATTTTAAAGTAGTAATTAAATATAAACTAACACTTTCTTTGTAATTCTAGATGATATTTAAATTTCCAAACTCCGAACTCGTCTTAATATCATTAAAATATGTACAAAGGTACATCAAAAATGGAAATAACAGTAACATAACCAACGAGTATCAGCTCTTTACAATCGCACTTATGTTGGCAAATAAATGGCACAATGATGAGGCATATTCAAACAAGGTCTGGTCGGAAATATCAAGTATCTCTCGAATCGAAATTGATGCCATGGAGATTTCATTTCTGAAATCTTTAGATTTCAAAATGCATATCACCAAAGAAAAATATGCGTTTTGGCTTACTTGCTTAAAAAAATATAATCTTACTGGCAAACATGAATACCTGTTTGCCAAAAAAGTTAAGAAGACAACTGCCACTCCACAAAAATCACCAAAACTGGGTTTCAATTACGATGCAAAGGTCATTCAGCCCCCAGTTGGATTTGAACAAAATATTGTTGTTTTTAATTACACGAAAGAATACAAACTATTCGAATAAACTGTTCTCAAGTTTAGGATTTATATTTTGTTGATCGTTGTTATTAAGATAAAGATTAAATTAGAATTAGATTTTATAGTTTGGATCGAGTATTTTTCTTTATACCTTAAAAATTTTACATTTTCTTCGAAAATTATATATTTCCTTATAAATTAGCAATTCTTTTCTTATTCCCTTTTGTAAATAAAAATATTTTTTATCTTATTCTCAAGTTTTTTATATTATGTTATATTTTATTTGACAATTATAATTCATGATTTTATTTTTGCAGTGTGATGGGTTATCAAGAAAAGTGGAAAATAATGATGGATGATCGAGAAAAAGGTAAAAAGAAAGTGGTAATCAATATCAATATAATCATAGATATCAATTATTAATGTTGTTTCAGAAAGTAATGCTCGATTTTCTAGTGTTACAATATGCAATAATTTCACAACTGATTCCCCTTTTTTTTTTCTTTTTTTTGATTTTTTATGACTGTGAATGTTATATGTTAAAAATAACATCCAAAACTTATGTTTTGACAGGATAATTCACCAATCCATATCACAAAAAAAACCGCAAAATGGTTAGAGACAAAAAAAAATTAAACGATCGACTGGCCAGCAAATTCTACCGACCCTAACCCTATAGAAAACATCTGGAAATTATTAAAGAACAATATTCTGGAAGGTGACATATTGTGTTAATATACTATATCGGCAAATTCGAAGGCAAGCTTTTATGTTCTCCAAATGATGGCGTGGCAAAAGAATTTAATTGTACTACAATGTTTGATCCTTGGCTGCAATGGATTTCTCGGTTCGTTGGGACATGATGAAACCAATACCATTATTACGTGGAAATTCATTTAAGAAATCACAAATCCTTGGTGACTTGATTGCCATTGCAGGAAAAAAAACAAATGATAAGAGTATATCATTACTACACTTAATTAAATTTGTAATCCGGAATAATTTTTCGAAGACACCTCCTTTTCTAAAAAAAATTTAAAGGTTTGTTACTAAGATGTGAAAAGTGTAGTCATCATTTAGATGAAATTCGAGAAAAAATTCAAATTCTGATAATTACAATTAAAGCTCTCAACGGTTCGGTTCGGTCCGGTTTGGCAGTAAAACTGAAACCGAACCGAAACTTCCAGTTCGGATTCGGTTTGAAACCGGGAACATGAATACTCAAACCGAAACTGAACCGAAACCGAACCGGTTTAAACCGAACCGAACCGGGTTTTTTCGGTTTAAATATTAATTTTTTTTTTTTACCTTCCAATAACGCGAAATTAATTATACAATAATTTTTTTATAATAATCCTTTCAGATCTGTATTTCATCTTTTAATATTATCTTATCCTTAAATTACCAGTTAAAATTATATTAATTTTATATTGAATATTTTATTTATTAATGAAAAAATAGATCCAAAATTAATTAAAACTAATTTTAAAATTATATAAAATATCTTAAAATTATCCAAAATAAATTTTTAAAACTATATAAAATTAATTTTAAAATTATATAAAATAAATTTTAAAAACTATATTTAAAATTATATAAAATTAATAAAAAAATTTACATAATTTAATTATTTTCATTAATTTCATTAATATTTTCATTAATTTCATTAATATTTTCATTAATTTCATTAATATTTTCATTATCTAATTTCCACCAACCTTTCAAACACATGCACATCCTAATTGTATTTGAATTTAAACTGCATCTCCTTTGTGTTACTAAATCTGTACCTCCTGAGAATATTCGTTCAACAGGAACACTAGTTCCTATTCAAAATAAAATAAAAATATGTATTTAAAAAAATAATTATAAATATTATTTTTATAATATTAAAAATTATACCTTGAATTGAAAGATAATCACGAGCCATTTTAGCAAGGTTAGGAAATTCTAATTCATGTAACTATAAATAAAATAAAGCATATATTATATATATCAATATTTAATTGAATTTATTACAATTTTAATATTATACCTTCCAGTATGATAATGAATCTATATCAAAATTAGATGCAGGTTCTTTCAAATAAGATTCTAATTCATCTTTGTATACTACTTTTCGCTTTTTGAAAATATGATTAGTTAATGCAGTTTGTCTTGATATTGATATAATTGATTCTTGATTTTCATCAGGTTTGTATTTACTTTTCCATAAATCAGTAATTTGTTGTTTACATGTTTTAATATATTTAGAATCAAATCTATTTTCTTTAAAATAAGTCAATTTCAAACGAGGGTCCAAAACTATTTAATAGAAAACAAAAGTATTAATAATTAAAATTTAAATTTAAATAAATATAAAAATATAAATAGATATCATACTTGTTGCAACAATATAAACTAAACCATCAGAAGTTGGATAATAGTCATCAAGTTTTCGTATTGAAAGATTTATAGCATCATTTACATCAGTTGGAAGTTCATTGTTTTGTTGAAATTCTTCAATATTATCAAATAAATAGTTGTAAACTGGAACAGTTTGACCTAGAGTAGGAAATTTTGATGTACTCATTTCCAAGGTAGCATTTTTAAAACACTATAATAAATTATAATTAATATATTTTATTAAAGAATATTTATTTATAACATTGATTATACCTTTAATAAATCTTTTATATTGTTTAATTTGTTCCATTCTTCTTCTTGTAACAAATATACGGAAAGATTATTATCAACAGATGCCATATTATGAAGTGGCTAATAAAAAAAATAATATATTTAGACAATAATAAAAATCAATATAATTAATATAAATCCTTTTTACCTCACGAAGAAATATTGCTCGCTCAATCATGTCACATGTAGAATTCCATCTGGTTTTTATATCAGGAATTAATTGAAGTTCCTTTACATTAACAGCTTTGCATTGTTGACAAAATCTTTCACGTCGTAATGGAGAAGCTCTAATTTTAACCACCAATTTTCTTAATTTTGCAATAACTCCTAAAGAAGTTTCATTAATAAAATCTTGTAATATATCTTGTTCATTTTCTGGTCCCAATCCATGTAATGCTTTTAGAATGATTTGAGCAGCAAGGTTAATAATATGGGCAAGGCATCGTACACGTTGATTTTCAGAGCTAAATGTAATTCCTTCATCAGCACAATAAACATCCAAACAATTAAACATTGAATCCATATTAGTTGCATTGTCAGTGGTAACTCCTAACATCTAAAATATATATTAATAAATAAATATATTTAAATAATCAAAATATAATAAAAATAAACTAACCTTATTCAAAATTCCATATTCTTTTATTGTACTAAAAAAAACCCTTGCAAGATTTTCACCTGAATGTGTTCCTTCTAATAGTTGAAAATCAAGAATTGTATTTTTTAATTCCCAGTTTGAAGAAATCCAATGAGCACTTATTCCAAGAAAAGGTATTTGATTTTTTGAAGTCCATGCATCTAAAGCAAAAGAAATACAACTGGAAATTTCTTGCAATTCTTCTTTAATTCTTTTTTTTTCATTTTCAAAAGATTTGAGAATTTTGTTTCGAATAGTATTACTAGTAGGTAATATGGCATTTGGATTAAGTCTTTTTATCATGGTTTTAAATGATTCTTTATCAACAACAATAAAAGATTGATCATCAGCTACAATCCAATTTATTAAATCTTCAATCCAATTCTCTTGAGTAAATATCTACAATTTATTTAAAGTTAATATTAAAAAATGAAGTTTAAANTTTCGATTTCATGAACTACTTTCTAACCTCCATTTCTGTCACTAATTAAACTTATTCACCACAATTAGTAATATCTCCATTTAAATTTTCAAACAGATTGAATAAATATTCACAGATAAATTAACGATTTAATCTCCTTTAAAAAAACGTTGATTTCTTCGCGAATATTTGTTCAATTTGTATGAAATTTTAAACAAAGATACTACTAAATGTAATAAATAAGTTTAATTAGTGATGGAAATAGAGTTTAAAAAGCAGTTCTCAAGATCGAAATTGGTAAAGTTGTACAGTTAATATAATATTAAAAAAATTTATACATGCCAATGCTGTTTTTGATTTAAAAAATTTATCCAATGGTCCTGAAGTAGATATTTCTGGATTCAAATTTTTATGTTCACGAGAAATATGGCTTCTTAATGTAGAAGTTGAACTATCTTTAGCAGCCTTATAACTTTTACTAAAATATAAAAGGTCAAAAGTATATACATTTAATATTTTATATATTTACATTATATACATATATCTTTCTTTAATACTCACACGCAATGATTACAATAATATCTATTTTCTTCTTTATTTAAAGTAAAAAACTGATAGATAGAGGCTTTTCTTTTATTATTGGCATTATCACTATTATTGCCGTTATTATTAATTACTGTTAAATTGTTATTGCTTGCTTCTGTTAAATTACTATTACTGGTTTCTCTTGAAACTGATGGTTCATTATGTTCTATATTTTCTTGAGAATTTTCTGATTCAGTATCACTTATAATCTCGGCCATTATAATTATAAAAAAAATAATCGTCAAAAAAAAATCTAGATCTTTATTAATATAAATAGATGGTGAAACCATGACAATATATAAACCGAAAATTTCGGTTTCGGTTTCAGTTTTTCGGTTCGGTTTCTATGAATAAACCGAAACCGAACCGAAACCGAACCAAGATATTCGGTTTGTATATTTAATAAACCGAAACCGGACCGAACCGAAACCGGCGGATCGGTTTCGGTTTTTATCAAACCGATTGAGAGCTTTAATTACAATTCAATTTGTTCAAATTGTAAATGCTTATCTGAACCTTCAGTTTCCAAGAAAACGTCTTCAAATAACTCTCCAACTACTGGAAATTTTCATCAACGCACTTTATCAAATATAATTACTTATATTCAAAATCGTTTAACGATTTCTTTTGATAATATTGATATTAGTGCGGAAAAAAATCCCCTTTCTTGAATTGGGCAACAGATAATACAAAATTGATTGAATATGGCAAGGATAACCTTTGGTATTATGAAAACACAGAACTACGTTTATTTAACGATAGCTATCGTTCATCCAATTTCTGAAAATTCTTATTCTGTGGAATTTAGACACAAATCAGATTTTAAATTTGAATTTGTACAAGAATATTTTATCCCGGAAACACCAAAATTCATTAATGTTGTTACGGATTTTTTATTATTAAACAAATAATTGTTGGATTAGAAACCTGCAAAGTAGTTGTAATTCTAACGTAGTGACAGAACTTAGCTTTAGCAAGAATAATTCCTCGTGATGATGAACCATCTTTTGTAAGTTCTGCAAAAATTCCACTTTCATGTTCTTTTGATTTTCTTTTTGAAAATCCTGTTAAGAAACAACCTCAACATATTATTCCATTAATATCGACACAAATAAAAAATTAATACTTATATCACGACCACCTGATACTCCAAATTATTACACTACTTATTCTCAACTAACTCATGACTTATCTACGGTCAATAGTTTATTAAAAAGATCATCAAACAATAGATCATGCAGAATTGGATTGTATTCAGGAGATTTGAATCTTCTGATTCGTTTGAAAAAAGAAAGTCACGTCGTTAAGCAGGTTTGCAACTTGAATCAAAAGCAACCAAATCAGAAGGTGTAGGATCCAATGTAACCGCCTCTTTCACCAGATACAACTTCAGACACGTCATCATTATATTTCACCAACGGACTCTTTTGACACCACTATTTCAACAAAAGATAATAATAAGAATGATAATTCATTAAATCCAAATAGAGAAAATGTTGTAATAGAAAAGCAATTATCGGAACAAGTATTTATTTGCACAATTTCTAATATTTCACTTATTGTATATGTTAATGGATAACCCTTTAACGATTGTAATTCAATTCGTTGGTCATATATACTGATCACGTTTCGCTTTTACCAACATTTAATTATACCCAGGGTTGTGGTCGTACACTGTACTAGCGAAATTTTAGTACAAGTACTAAATTTGTACGATGTACTAGTGTACTTAGTACAAATCGTACTAGTACACCTCTATGTGAAATACAGATGTACTAACTATTCTTAGTACATTTAGTACATTTAGTACATAGTACGAAAATTTTATTATTTTAATTCTTTTATCACTGAGTTGTAATATTAATATAGAATAACGGGCAAAAGATTTTGTAATGAAGAAGAACCCTCAACTCACGAACATGACTCTAAGAAAGTAGAGGGGGAAGAAGGTAAGCGAGGAAAAAGGTGAGCAAATTATATATATATATATTTTTGTTAATAAAAAATAAATTAAAAAAAAACTTACTCCAATACGTCCGTCCGTCCGTCAGTCACAGTGACAATTCTGCCGATTTCAAGGAAAAAGAACCCACAAAGCCACGATTACGATTTCAAGAAAGGAGAGGAAGAAGACAAGTGAGGAAAAAAGTGAGTAAATTATATTTTTGTTAATAAAAAATAAATTAAAAAAAAAAACTTACTCCAATACGTTCGTCCGTCCGTCGCAGTAACAATTCTACCGATTCCAAGGGAGAAGAACCCACAAAGCCACAATTACGATTTCAAGAAGGGGAGAGAATGCAAGTGAGGAGAAAGGTGAGTAAATATTATATATTTATATATTTTTATTAAAAAAAAAATAAATTAAAAAACTTACTTCAATACGTTCGTCCGTCCGTCGCAGTAACAATTCTACCGATTCCAAGGGAGAAGAACCCACAAAGCCATGATTACGATTCCAAGAAAGGAGAAGAGAGAAGGCAAGTGAGGAAAAAGGTGAGTATATATATATTTTATTAATAAAAAAATAAATAAATAAAAAACTTACTTCAATATATTCGTCTGTAACAATTCTACCAATTCTAAGGGAGAAAAATTCACAAAGTCATGATTACATTTCCAAGAAAGGAGAAGGGAGAAGGCAAGTGAGGGAAAAGGAGAGCAAATTATTTTATATATATATTTTTAAAAAAAAATATATGTCCATACGTCTGTTGCTGTGATGATCCATTGATTTTATGAAAAGAAGAAGGCAAATGAGAAATATTATTTTTTTTAATAAGGTTTTGTTGAATAAATGATATGGTATTTGATTTTATTGGAAATATCAGTATTAAATAATTTATAGGATTGATCGCTTTGCAAATAACTCTTACAAAGCAAGCAGGAATCCTTTGCAACAACAAATTCAGGTAGTCTCAACAAAAAAAATAAAAAATGTTATAATGTATATTTTTTTATAAAATCAAAAATTAAATTAAACTAACGAGTTTTTTTTTTTTAAGAGTACCCCGCCACATTGATTAGTGGTGACATTGGTGTTACATTTTTTGTTATACATGTGCAATTAATTTTATAAAATAAGATTTTTATTTTATTAAGGTAATAAATTAGTAAATAAATTAATAAATAAACAAATATTATGAAAGTACATGAGGATGTGATCGTGAAATGATAGTAAAAAAAGATTCTTGAAGTGGCTTGGGTAATAGATTTTAAAAACTATAAAAATGCCACCTATTCATGGGCATAAATTGTCCTCTAAATCGAAATCGAATTAGAATTAGAATTCGATTTACTATTTATTTTAAATTTTAGAGGTTCTTTTTTCCATTTCGGGTCAGGCCAATCTTTCCAAAAAAGAGTATCTTGACAAGTGTTTTTGCCACACTCACCAATTGAATCGAATGAATCCGACACCGTGACCACCCATGACAAGACAAAACAGGAATAACGATTAGCTAAAATTCTATACTACGTTAAAAATAAAATTAAATAAAAACCGGTTTCACAAAATCTTCATTGTTAAATTGTATAATTCAAATTTTTTGTACTACATAATTCGAATTTCAATAAACCCGATAATCTTTTTTTTTTTTAAAATAAAAAAAAAATGGTACAAAATTTAAAAAAATATATAGTTACAACGAGCAAAAAAAGTGGATCAAGTAATAAACTATGTTATTGCAAGGCCTGTTATGATAAATATGGTGAAAACAATCCAGAATTGAAAGCAATTGTGGATAAAACAAATCGCATATTATCTCATTTTCGAAACTGTCGTAATTTTGATGAAGCATATGAACTAGAAGAAAAAGAAACAATACTTTCTCTTGCATCTAAGAAAAAAACAAACTTAGGCAAACGATCAGGTAATTTTTTATTTATTTAAATTTATAATTTAATAAAAATTTATTATTTTATATTTTATATTAATTGAATTTTTTTTATTAGCAAATAATTTATCAAATAATAGTAATCAACCAGCAAAAATACAACGAAATATTTCATTTTCATCACAAGCTTCATCATCTTCAGCACAAACTTTGTCCTTTTCAAATTATGGACCTCTGGATAACTTTATAACACAACCTCTTTCTAATATTGATAAAAAAAAATTCAATTTATTAATATTACGTGTTACTATTTCTTGTGGATTTGCTTTATCTTGGGTTAATAATCCAGAAGTTATTGAACTTTTTAAGTTTTTGAATCCACTAATTAAATTGCCCAATAGAAAAACATTATCAGATAAAATTTTACATGAAGCTGTTACAGATCTTAACAATACAATGATTGAAAAATTAGAATCAGATAGAATTGGAATTACATTATCCTTTGATGGTTGGATTAATGTACGTGAACAAGAATTAATGGGAACAATTATTATGTCTTCTGATGGTCAACCTTATGTTTGGAAAGCAATAGATGTAAGTGGTGAACGTCACAAAACTGATGATGTTATTGCAAAAACAGAAGAAATGATTACAGAGATTAGAGAATTGAATTTAGTTATCTTAGCAATTGTTACTGATAGTGCACCAGCATATAATGCTGCAAGGTAAATTTTTTATGTATAAAATCCTAATTTTATTTGTTTTTTCCAATTAATTAAAATTATTTTAATTAATATTATTTTAATTTATATAATTAATATTATTTTAATTTATGTAATTAATTTTTAATTATATTGTAGGTTACGTCTTCGAAATCTACATCGTGAGCTTGTTTTTCTTCCTTGTTATGCTCACCAGGTTAATTTGTGTGTTGGTGAAATTTTTAAAGTATCACCAGAGTTTAAAACAACATCGACTTATGCATTAAAAATAGCAGCATATTTTAAAAATGCAAATAATAAATATTTTATTGGACAACTACGTACCATCCAAAAAGAGATTTATGGAAAATATATTCAACCAATGATTCCAGGGGATACACGATGGAATAGTTACCTTACTTGTTGTTCAAGTATAAAAGCAACCAAAAATGCTTTGCGGGTATGTAAATTAAAATCTATTTTCTATATTAATTTATTTTTTATTTAATTTTAATTATATAATTTTTTATTAACTTCGTTTAACTATTTAATTTTAATTATATATTTTTTATTAACTTTTTGGTCTTTTATTTAATTTTTTTATATATTTTAGTCTTTAGCTACTAAATTTGAACCATCTCAATCAAATGCTCGTCGTCGACCAAATGATCCATTAACTATTTCTCAAGATATTTATTTAATTATTATGAATGAAAATTTTTGGGAAAACTTAATAAAATTAGAACAACTTTTAATTCCTTATTGTCAAATTCTCAATATATTACAAACAGATAAAGCAAGATTATATGAAGTTTTACATGGGTTTGCTTATCTTACACAATTTTGGAAAAAATATATAGATAGTAATATGGCAAATAGAATCTTAACACGTTTACAAAAAAGATGGGAATCTTGGGAACAACCATTACTTATTCTTTCTTGGCTTCTTCATCCATCCTACCGAACAAAGTATTTTACATTACCATCTTCATCAAAAATTAGTTATTTACATATGGGAAAATGGTTAGTATATTATTATAAAGCTTGGACTGGATGTGATCCTCAATCTATTCTTGTTGAATTTGATGATTTTTTTCAAGGAAAGAATTATCCTTTTGATAATGAAACAATTTGTCAATTTGAAAACAATATATATAAATATTGGTGTTGGATTAAAGATGCATATCCAGAAATAGGAACAGTTGCTTCTAGAATTTTTGGTATTTGTGTTAATGCTGCATCAGTTGAAAGATTATGGAGTAATATGGGATTTTATCATACCAAGAATAGAAATAAATTGAAGGTAAAAAATCTATTTTAATTATATTAATTCTTGTATTTATTTTTATTTAATTAAATTTTTATTTATTCAGTATACACGTGTATTAGATATGGCAAAATTACGTGCTGATATTACATATAATAGAAGATTTTATAAAGAATCTATTGTATCTAATATTATAAATTCTACTTTAGAAACTGAAACACAAGATAATGAATTAGAAACTGAAATACAGGAAGTTAATTCAGAAAGTGAAATACAAGATATAAACCATGAAATTAATATGCAAGATATTGATTCTGAAACTGAATCATTAATTGAAGAAAATGAAGTATCAAATAATAGTGAAGATGATGAAAATAATAATATAGATATAGAAGATATTTCCCAAAAGTTTACTGATCATTTATCTGAATGGATGGGTATACTTGAAACAGAAACAAACAATTCAGAATTTTTAGAAAATGGAATTGAAGACATTGATCATCCAGCAATAAATATTCAAGCTAAATGGAATTTAGATATTATATTCAAAGATAATTTACCTTGTCCTTTTGATTAATAAATGTAATACATTTTATTTTTTATTAATAAAGATTAATACAGTTTAAATATTACATGATTTTATAATATTTCATATATTGTACTAACTGTACTAAAATATTTAGTACATTTAGTACAGTACAGTATATCACAAGATTAGTTAAAATTATTAACCAATCAAAATTAATAAATCACATGATTTAGATGTACTAAGTGTACTAAATTTTGAAAATGTTGTAGTACTAGTACAGTACGTGTACTGTACTGTACTGTACTTAGTACAGTACAGTACAAAATCACAACCCTGATTATACCCTTGTAATAGTATTTAATAGTATTTTAAAAGAAATCAATGAAAACAGTTAAAGCCGTTGTAAACGGCACGTGAAATACTTAGGAGAATCGTTGAGAAGATCGGTCCTTCCCAAAGGGCAATTAAAAGAAAGATCAATTTATAGTGGAAAAAAGAAGACACGTATTTATCATGGAGTGGGCGTTTATTTAAATAATCAATTATATAAACTTCAAAAAAAAAATATTGTGTTTATTTTTAGAATCATATCGTATTAGATATTTTCGTAAATTGTTTCTATACATCAAGATCATGATCGTAAATCAAAGCATCAAGGATGTGAATGGCATGCCAATGTCGACTGTCTAAAAAACACCCTCCATATAACTCTAACCACCCTGGTCTCAACACACAACTGAATACTACATCCCAATACTGAACATGGACACTTATCAATTAGTACCCAACAAAAATCATTGAAAGCAAAGTTTCCAACAGAATCTATTCTTGATTGTGATTTTACAAATGCAATACGAAAAATTCAAAGTCCATTATAATGAAAAGCAAGATACATCTTGGCTACTAACAACACTTATTGAACGAAAATTGTTGAGTTTGAACTGGATAGTAAAAATTGACTTAGCCATTTATTTTGGATATTATCAGCGCAAATCATTCTTGGGCTAGTTGTTTTAAATGATAATGCAGCCAAAACCAACCGTTATCAAATGCCACTTTCACTTTTTCTTGTTGTAGACAACAAAACTCTCGCTGCACAAGCTCTTATATCGATGATACAACTGAGTCTTATAAATGGATTTCAGAATGTACAAAAAATGCAATAATAATCGAACCATCAGTGTTTGTCACAGATGCGGCAATCGGACAAGTATACGAAACTACCTATCCAATCCATTGTATTTTTCATTTTTGTGTATATTTTATTATTCAATTCGTTATCATTCTTCAATTCCATTGTCCGCATTGAATTGTGGGATTGGTCCATCGAGATTGTCCCGTTCTGTTATCAAAGATAAAAAGAAGATCAAAAATGCAGTCTCAATATATGGACGTGATGGGATGAATACAATAATATGTATTGACGTTCAATGTCATGAGAGATGGATGAATGTATTTAGTCCTGAAATAAAAAACATAGAATTAAAGTTTTTAAAGATTTCAACTTTCATGAACGGACTCAGATAAATCATCTAATCTTTAATGGAAAACCATATACATTATTTACATCAAATATATGAATTAATTAACTTTCTTTATAATTATTTCAAAAATACTTCCAAAAAAAAAAAATGCAAATTGGGATGAAGTAGTTCAACAACTCAAACCAAGATTTATTATTATTTTACATCTTGAAAAAATGATATTTTATTTTTATGTAATTATTCTTATAATACACAAATTTCAAAAAAATAAATTAAAGAGAAATAAAATAAAATGCTACTAAATACATCTATATACTTCAAATAATTTTTTTCCGTTTTTCCTATTATTAATTATAAAATACTTACATTAGAATCGCCATTTCTTGGTTTCCAGTTTTCGTAAGGAAATCTATTAATAGAGAGACGACACATAATCCTATATGCCGCCATTAGTATTGAACAACACAAACTAAACAACAGGAAAATAAAAAAAATAAAATAAATAGAAAAACACCCATCTATCCTAGTATTTCCACAGTCTTCTAAATCATCTTTCTTTTTTTTCTTCCAAACCTACCTCAAATATCGTCGTCCTATTAGTTATGAAAAAGAAAAAAATAAAGGTTATTATTTGTAATAATACTCAAAGATTAGAAATTAGGAAAAACGGAAAAAAAGTGAAAAGTGAAAAAGTGAAATAAAGAAAATCTTTTTCATGGGAAAAAAAAAGCTAAGTTTTTTCGTGCATTATCCTTACAATCTATGCACAGTAAAACGTAATACAGATTTTGAAGATCTTTTTTTCATGAGAAAAAAAACTAGGTTTTTTCGTACATTATCCTTGCAATCTATGCACTGTAAAACGTAATATGATGATTCCAGATTTTGATGACATATGATTTACTTCACATCTGATAGTTTTTTTTTATTATAATAATTCTTTTGATCTATTTTTGTCAACTGATGTTATCATTTTCATTATTTCACAATAACATTTTCCTATTTTATTTTTCATGTAGATTATATTAAATATATTACATTAAGTAAAATATTAAATTCTGCTTGTAATATATTATGCTATATGTGGCGTGATCTTATCTTATTACAAATGCTAAATATTATATTATTAGTTAATTTTGAAAAGTGAAACAAATATATATTTTATAATATTATAATTGACGTTATAGTTGATGATTATGTAATTCATTATGAAGACAATATAATAATAAAATGATATAAAATATTTGTTCATGATGCTAATGAAAATTTTTTTTGTGTATTATTCTGAATAACGATTATAAATCTACTTGAAATTTTCTTTTTGTGAAATAAATCATGCATATTCATATTGTATTGAAACATAGTACTTTATTTAATATCATTTGTATAGCTAGAGTTAACCATATTTGGAATTTTGACATATTATTATTTTTTTGTTATTCCGTTAAGAATCACATTATTCTTCTTATTATTACATTATGATTATTATACAGCTATGATTAGTTATTAGTTTGATTATTTATTTTATTCAAAAAAAAATTACTTAATTAAGTTTAAACCTGAAAAACTTGAAAAAAACTGAGAAAGTATAATCAAATATTCTATTTTACATTATCAGACGATCCTATCTATTATTAAGCACATGATAAACTAGCAAATTCCCGTGCTGTTGAGCACAATAATAACCAATAGGAACGCATCTTTATCTCTTTTTACCACATCACTGTGTAGTGTATTGTTATATCGATTTTTTGTGTTACAGATCCAAAAATTTTAAGATATAAATAAAACTTTCCAATTTTTTTTGTGTATTATTCTGAATAACGATTATAAATCTACTTGAAATTTTCTTTTTGTGAAATAAATCATGCATATTCATATTGTATTGAAACATAGTACTTTATTTAATATCATTTGTATAGCTAGAGTTAACCATATTTGGAATTTTGACATATTATTATTTTTTTGTTATTCCGTTAAGAATCACATTATTCTTCTTATTATTACATTATGATTATTATACAGCTATGATTAGTTATTAGTTTGATTATTTATTTTATTCAAAAAAAAATTACTTAATTAAGTTTAAACCTGAAAAACTTGAAAAAAACTGAGAAAGTATAATCAAATATTCTATTTTACATTATCAGACGATCCTATCTATTATTAAGCACATGATAAACTAGCAAATTCCCGTGCTGTTGAGCACAATAATAACCAATAGGAACGCATCTTTATCTCTTTTTACCACATCACTGTGTAGTGTATTGTTATATCGATTTTTTGTGTTACAGATCCAAAAATTTTAAGATATAAATAAAACTTTCCAATTTTTTTTTTTAAAAAAAACTCTTCTCACTTTCTCACTCGCAATAAACAAAACACAACACTTTTATCTTTCCTATCAATTTAAATTGAGTTATATCTTTTTCTCCCAACACTTTTTTCAACGTAAACACTACCATAATGCAAGACCTTACTATTAGTAAAAGAGCAACACAAGTTTTGGGTGTGCTATCATCGAACGTTGTCTTTAATCTGTGGAGTTTGAAAAAATTCGGCAGCTTTGGATCTCCAGACCTGCATTTCAAGAAATTTTGTGCTAGGGTATTATATATATATATATCTTTATAAATGTTTATCGTAAAGTAGTAATTAAATATAAACTAATACTTTCTTTATAATTCTAGATGATAGCAAAATCTCCAATAACCGAACCAGCTGTTTTTTTGTCATTAAAATATGTACAAAGGTACATAAAAAAAGGAAATAACATTAATATTGCCAACGAATATCAGCTCTTCACGATCGCACTTATGTTGGCAAATAAATGGCACAATGATGAAGTATATTCAAAACAGATCTGGTCGGAACTATCCAATATCCCACAAGCCGATATAGATGCCTTGGAGATTTCATTTTTGAAATCTTTAAATTTCAAAATGCATATTACTAAAGAGAAATATGCATTTTGGCTTAACTGCCTGAAAAAGTTTAATCTAACTGGTAAACATGAATACCTGTTTGCCAAAAAAGTTAAAAAGACGACGGATACTCAACAAAACTCAACAAAATCGAGTTTCAATTACGACGCAAAGATCATTCAGCCCCCGGTTGGATTTGAAAGAAATATTGTGGTTTTTAATTATTCAAAAGAATATAAATTATTTGAGTGAACTTTTTCGATTTTAAGATTTTTTTTATACTTTAAAAATTTTAATTTTCCTTTTAATTTTTATGTTTCCTTATTAGCAATTTGTTTCGTATTCCCTTTTTTGTAAATAAAAAATATTTTTATCTAATTGTCAAGTTTTTTTATATTTTGTTATATTTTGTTTGACCATTATACTTAATGATTTTGTTTTTTGCAGCATAATGGGTTATCAAGAAAAGTGAAAATAACGATGGATTATCAAGAAAAAAGTAAAAAGAAAGTGGTAATCAATGAGATCATAGATAACGTTGTCAGTTGAACTTTCATTTAAAGAGTAAGTTGAAGACTAGAATAGGCTTGAGTATCGATTTACTGTGAATTTTTTGGATTAAAGTCCTTTCTAACGAAAACGTTATTTATTATTATTGTTTTTTACAGATCAGATTTGCATGTTCGATGTATGATTATAAAAAAAAATAAACAAAATCTTCGATTCTACATCTTTTGGAAAAGGAGAGAGTTTATGGAAGAAAATGCAATGGAATTGGTTTGGAAACCTACCCTTTCTGCTCATGATCACTCTGACCACATATAAATAATTATTACCCAAAATGACTCAGAATCTCATAATTCTGAAATTCCAAGGGTTATGCGTGTCCAATTTTTGAATCAAAAGTGTATAAGTCTCCTACTTGAGTAAAACTATAGAATGATTTGGACCACTTGCTACAACCGAAAAAGGAACAGCATAAATATTAGGTTGGAATGTGAAAAAACTTTAAAACAACAAATTTTTTAGATCCCAGAAATAACGAATTTCCAAAAGGTTACATCATTGCATAGGATTAACTAAATTTGTTATGGTTGAGAAGTAATGGGTACGGTCAATTAAGATTATGGACAAAGAATATCTGATGATGACAAATCGTGAATTAAAAAAAAAAAAGAAAAAACAAAATGACAATTATTGTTATTTTACATCTACACAAATGGAAATCAAACAGATTAATGAGAAAAAGATAATAGAAGTTTTAATTGTGGATTTCCATTCATAAGTTACATGGTGCTAATTTATCTTTAATGATGATGATAATTCTTCAGGTAAAGTTACTCTATAATAAATATTTGAAGAAACTTCAGTATTACTAGAAATTTTATCACTATCGAAAGATATAATGGACTACAGTGATAATGATTATTTAAACTGCACATCCAAAATTCACTTTTATGAGAATTATTGCAGAATGATTTATCTAAATATGAAAAAAAATTTATTTAAAGAATAGTAGAAAATTTAAGACGAATGACGAAATCTAGTCAGACTTATTATAGTTTCAATTATTATAGTTTTGAATTAGAATGCAAAGAAGAAAAAATGGTAGTTATTTGATTCTTTGTTTATTAAATTGAAAATCCGTTCATCACTCCCTCCTCGTATAGTATTTCATGAGTAAGAGGAAGAGGAGATTAGGAATAAACTAAGAATTAAAGGATCTCGTGATGATTATTATTTTGACCTGATCTAATTCTGTTTCTGATGCTACTTTTACAGGTACAGGTATGATTATAAATTTTTATTTTCAGTATTTCTTTTATTGTTATTATTATTATTATTGTAGTTTTTATTTAGTGTTATGTGATAAAGATTCAACATAAATATATAATATTATAGGCTAGCATTTCTTGGAAACAAGAACCACAACATGTAAAAAATATTACAAACAGTTAGCTAAAGATTTTAAAGAACTTTTCAAAAAAAGAATTTCTCATTTTTTCACAGTAGGCAAGTATCTGGTACAAATGATAATAATATTTCTTTAGACACCTTTAGCTCTCCATTCCTCAATACAAATCAAAACTTTCCTTTACCTCTTGATGACCAAAACTCATTCTCCTCATATGTTACCTACTTTAATTATTCATTTCTGGATATGAACGCTCTTGTCTTTAATAATTTTGAAAATTCTCTTCATGCATATATGTCTATGAATAATTNTTTGAAGAAACTTCAGTATTACTAGAAATTTTATCACTATCGAAAGATATAATGGACTACAGTGATAATGATTATTTAAACTGCACATCCAAAATTCACTTTTATGAGAATTATTGCAGAATGATTTATCTAAATATGAAAAAAAATTTATTTAAAGAATAGTAGAAAATTTAAGACGAATGACGAAATCTAGTCAGACTTATTATAGTTTCAATTATTATAGTTTTGAATTAGAATGCAAAGAAGAAAAAATGGTAGTTATTTGATTCTTTGTTTATTAAATTGAAAATCCGTTCATCACTCCCTCCTCGTATAGTATTTCATGAGTAAGAGGAAGAGGAGATTAGGAATAAACTAAGAATTAAAGGATCTCGTGATGATTATTATTTTGACCTGATCTAATTCTGTTTCTGATGCTACTTTTACAGGTACAGGTATGATTATAAATTTTTATTTTCAGTATTTCTTTTATTGTTATTATTATTATTATTGTAGTTTTTATTTAGTGTTATGTGATAAAGATTCAACATAAATATATAATATTATAGGCTAGCATTTCTTGGAAACAAGAACCACAACATGTAAAAAATATTACAAACAGTTAGCTAAAGATTTTAAAGAACTTTTCAAAAAAAGAATTTCTCATTTTTTCACAGTAGGCAAGTATCTGGTACAAATGATAATAATATTTCTTTAGACACCTTTAGCTCTCCATTCCTCAATACAAATCAAAACTTTCCTTTACCTCTTGATGACCAAAACTCATTCTCCTCATATGTTACCTACTTTAATTATTCATTTCTGGATATGAACGCTCTTGTCTTTAATAATTTTGAAAATTCTCTTCATGCATATATGTCTATGAATAATTAACTTATAAATTATCTTTCCGAATATTTGGATTTAATAATGTAATCGTTCAAATATATAATAGAATAAATTATTGTATACATTCACTGTGTTTTTTTTATATAAAATTCACATAACATAAATAAATATTTTTATAATCTTATTTTATAAAGTTTCTCCTGTTATAAAGACTTAAAATTTAATAAATAATTGGTTAATTTTTTTTAAATTAAATATTAAAATTATAAATCAAAAAATATTCAAATCCATAAAAATATTCGAATCCACAAAAAATATTCGAATATTTTTTTCGGATTCAAGTATTTTTTTCACAGATTCAAATATTTTTTCTGGATTCGAATACAAAAAAAAAAATCTGATTTGGATTTTATTGTTAGATCCGTATCCGGCAAATTCTAATTGGATCAAAGAATCTATACTTGGTGTTAAGATTTATAATTTAATAAGCAAATACAAATAAAATTATATAACGTCAAATAAAGTTTATTAATTAGATATCCAAATCGTCATCGGCATCACTAATTAAAAATAAAAAATAAATTAATTAAATATAAATAAATAATTATGAAATAAAAATAAAATAGTATAAAATATAATTGATACTTACAAGCATTTAATTTGATAGAAAAGATTTTGTTAATTCTTCAAGTTTTTTTTTCAAAATTTACTTCATTTTTAGGTTTGGAAGATTTTATAATTTGTTGGAGTTTTAATTGTTGTATCGTTGTTGTTTGATTTTTGAAAAATTCTCAGCTTCTTTAATTTGAATTTGAATTTGAATTTGAATTTCATTATTATTGTCAAAATCATTTTTCTTATTATCCTCCCAGTATTTTTTTTAACTCTTCATATAATCTTCAAAAGTGGATCGATGTGTAATTCGAGCATAAAAAATCGCATAATCATTTGTGTAATTAATTCAGATGTGCGAAATGAAATATTTGGTCGAAATCCATTTTATATTTTAAAAGCAAAATAATTATAATGCGACACATCATGATATGAGAAATTCCAATAATTCAGCAGCCTTTGTATATTCTTCCCACTTGATACTTCAGGAGCTTTATAAGGTAATATTCCGGAAATGGTATTCTATCGGAAATTTTTTATATATTCTGTAATTAATTTACTCAATCCAAAATCTGATATATACTCCAAACTACTTTTTTTAAAATATTCCGGAATGAAAATCACAATGAACTAAAATTTAATTTCTGTTTTCCGAAAATTCATTAGCTAAATTGAATAAATGTAATAATTTACTACCCTAAACCGATATTATTAAAATTATTATTTAAATAATTCTATAACTTCCCCCTTTAAAATATTATAAATTTATCAATTGCATCATTTCCACTCGTTCATCTATTAAAATCATTTTGAAAAGTGTTGAGTTGCACGGTTTGCACCCCTCCACTAATTATCACTTTTCTTGATTGCATTCTGGGCATACTTCAGCAATTTTCTGTTCGTTAAAGTAAAAAATTGTAGCGGAATTAACATTTTGATGTAAATTGGCTGAGTTAAAAAATATCAATGAATTTTTCATCACACAAAATTATATTTTATATCATTTATTTTAGCAAGACTAATGTTTCGTTTCAATCTTTTGGCCAAATTTGTGAAAAATTTATCTAAGTCATCAAAGTGATAACTGCCTGATAAATTTGATTCTGTTGCTTTCGTTTAGTCTTCATCTACTGATGTCAAAAAAATGTAACGGGATCAGTAATTCTAGATCCCTCATTTCTGGTATTTTGGAATTCCAAAACTCCTTACTAAAGATGCTAGTGAATTCATTTTTTTCTCGTTTTAAATTTTCGTTTTTTTCACATCAGGTAACTAAATTCATACATTTAAAAAATTTATTTATTTTTTTATTGATAAAATTCAATTATTTATAAAAAGTATACATTTATAAAAAAAAAAATGGAATAATCACGTCACGTCGTGGTTTGCATTAAACATTCCCAAATTAATTTTTTCGTCCTTCAATGCTTCAACTAAAAAGATACATAAATATGAAAATGTATTATATACTGAATGTCTTCTACAAGAAAAAATTGCATATGTAATAAACATAAATTAATAAACTTACTTGAATTTTCAATTCATCCCCAAGGGTACATTGACGGAAATGAGTTCACAGACTTCAAATTTTCGACTTTGTTAATTTTAGTATCCAACTCTGCATTGGAAACAATCAAACCTTTCTTGTTGGCGGCTGCTAACCCAGAATTAGAGGCAATCATTTTCTTCAACCGGGGTGCTAATTCAGCATTGAAAGACTTCAACTTCTTTATTTGCGCATATAATTCAGTGGTTGAATCCTTTTGTGCAGCTAATTGGGCATTGGCAGCCTCGAATTCCTTATTTTGTGAAGTTAACTTTACATTAGAAGCTTCCAATTCTTTAGTTTTTGCAGCTAACTTGTAATTTGAAGCCTCCAACTCCTTCTTTTGATCATCTAATTTGGTGGTTCGAGCAGTTAATTCAGCATTTGAAGATTCTAGATCTTCAGTTTGTGTAGTTAATTCTTTATTTAATGCCTCTAATTCTAGGTTGCGTACGTTTAAGTCGTCATTTGAAGCCTCGATTTCTTTCTTCTGATCATTTATTTTGGTATTAGAAGCCTCCAATTCCTTAATTCGAGCAACTAGCTCAGCATTTGTAGCCATTAAATTTTGGTTACGTGAGTCTAGTTCAAGATTTTTAACCTCCAATTTTTTATTTTGTGAGATTAATTTAATAATGGTGACGTCCAATTCATTATTCTTTAAGTCGAACTCAGCATTGATCGTCTTCAATTCTTTCTTTTGTGTATTTAGTTCATCCTCCAATTTCTTCATCTGGGTTACTAATGCTGAGTTTTTAGATTTCCATTTAGAGTTTAAATTTACACTTTCCTTAATAAAATTTAAGGTTGTGTATTTAAATTTTTCTTTTTTAAAAGCTTGCGATATAAGGTCAGAAGCTTTTAAAGTTTCAAAATTTGTTTGAAGTAAATTTTTGAAACTCTTAATGCGAGGCTCAAAAGTCTGTAAAAAAAGTGTAAGAATAATAAAATAGTTAGAAAATTATTAAAAAAATTAAAAATGTTATTAAAAGAAACAAGTTAAATATATTACATTAAATTTTATGTTTTTGACAACCATAAGTTCAGGTTGTTTTGGTTTACTTTCATTAGGTATTAACAACTTAGACAAAAGTTGCAAAAACGATGGTTTTTTCGAGTTACTTAATGGATTCATGTCTAATAATCGTGAAAGAAAGAAAATAAAAGGTTGTTAAAAATATTTAAAAATATTTAAAAGAAAAAAAAATTGTATATTAATGATTAACCTGCAAAAGTAACTAAGTAAAAATTGAAATTATTGAAAAAATAAAATTCTGGGGGATGGGTGTCTTTTATACTTTTTTTTTTTTTTTTTTTTTNTTAGAGTTTAAATTTACACTTTCCTTAATAAAATTTAAGGTTGTGTATTTAAATTTTTCTTTTTTAAAAGCTTGCGATATAAGGTCAGAAGCTTTTAAAGTTTCAAAATTTGTTTGAAGTAAATTTTTGAAACTCTTAATGCGAGGCTCAAAAGTCTGTAAAAAAAGTGTAAGAATAATAAAATAGTTAGAAAATTATTAAAAAAATTAAAAATGTTATTAAAAGAAACAAGTTAAATATATTACATTAAATTTTATGTTTTTGACAACCATAAGTTCAGGTTGTTTTGGTTTACTTTCATTAGGTATTAACAACTTAGACAAAAGTTGCAAAAACGATGGTTTTTTCGAGTTACTTAATGGATTCATGTCTAATAATCGTGAAAGAAAGAAAATAAAAGGTTGTTAAAAATATTTAAAAATATTTAAAAGAAAAAAAAATTGTATATTAATGATTAACCTGCAAAAGTAACTAAGTAAAAATTGAAATTATTGAAAAAATAAAATTCTGGGGGATGGGTGTCTTTTATACTTTTTTTTTTTTTTTTTTTTTCATATGGCAAGTCATATGCTATTGTAAATAAACAATCAAATATTTTTAAGGATTTCTGAGTTTAAATTTAATAATACCTTCAGTAAATCATCAAGTAAACAAATCCAATTTTGCAAAAAAAATAAACAGTAAACAAAACAGATAACAGATAGATAAGATAAGATTTATATTAATGATAGTATAGTAGTAAATAATATATTCTGATGCTATGCTATCACATCATAAGTGTAAATTAATAATTAATTTCCTTCTTGGACGTGTCAAGATTTCTATCCATCACGAACTCTCTTGTATATTATTCTCAAATTTCACATTCATGGAATCAATTTTTACGAATAATTGGATCAATTTTGATTGTAACGTGATAATGTATCAATAGATGAGTTGTTGTCACGTTTTGGTTGAAAGAATATTTGAGATGACCGATGAAGAGATGCCTGTGACATCACATCACTAAAGACGTATTTGGATTATTATGTTAAACCAAAATAAGAAACGATGATTTTCTTAAAGAGTTCCTACTTTAGGAAATTTATAACATCAAAATAAACATAAACACTCATCAAAAAATCAAGTCAATAGATATTTCATACCAAACGACATAATATTTGTGACAATAACAATAATAACTTCAATAACCATATATATAATATTTAATTGGTAAATAAATTAAAGTAAAAATATCATTTATAAAAGATTTCTCCTCCTTGTATGCTAATTTCCAAACAATACAGTGATAATAATACATTAAAAACATATTAAAAGTATAGATAGATATGGATATACAAAATTCGATAAATATTAATTTAATTAAATAATCATGTATTTTTATTATTATTATTATTAACAACAACTTAAAAATTCTTCGATTATTCACAAGAAATAATTATAATATAATGATTATCAGATCGACTAATTTCATAATTAAGAATGTGATTAGATAAGTGATAGATTATTAGATTAACATTAGGATCGAAAGGCTAGAACATTTTATCAATAATAATAATAAAAATAGTAATTACCTCAGATCAGTCAAAAGCTAGAAAATTCTTATTTTTTTTATTTGTTTATTCATGATAATAATATGAGGTTCTCCTCAATGCTGTTATTTAATAAAATTGCTTTTAAATAATTGCTTCAATGCAACATGAAACTTTATGTTTAATATTTTTCACTTCTTTTATTTCTAATCATCTTTAATTCTTGTCAATTTTTTAAACCTGGACGATTCAAGTTTTTATACATGAATTTATATAACAAATACTACCTTTTCTATTTTATAAATTTTTAAATTTACTAATAGTCTTCTATTTAATACTCTTGATTTTTTGACTAATAACCTTTATTTCTACAATAATTTCTTTTTCTACTACAATTTTATTTTTATTTTATTAATGATTTATATTTTTAACATTTTATTACAACAACACTAACAACAACAAGAACTCTACGAGTATGAAATTTGATGTTATGAATCTTGAGGAATATGATTCAGCTCTTGATATGCTTTCATCTTTGATTACAAATAGTTTCAGTAGCGGATTGAAGGAAGCATTGGAATAAATCATGAAGATTCATTAACACGTTGCCATATTACAAAAAGAGAAACTTGATTGCATTGAAGATCATAATTTGTATTATATTTTAACTTTTTAAATAATTATAATGAAGATAATAATGGGATTATGGGGATAATGATAATAGCTCCTGTGGGCACGAAGAAATAAATGTCTTGTAAGTAACTTTTATTAAAAAATAAGTCAATATTCTAAAACTAATTTCCTATTATTGCAATCGATTTCTTACTTTAGTGACTTTATAGATAGCTGTTGGGTTTTCTTGCAGCCGCGTTCACTGCACTGTTATTGTTTGGTGGATTGGATAGATTTATATTTCAGTTGATCGTGCTATGTTGTTCAATGATTTATATTTTGCTAGTTCAATTTCTTCATTTCAAATATTAGGATAGATTTTTTGATTTCTTTCGTTCATTTTCATTATAAATTATAAATAAGATTGTCTCCGGAATTTAAATCTTTTATACAGGTTATATATGTACGTGCATATAGAATATTGCATTAAAAATCAACTATTGAATTCTAGCAGTTGTAGTAACAGAAGTGAGTAGTCAGATTCCGGGTAAGGGAATTGAAATTTAGAAGACGTATTTATATTTTTTTTAAAAAAAAAGTTATAAATAACAATGTGCAATTTTATTATTTATAGAAGATGTAAAAATCATAATATCTATCCAACAGCGACAACTGCAACAATAACTGCGACATCCAACCATCAGCAACTTGAACATATTATAAAAATTCCACAACTACAATTTCGACTACTTCAGAATGTGGTAAATCACTGTCTTTCAAAATTTTTAGCTGCATAAAAAAACGTAGAATTGAAGTTTTAGAGGGTATATTTCATATTTTATTTTTCAAAAAAACTTACAAATAATAAACAATCTTAAGATCATGATAATAGTGAGAATGGCAAAATAAAATGTATAGTAAGCAATATTTTTATCGAGGATATTTAAAAATTATTATTATTTTTTACATTCTAATATATATTTTTCATTTTACAGTTGACTTTTTGTGTGGTTAGTAGTTTAGTTATTATGTTGTTTTCTGATAGAAAGCACGAAAATTTTTTTGTTGTTGGTTTGTGATATTTTTTACGAAATTTTATTTTTCATTTATTTTCATTTATATTTTCTAATAAAAATTTTGTTATAAAGCCTGACTATTCACCCTTCCAAGCCAAAAAAAAACAAGAAATCAAAAACTTATAACGGAACTAAATATTTTTTACAATAAATAATTGATTCACATGGATAATCGATTATGAATTCATAATTGTCTCTGGTTCGATAGAACAAATTTTTAAAATTAAACAAGATGATTATCTAATGAATCATTGATTAAATCTTAAGAAACAAATAGATGATTATCTAATGAATCATTGATTAAATCTTAAGAAACAAATAGATGATAAATTCCATTGAATAATAATTGTTTAATTTATCACATGGATTTGTAAAATATTTATAAAACTCAATTTCTATCTTTCCGAAGTCAATTACAATTTGATCCTTCAGATTCATTCCTTGCTAAAATCCCGTCAAACCCCATATAACATTTGCAGCGTGGCCAAATAATTTCGCTGTCAAAAAAAAAAAATGTGGAAAGAAAATCTGTGCATTGATCGTCTGAGAACAAATGTAATAATTTTTTGCTGCCCAACTCCACAATGCTTTCCTGACATCCTTTTTATAGCAATAATGTTTTAAGACTATTTATGTCAATAAAATAATAATATATATTGTTCTCAAAATAAATAACTTCATGCATTAAAGTCATCAATTTACATTTCAAAAATATAATTAACAATTAAAACGTATCGAGGTATTGATGACAAGTATCACTAAATTCTTAAATCATTTAGAATAACTTTAAAATGAAATAAATGTGGTCAATTGTTATTAATTTAAATAAGTATTCATGTATTTATATTCATAGCATTCAAGCACACAATCTTTACGATGATTCTTTGCATTGTTCGTCAATCATCCACGTTATTATTATAATTATGATTATTATAACTTTCCTTATCATTAATTATTGGAATTATTTAATATTAATTGTTAATAGTCGATAGTTGTTATCATAGTCGTGTGAATTATTATATTTCATGATGTGGCTTCAAATATAATAAACTAGTGAATCCCCATGTCATTGAGCACATTTAAATGTTAATTTTGAATTTTGTAATAAGTTCTTCTAGGTGATATTTGTGATGCTACAGGTTCCTGAGCTTTGAAAAATTTTCTTAGTCTTGGGATATGATACATTTAAGGAATATGGTTCAACATTACAATCACATGAAACATAATCATGTATAAAGTAAGCATGTGTTAATTTAATAGGAAAACTTGGTTATCTAGCCAGTAAAAATGAGTTTCATCTAGCCAACCAAAACTTCCTGTAAAAACTGTATCTTATCTAATAGATATAATAGATTACCATAAATATAATATATATATATATATTGTATATATCAAAATAAAATTCTTTGTTTCTTCGTTTGATTTCATCAAAAATTAAAACTTTGCTTTGTTAATATACATATTAAAAAAAAATAAACTATAGGCTCTAACTAATTATTTACTAGGAATATAATAGAATAAAACTAAATTAGAATAAAACTAAATTAAAATAAAATCTCAAAAAATAAAATTACAAATAAAATCTCATTAAATAAAATTATTATAGATGTTTAATTAGTTTTTTATAGTTACACACTAAATTCTATATATTGAGGCGGTCTGCCCAGAACAAAGAGTAAAGTTACGTCAATCAGTCCCACTAAATCGAACTCTCGTCACACCCCTTTTCGTCTGTTCCTGTTAGGTTTCTCTACCTAATTACGCAGGCTTGTACTATCCCAGTCAGGCTACAACCTGATTACGCCGGTCAAGTACTACAGATATTCTTTAAACAACTACACACACAGGCGTGATCTGAAGGTACGTGAGTAAGTGGAGTAAAAGTATCTTTTTACAGCTCACTACGCAAACTTCCGAATCTTAGCTTCAGACTTTATTCAGTAACTTTATTCAAGAAATTACAAAATTAGTAATAGAGGTATTACGGGCTGTTAACCGTTTCTCACCAATATTATCGTTATCACGAAATAAAAATATTAAAAACGTATCAAATTATTACGGTGTATATTGAAACTTTTAAACTTATTGCAAAGATGTAACAACAAAAATATATCACTGCTTTGGCGTGTCTTATCTCTGCTGCTAAATCAAAACAATATGTTTCTATCTTTATTATTTATTTTTATTATAAAATGCGTACCAAAAGATTATTAATTTTATTACAGATTAAGTAAAAGATTTTCTTGATTATTCGGAATATGCCAAAAGAAATTAAAATCATAAAAATTGTAAAAATGGGCTGATCCTTTTCACATCCTAAATTACCAGTCTATTTTATACACTTTCGAACTTATTTTCCTTCATCCTGTGTTGTCGCGTCTAAACACGTTCTTTTCTATTTTTAAGGATGACACACAAGGATGAAATACTTCGTACAAAGATGAATAATCTGTCATCTATATGGTAACACACTCATCCGGTTACACTGTCATCTTAATGTCATCTCCCGTGACCTTCGCAACATTTCGAAATCCCGTGCACATCTCATGCGGAATTCGTGCACCCTCAATATAAATGCAATACGATTATTTTTTTTTCATCTATTTCTTTGATATGAAAAAAATTGGCAAAAAAATTTCAACAAAATATTAATTATAATTTGAAACGATGTTAAATCATCTCGTTCAACCCAAGATTTATATGTATTAAGTACATGGTCGTATACTATATTTTGAATTCCCGTGCCGTTGTGAACAGTAATAGCCAATAGAAATGCTTTTTTATCTACGGTTTCTAACCAATTTTTACCACAACACTGTGTATTATTATATAGATATAGATTTCTTTGTGTTACAGATATAAACAAAACTTTTGAATTTTTTTTTTAAAACTTTCTCACTCGTAATAAATGAAACCATAAAATTATTAGCTTATAAAACAACACTTTTTCTTCGCTATTCATTTAAATTGTGCTATATCTTTTTTACTAACACCTTTTACAATATAAATGTGCTCATAATGCAAGACCTTACTATTAGTAAAAGAGCAACACAAGTTTTAGGCGAGCTATCATTGAATGTTGTCTTGTCTTTAAGATATAGAGTTTGAAAAAATTCAGCAACTGTGGATCTCCAGACCTCCAATTCAAAAATTTTGTGCTAGGTATTTTATATATATGTGTGTTTATCATAAAGTAGTAATTAAATATAAACTAACGCTTTCTTTATAATTCTAGGTGATATTAAAATTTTCAAACTCTGAACTTGTCTTAATTTCATTAAAATATGTACAAAGGTACATCAAAAAATGGAAATAACAGTAACATAACCAACGAGTATCAGCTCTTTACAATCGCACTTATGTTGGCAAATAAATGGCACAATGATGAGGCATATTCAAATAAGGTCTGGTCGGAAATAACAAGTATCTCTCGAATCGAAATTGATGCCATGGAGATTTCATTTCCGAAATCTTTAAATTTCAAGATGCATATTACCAAAGAAAAATATGCCTTTTGGCTTAATTGATTGAAAAAATGCAAACTTACTGGTAAACAAGAATACCTGTTTGCCAAAAAAGTTAAGACAACTGCCACTCCACAAAAATCACCAAAACTGGGTTTCAATTACGATGCAAAGGTCATTCAGCCCCCAATTGGATTTGAACAAAATATTGTTGTTTTTAATTACGCAAAAGAATATAAATTGTTTGAGTAAACTGATCTCAATTTTAAGATTTCTATTTCGTTGGTAAGATGGTGAGGCTATGGGAGATCATATTAATTGAGAACGATTAAATTTGAATTAGATCTAATAGTTATGATCAAATGCTTTCTTTAAAAATTTTACATTTCTTTGAGTATTTATATTTCCTTATTAATTAGAAATTTGTTTTTTATTCTCTTTTGCAAATAAAATTATTTTTAAAAAAATTATTTTTATCATCGTATTGTGAGTTTTATATATTGTGTTTGACAATTATAATGTATGATTTTATTTTTGCAGCATAATGAGTTATCAAGAAAAGTGGAAAATAATGATAGATCATCAAGAAAAAGGTAAAAAGAAAGTGATAATCAATATGATCATAGACTTCACTTATCAACATTGTTAGTTTAGATGATCCGACACATTGACTACTGTGTTGAACTTTTATTTCAAGAGGAAGTTGAAGCCTAGAATAAGCTTGAGTATTGGTGTACTGTTATTTTTTTTTTTTTAGATTAAAGTCTTTTTTAATGAACATGTTATTTACTATTATTTTTTACAGATCAGATTTACGTATTTCAATATTCCCAATAAAGATACTAAAGATACTTGAAAAGCTTCTTTGCTATCAACAAATTCATGAACTAAGATATTATTTGTAAATTCCTCACACTAAGCATACCTTAAAATTTCATCTTGAATGATAAAGCAACTTAAGTATGATGCTAACAATTTAGATTAATTATATTAATTATTAAGAGATGATGATAAATGCAATATGTGTCAGAAAGAGTTTCAGCATTTGGAACAACACATTCGAACAAAAAACTTCTCGTGTAATTTGGTTTTAATATAAAAAAATTGGGAGGATATATTTCTTGTGAATTAAGAAATTTAATGTCAAGATAGTTTTACATTTTGACATAATCTCTGATTTCTACATCTTTTGGCAAAGATGAGAGAGTTTGTGGAAGAAAATACAATAGGATCAGTTTAGTTAATCAGTTATTATTTCTTCATAAGAACATAATAATAGTACTAAATAATAATGATTACTCAATTACAACAAATAATGTTAATTTAGAATTAAAGAGATTGAAAGTGAATTATAGATATTGATTTGATTAAGCTTATCATGAGAAAGCTAAATTGAGTGAAGTTTTATAATTAATTAAAGAGATATAAGGCAATTAATACTGATCAAACTCTAAAGCTTATTATGAAGAAACTAAATTGAATGTTCATAATCAATTAAAGAGATTGATGGTAAAGTATAGATACTAATTTAAAGACTTTATACAAAACAAATACCAAACTCATCACGAGAAAACAAAAGTTTACAATTAATTAACAGGATCAAAGGTGAAGTATAGATACGGATCTAAAGTTATTATATAAGTAGATGCCACAGCTCATCATGAGAAAGATAAATTAATAATTAATTAAAGTATAAATAGTGATTCAAGGTTATTATATTAAACAGATACTAGAGGAAATTAAATTGAGTAAAATTTAGATTGATTTTACTATAACATCGGGAAATGCAAATTTACGTAAATTTAAATTTCCTGATGAAATAATGACGGTATTTTTTTTCATTGTAAGAAATAAAATTTTCAAAAAAATATTAGAAAAGTTAAATTTTATTGATATATATATTATTAATATAAAAAATATAAAAGATATAAAAGAAATAAAAATATAAAAAATATAAAAATAAAAAATATAATAAACTACTTTCTTTTCTATAACCTCATATATACATTATGCCAATATTTTTTGAATTTTCTCCACCACTTCTTCTTCCTACTTTCTTTAGATTTAAATACACGAACTTCATTCTCCCCCCACGTCACAACTTTCTTTCTCTTCACCAACACATCATTTTCAGTTAATGGAATCCAATATTCCTGATCACCTATTTTAAATAGGAACTCCTATTAGAAAATCATAAATTATAATTAGTTTAATCGTATTATTTTTACTATATATATCAATTATAAAAAAAATACATGTTAATTACATTATTATAAAGTTTTTCTAAAAAGAAAATTCTATCTTTTTTAGAAGGAAGTTTCATTATTTCATTATAGTCCCAGTAGTTGAAGAACTCTTCCTCTTCTGGTTCTTCAACTACCATCGTCTTTGATTTTTCTTCCCCTGCCAACCTCTTATTTACATCTTTTCTTTCTTTTCCTTCTTTCTTGATATGCGCTTTAGTGTTAAAAATCAAAATTTAGTAATCAATATGAAAGTTTTCTTTATAAAAAGTATAGCTAACAATGATAATGAATTAAATTTTGTACCAGGGGAAATTTCCAAGGTGATAGAAGCCATTTCGTTTTTGTTTAATTTTAAGATTTCAAAAAATTTTAGAAATCTAATAATAATATTTAATAATTATTAATAATTATATATCATAATATTAGTAATTATCAATGATATAATTATTACATCAGATTTGATCATATTATAGTGTCACCATAGATTTTTTACTTCTAGAATTTTATGTCGTAATCGGAAAAATTCACATGATAAGATTAAATATCAATATTCAAACAGTGATATTTAAACTACCCCGACATTCCCTAACCCAAGTATTTAGCATATGGGAATAAAAATTTAGATGGATATAATAATAAAACGAATCAATATAATGTACAACCGCAGCAATATACATAGTAGTTACTCTTATTTTTTGATTCATTAAAACAATTATTTAAAAGAAGGTCCTAAACTTTGTATATAACGGATCATAATTAAACAAAAGATTATTATATATTATTTGTATGCATGTTTATAAAAATTTTTATTGCAATTGATATTTTGTGCCAACAAATGATTCCCCTTTTTTCTTTTTTCTTTTTGATTTTTTATGACTGTGAATGTTATATCGTTAAAAATAATATCCAAAACTGATGATAATTCACAAATCCATATCACAAAAAAAACCGTAAAATTGTTTGAGACAAAAAAAAAAAAAATTAAACGATGAACTGGCCAGCAAATCTACCGACTTTAACCCTATAGAAAACATCTGGAAATTATTAATGAACAATATTCTGGAAAGTGACATACGGTGATAAATACACTATATCGACAAATTCGAAGGCAAACTTTGCGGTTCTCCAAATGATGATGTGGCAAAGGAATTTAATTGTGCTACAACGTTTGATAAACAATATTTGATCCTTGGCTGTAATGGATTTCTCGGTTCATTGGGACATGATGAAACCAATACCTTTATTACGTGGAAATTCATTCAAGAAATCCCAAATCATTGGTGACTGCGGTGTCATGATTGCCATTGCGGGAAAAAACAAATTTGCAATCCGGAACAATTTTTCGAAAGACACTCCTTTTCTAAAAAAAATTTAAAGGTTTGTTACTAAGATGTGAAAAGAATAGTCATCATTTAGATGAAATTTGAGAAAAAAGTCAAATTCTGATAATTACAATTCAATTTGTTCAAATTGTAAATACTTACCTGAACCTTCAGATTCCAAGAAAACGTCTTCAAATGACTCTCCAACTACTGGAAAATTTCATCAAAGCACTTTATCAAATATAACTACTTATATTCAACGATTTCTTTTGATAATATTAATATTAGTGCGGGAAAAAAATCCACTGTCTTGAATTGGGCAGATTATACAAAATTGATTGAATATGGCAAGAATAACCTTTGGTATTATGGAAACACGAACACGGAACTACGTTTATTTAACGATAGCTATCGTTCATTCAATTGCTGAAGATTCTTATTCTGTGGAATTTAACACAAATCAGATTTTAAATTTTAATTTGTACAAGCATATTTTATCCCAGAAACACCAAAATTCATTAATGTAGGTACGAATTTTTTATTATTAAACAGATAATTGTTGGATTGGAAACCTGTAAAGTAGTAGTTATTGATTGTCATTCTAACGTAGTGACAGAACTTAGCTTTAGCAAGAATAATTCCTCGTGATGATGAACCATCTTTTGTAAGTTTTGCACAAATTCCACTTTCATTTTTTTTTGATTTTCCATTTGAAAATCCTGTTAAGAAACAACCTCAACATATTATTCCCTTAATATCTATACAAATAAAAAATAAATACTCATATCACCCCCACCTGATACTCCAAATTATTACACTACTCATTCTCAATTAATTCCCGAATTATCTACGGTCAATAATTTATTGAAAAGATCATCAAACAATAGATCACGCAGAATTGGATTGTATTCGGGAGATTTGAATCTTCCGAAATCATTTGAAAAAAGAAAGTCACGTCGTTCAGCAGGTTTGCAAATTGAATTAAAAGCAACCAAATCAGAAGGTGTAGGATCCAATGTTACCGCCTCTTTCACCAGATACAACTTCAGACACGTCATCATTATATTTCACCAACGGACTCTTTTGACACCACTATTTCAACAAAAGATGATAATAAGAATGATAATCATTAAATCCAAATAGAGAAAATGTTGTAATAGAGAAGCCATTATCGTAACAAGTATTTATTTACACGATTTCCAATATTTCACACATTGTAGCGTTAATGGATAACCCTATAACGATCGTAATTCGATTCATTGGTCATATATACTGATCACGTTTTGCTTTTACCAACATTTAATGATACCCTTGTAATAATAGTATTTGAAAAGAAATCGGTTGAAATGAGATCAATGAAAACAGGTAAAATTGTTAAAGCCGTTGTAAACGGGCACGTGAAATACTAAGGAGAAGATCGGTCCTTCCCGAAGGGCAATTACAACAAAGAAAGATCAATTTATAATGGAAAAAGAAGAAACGTATCTATCATGGAGGGGCGTTTATTTAAATAATTAATTATATAAAATTTAAAAAAAAAAAATATTGTTTAGTTTTAGAATAATATCGTATTGTATATTTTGGTGTTTAATGATCTTGTGAAATTGTTGATACCATTCTTGTTAATATTGCATTTTATATATATAATTATTACAAATACAGAATAGAAAAGTTGTCATTAGATTAGAATTATTATATTTCTTTATTTAGTTTTTCAATTTATAAATATTAGCTTATTTTATTAGATCGATCAAAAATATTAGATGTAATATGTGGACAACATTTTAGAAAGATTATAAATTGTAACATAGAGATTTCTGAAGCGTTACAATTATGTGAAGATCTTAAAAGGAATCACATGCACTTAGTCATCTATTTTTGTAACGAAGGACATACGCATTATGAAAACTATTAACCACCACGTGTTGTCTGTCTGTTCACTTTCGAGAAACTGATTGGGTGTATATATGATCAGCAATAAAATCTTAAATTTGCTCCGGACTTACTCTCGTCTAACTTTTTTTTTGAATCCTGTTTGCTAATTTAAAAAAAATTAACCCTATTCCCAAATTAGCACGTATATTCTTGACATATAATTTTAAATAACGCTTTTAATTTTAAACTTTATAACAACAAATTATACTGTATGCTCAATACTTTACTTTATAATACACTGTTTCACTTTATTGCAAATTAAATACATAGGTTATAAAATGCTTATGCAACAATTTGTAACACTTTTGCGATCAAAATGTTCAAATTATCAAATAACTATAAATTCACCTTATCATCACATATCCAATATCCAGAATTCAGTGTTATCCAGTGTTGTCCAATGTTCCGTTGTCAGTTATCCACAGTGGTTCCAATGTTGCACAGTATTCCGGTATCCAGTGTTGTCAAATTTTCCAGTATTGTCCATTGTTCCATTGTCAGTACTCTGGTGTTATCCAGCGTATTCCAAAAATTTTCCGGCGTTCCAGTGTTCGCAGTGTTGTCCAGTGTTCCATATCCCATTCCAATGTTGCCCATTGTTCCAGATTATCCAGTTTTTACAATATTCCAGTATTTTCCAGAGTTCCAGTGTTATCTATTGTTGTCCTGTGTTCCTAGTGTTGCTCGTGTCCCAACGTTCCATATTATCAACGCATTTCAGATTCTAAGTGTTCCAGATTGTCCGGTATTCCCAATATTCCAGTATTCCAGTATTTTCCAGCGTTCCAGTTGTATCTACTGTTGTCCAGTGTTCCTTGTGTTGTCCGGCGTTCCAGTGTTGCCCATTGTTCCGGATTTTCCAGTATTCCCAATATTCAGCATTCTAGTATTTGCCAGCGTTCCAGTGTTATCTATCGTTGTCCAGTGTCCCCAGTGTTGTCCAGTATTACAGTATTGCCAGCGTTCCAGTGTTATCTATTGTTGTCCAGTGTTCCCAGGGTTGTCTGGTGTTTTACGTTCCACGCATTTCAGCTTTCCAGTGTTGTCAAGTGTTCCAGATTGTCTAGTATTCACAACATTCCAATATTTTGCAGTGTTCCAATGTTCCAATATTATCCATATATTCAGTATTCCAGATTGTCCAGTATTCCCAGTATTCCGGCATTTTCCAGCGTTCCAGTGTTATCTATTGTTGTCTCATTGTTGTCTAGTGTTCCAATGTATTTTCCAACGTTCCGTTGTGATATATTGTTGTTCGGTGTTCCAATATTCCAGTATTATCCGCATTCCAGTGTTATCCATCGGTCCAGATTGTCAGGTATTCATAATATTCCAGTATTTTCAAACGTTCCAGTGTTTCTATAGTTGTCCAGTGTTCCTAGAGCTGTCCAGTGTTCCAACGTTCCAATATTATCCACGTATTCCAGCTTTTCAGTGTTGTCCATTGTTCCAGAATGTCTAGTATTTCCAGAGTTCCAGTGTCATCTATTGTTCCAGCATTCCAGTGTGTCCATTGTTCGTATTCAGTATTCCAGTATTTCCTGCGTTCCAGTGTTGTCCATTGTTGTCCAGTGTTCCACTGTTCGAGTATTATCCATGTATTCAGCATTCCGGTATTCCAGATTGTCCAGTATTTTCTAGCGTTCCAATGTTATCTATTGTTGTCCGGTGGTCCCAGTGTTGTCCAATGTTCCAGTATTCCAATATTATCCACGTATTCCAGCATTCCAGTGTTGTCCGTTGTTCCAGATTGTCCAGTATTCAAAGTATTCCAGTATCGCATTCCAGCTTCCCAGTGTTGTCAAGTGTTCCAGTGTTCCAATGTTCGAGTATTATCCATGTATTCAGTATTCCAGTGTTCCAGTATTTTCAGAGTTTCAGTGTTATCTAATGTTGACCAGTGTTCCTAGTGTTGTCCGGTGTTTTACGTTCCAGTATTATCCACGTATTCTAGCATTCCAGCATTTCAGATTGTCCAGTTTTCACAATATTCCAGTATTTTCCAGCGTTCCAGTGTTTCTATTGTTACCCAGTGTTCCTAGTGTTGTCCGGTGTTTTACGTTCCACTTTCCAATTTTTCAAGTGTTCCAGATTGTCAGTGTTCACAATATTCCAGTATTTTCCGGCGTTCCGGTGCTATCTATTGTTGTCCGGTGTTTCCAGTGTGTACTATGTTCCGGCATTATCCACGCTTCCAGTGTTGGTAGGCGTTCCAGATTGTCCAGTATTCCCAATATTCAAGTATTCCAGTATTTTCCAGCGTTCCTAGTGTTGTCCGGTGTTCCAATGTTACAGTATTATCCACGCATTCCAGCTTTTGAGTGTTGTCCAGTATTTCAGTATTTTCCGGTGTTCCTAGTGTCGTCCAGTATTCTAGCATTCTAGTGTCCCAGTATTGTCTGGTGTTCCCAGTATCGTTTAGTGTACCAATGTTGTCCAGTATTCCGAGTGTTATCCAGTATTATCCAGTATTTCCAGTTTTTGCCAGTATTCCAATTATCCAGCATTCCAATGTTATTCAGCGTTCTAGAATAAGGTTGTTAAGTATTGTTCGATTCGGTTTGGGTAGGAAGAATAATGATATAAAAAAGATTGTTAGATATATATTCATAAAATAGCACTTTTCAAGAATTTTTTCTTTTAACGTGCAAAGTGTTATAATTGGGCTATAAGCATATTATAAAATTTTGAAAATTAAAAAAACAAAATTTTTCGATCCAAATGAATGATAATCTTGACTTGAAATATTCCTATTAAAAAAATAATTAAAAAAAAGTAGTTAGTAATGATTGTTTTTTTTCAAATTTTACGAAATCCAAAAATAATAAAATAATAGGGATATGACAAAATGTTAGCTGGATTAGAAATAGGTCTCGTTGGAAAAATAATTAATTGTTACAGAAATAAAATATTAGTAAATAATATAAAATATAAAAAATCGTTAGTAGAAAATCGAAAAATAAATTTGCTTCTCTAAATCCATTGATTTCAGCTCTTCGATTGTTTTTCAGCCTTCTTTAACTATTTTGATTATCTAACTATAATTTTATAAACAAAGAAATCAAATTCAAGCACAAAAATTTAATTGGAAAGACTCAAATAATCAAAATAAAATTTACTTACTTAAATTGATTTTTCGTTAACTATTGACCTGATTTATAAAAAAAATAAATGGAAAATAAAAATAAAATAAAATAGAACCATAGATTTCAGCTCTTCGATTGAAAGTAGAAATTAAATTTGTTATCTGAATCTATTGGCTCCAATTCTTCGATTGATTATCCAAATATTATGATTTCAGCTCTAAATATTTTGCAACATCCAATTTTCAATTTTAAACTTAAAAAAATATGCATTGAAAAAGTAATTAGGATTATCTAATTCATTATTGCATTAATTGACACTAAAAGTGAATTTATTTACCAGTTTTCAATTCCTAAATACTGTAAAGTTAAATTTCATGTTAGATGTTACCCAGAGAACAAATGAAAAACAATATTAAAAATATTATTATCACATGTTCTTCATGTGAAGAAATCGAAGTAATCAGACGAAGTTTACACTTCCATTTTTAATTGATCTCAATTCAAAGATCTATGATACTCATATAAATATCCTTTTGTCGTAAGTTATTTTGAAAGTTAAGATATTGCTTAATTGTGCATTCAGTAATCTAGAAAATAGAATCACAAAAACGATTAATAAACCATCATAACAAATGATTGTATATGAAAAAGATTATATATAACAAAAATTGAAATAAAACAACACAACCCAAAAGTTTATCAATAATTTAATTATTCAATTAAGCATATTTTATGCCCTGAAATCTTCACCCAAAGTATTAAATTTCTTCCGGATTGATGCAAATTATTAATGTTCTAAATTTGCGGAACATTAATAAGTCTTACCAGTTGTTTGATATTATGTGTCAAGATATCTAGATGCAAACGAAAAATCAATAAGAGCTAATAATTAATGAAATATCTTTAATAATGTCTGACAAGAAAACATTAATATAAAGATAGTTCTAATTAATAAAAGTTGGCAAGAACTCACGTGACAAAGTAGTTAGATGAGAAAAAATATAGTGAAAAGATAGCTAAAGTTAACAGAATTAAAAAATAGTTAAATATCTACAAGAAAATGATGGAAACATTATGATAACATTAGCTAAAAATAAAAACAGACGCAAAAACAAACGTGCCGTGCATGGTTGATGATATATAATGCTAATACTATTGTTGTTGTTGTTGTTGTTAACGGAAAAACATAAATAAAAAAATAAAATGTTATTAAAGATAAAAAGACTTCCAAGAGGAAGAAAATAAAATTCATTTTCTTTAATTTCGTGTCGTGAGAGGAAAAAGAAGTGAAAAAAAAGTTTCGACCAATTATTGATAGAGTTTTAGATTATATAATGATCATTAAAAATTTCACGTGAATGGTCACGTATATATTTTTAATCTGCTCCTCAAATAATGATGGCGATCATAATTCTTTCATTCGTTTTATCCCTGTAGCATCAATTAATTATTCATTATTATAATTTATGGCCGAGATAGAAATTGTCTAGATTATTAATTATGAATGTTAACTTACTATTACCCTTGAACTTGGATAAAAAATGTTTAAATGAAGATAATATGTATATATGAATCAATTTTATTGAAATTTGTTTTATAATTGCTTGTTTAAAATTATTTAAAATATAAAGATTTCCCATTCGTCTAATTTTCCCTATTTTCCTATTAATGTTATAGTAAGTAATATGATTAACATAATATTTAATAACAAAAAATCAATAACAGAGAATAATAATAATTGTCCGGAGCGTAAGCGTAGGACTATATATTATTCTGCACTATGTGAAAATTGAAGTCACATGGAGATTTCCAGTTGTCACGTCGCGTGACGTCTAATAAAAAATAATAAATAAAAATAATAAAAAGATAACAGTTGTCACGTCGCGTGCCGTCTAATAAACAAGATACAAAGATAACTACATATCGTTACTATTCATTCATTACACTATAATAAATCATTACTATAATTCTATTATTCATTAATTTATTAATTTTTTTATTTATTTATTTTTTTAAAGTTATAAATTTGCTCCGGACTCACAACGGTTCCCGTTTCCTAGTTGTAATAATGATAGAGAAATCAAGATATAACAACTGTTATATAAAATCGAGTAGCAGTTTAATTATTATAATTTAATTGATTTAAAATTATCCATTCATTTAATCGAAAAATTTCAAAAGAACAAATAAACATTTTTCATTTTATTTTAATTATTTATTTTGATTTATTTTTATTAAACCAATGAAAGTAGTGAATAAAAATATTTAATTGATAGATAATTTAAAAAAAATTCTATTGATTATCTATAAGAATAATACTAATTAGCCCAAATGATAGTTTAAAACAAGATTTAAATTCAGTTAAATAGAATAATATAATACTCGCTCATGTGTAACATCATTATTAAATACTTAATCATATAATTATAGCTAATTAATATTCTAATATCCAAAATGAATTCGGAATAAATTAATTTATAACTAATTAGCCACAATGATTGGATAGTCAAATTTAGTTATTTATTCAATTGTGATTAATAACTAGTTCGTTATTTAAGTAATAACTAGAACGATGGACACTGGGCAACCTGAACACCAAAAAACTGGAATACTGGAATAGTGGACAACATTGGATAACACTAAAAAACTGGGAACTGAAATACTAGAAAACATTGGCAATTGGAAAGCTGGAATGTTAGACAATACGGAGTACTGGAATATTAGACAGCACTGGATAACACTGGAACACTGGAATACTTGAATATTGCACAACACTGGATAACACGGGAAAACTGGAATACTGGAATATTGGACAACACTAGAACACTGGGTGCCGGAATACTCGAACGCTGGATAACACTGGAATACTAGCAATACTGAATACTAGACAATACTGGATATACTGGAATACTAGAATATTAGACAACACTGGAACACCGGGTACTGGAATACTAGAACACTGGACAATACGGGAACACTGAAACATTGGAATGCTGAAATACTGTACAACACTGAATAACACTGGACAACACTGGGCGACTGTAACAATGGAATACTAGACAATATTGGATATATTGGAACATTAAAATATTGAACAAAACTGGATAACACTGGAATGCTAGAATACTGGAAAACACTGGATTACTGGATAACATTGATAATATTGGGCTATTGAAAAGGTATGATTGTTATTATTTATTAATGCGTCCATTTTAATCGTGCATACGCGTTGCATAAGCATTTTATAAATATTCGATTCCTAGTTTTATTTTATTATTTGGTATTATTTAATTTTTTTATATAGAATTATTTGAAATTATTTAAAAAAAAATTATTTTGTCTTTTTTTCATTATTATTATCATTTAATAAAATTTGGTTGGGATTTTTCATCATATTACATAAAATTATTTTAATAAATGCGCTAGAGAATATTTGTTAATGATTTTTTTTGTATATTTTTTTCTTTTATTTTCGCTTTATTGTTGCATTTTGTTACTTTACTATTCAATTACACAATGACTATAGTTTTTGAAAACAAATGTGAACACCTTGCAAGAATAATGCTCAACCAATATTGAAAAGAGAGAAACAATAATAATTAGCATCTAAATATATTAAGTATTTTGTTATATTAAGGAAAAATTTGAGCTTATATCAGTTTTATTTTGTTTTTTCCTTTATGTATGGATGGATATTGATTTAGTCGCTTGGAAAAAATTAATAAAGAATGGAATAGATTTAGAAAACTTAGTCATGAATTATCATTATATCTATATTAATAATAAAATAATCATATTATAATTGCAAAGAAAAAAATTAGCGTGACGTGACATGCTTACAATCATCTGAAAATAGATGACCACTTATTATTATTATTATTATTATTATGATTTATCAAATTTGAAACATATTGTTTGTTGTCACCATCGTTAAGTACCGATTTTGATTTTTCTTTCTTATATCATTATTATTATCATTTTTACTTCGATATTTGATTTAATATTTCTATTTTTTTTTGAAGTTTTTGATTTTCAAGGTCTTACCGAAACGATTATTGGTTTCTCATCTCAGATCTTATCTCATAAATATTTATTCTAGACGTCTTAGGAAATGTTGTTATTTTCAACGATCAATTGTCAGAAGTAGGCAAATTAAACATGAAAAATATTTTTAATATTATGAATTCGAATTATATCTTCAAGAAGGTAAAAACTAATAATTAGTTAAAATTGAATTAAATTAACACAAATATTTCGTTTCTTATTACATATATTTGACCTTTAATGAAAAAATATTTTATAATTGATCGTGTCAAAGAATTAATAAAATATAAGGTTTTATTGAATAAAATCGTTATTCATTTATTTGTGTGGACTATTCTATCGTTTATTAAATCCTTCTTTTATATAGGGTTTCCAGGTGGCTTCGAAGTCATTGTACAAATTCTGAGAAAATTCAATGAGAAATAATGTGTAATTTTTATTATAGTTTGAAATATTTTAATCTACGTAAAACTAAAAAATTTATTTCTTTATTTTTATTAAGATAGCATAGCCTAGGATAAATAGAATCCTTTTCATTAAAAAAATTAAAATTTAAGCAATCTGTTATTTTGGTTTAAACATGATATAGATATGTGTTTATTTATAAAATATTTTAAGAAATAAAAAAAAAAATATAAAATTCGTAATTACAGAAATGAAAAAAAATATAATCTAAATTAAAATAAACTAATTTTATATTATTAAAAAAAATAATGGATTATATCCACCATAGAATTTCTTCATTCCCACCTCATCCCCTTCGAAAGATCTTCTCCAACACCGCACTTACACTCGACCACGAAAACACCTTAATATCTTTCTCAATATTTCGTGGCCGGGGGTTAGGGAAGGACATGATCGTCCCATAGAGACCTCCATTCTTATTCTTCCCAACGGTTTCAGGTTTGAAGGTCTCTATTTTTCTTCGAATTCGGATCTGTTCAGCTTTTGTAACCCCAACCCCGGTAAGGCCCCTCACTAGATTTATGATGTCTACCGACGTGATGCAGAACTCTCCTTTCTCTTCCCTCCAGATACAGGAGACATAAGTCCCATTGACTGCCACCTCGTCAGGCCTCAATGCACTAAATGATGCTTTTATTTCATTCCCTTCCACCCGACGAGTAAACTTAACCAATCTTCGGCGTTTTGAGTATTCTTCTGCCGACCAGTTCTTCGTCGCTTGTTGAATATCCCCTTCAACGGTAATTTTAGTATTCTTGAGCAACTCCTTGAGTTGCCCTTTTGAATTTTTGTCGTCACGTCTCAAGTTTCGAGGCCGGGAAGAGGAGGCAACCACTTGTGGCGGCGGAATTGGTATTGACATTGGAGTTGGTAATGGTATTGATGTTGGGGTTGATAATTGTGATAGTGTTGATGTTGGTGGTGCAAAGTAAGGCACCGGAACGAAGGGGTTAATGAAATCATTAATTGATGCACCATTAGAAGCTAACAGCGCATCGATTCTGTTGTTCAAATATTCGCCTATAATATAATAAAAAAAAAGAATAAAGAAGTTAATATAAAATGTGAAATATACAACAAAAATTTTTAATTAATAATGATAATATACTTACGACTTATCACGAGAGTTTCGTCTCCATAATCCATGAAAAGATAATCGGGCGTAATATTGTAGTTAGACATATTCTAATTAAATGCAAAAAAGAAATTAAATTGAATATGAAAAAAAAATTAAATTAATATTCTATAATGAGATGAATTCCGAAATACGAAAATATCAAACAATTGCAATGAAACGAAACAAATTTAATCAAATTCTAATCGATTAAATATGTCTCAATATAATTTTTCATTTATTTATTTAAATCGAATAATATAATCTTCGTAATAATATTTAATATTCATAATAATTTCCTTAGAATACTGCAATATTTACCAACTATTATGTCAAAAGAGTAGTTAAAATTATTTTGGATTAATAAATTTTTTTATTAATAAACGTTCTTTATTAATGGAAGTTTTCTCTTAATAAACTAAAGAAAGACTGAGAAAAAAGGAAAAAAAATCTTGAGAATTTTGCCGCCTTTTTTTACTCACAAAGAAAAAAAACCTTCATGCTGATGTAATTCTTCATATAATTTATATAATTGATTCTTTAATAATAAACAATAATCTTATTGTTCACATTCAAATGTTAAGATATTATTAATTATTTTGAATATATAATATATAATTTATGCATTTTTAATAATGAGCAAAAGACATGAGATATTTTTCTATTGAGTAAATCTCATGTCTTTTGCTTATTATATTAACATTTGAATGTGAACAATAAGAATTGTTGTTCACTACATAAGTAACTTCTCTATTACCCACAAAAAACCCGAAGTTTTCAAATGTTACGATATGATTTATTACATCAGATAATGTAAAATTTATACATCTGATTTTTTTTAACAATAAACAATTAACTGTACTCCTACGCCGCTACTAAATATGTGATAAGCTGACCCAGCGAAAAAAAAGGGACCTGCCAAATTGGTAATAAGTAATTCGTATTACTAATTACTAAATCAATCAGATCGGCGAATATATTGGATATTATATATTATACAATTTATATTATCATATTTTATATAATTATTAGTTGTTTGCACGTGGTTGATATTATGTATACTTTTTGCTGCATATCCACATTTGATGATAATATTATAACTATCTATGAGTCACAGCTGACTAGCGTGACTGAAGCTTGATTCCCATAAGCTCTAAAAAGATATATATACCCCCATTATCCCCACTTCATTTTTTTCCCTCGATCTTTTGTCATTAAGATTTAGTTTGATGACTACTTTGGAAAGAGGAACCGTTTTCTTGATAGGAATAGGCTCAATAACGCTTATTTAATGATAGGAAATATTCTTTTCTCAAATTAAGTTATGATTTCTAAATCTTGTGGGAATGCAGATCCACAATTATCGGTATAGTTTGCGACTTATATTTTTTTATTTTAAAGCGGGGGGAGGATAGGTTAAGATTATAATAATTATTATTTATTATTATATTAGTTGTCTTACAAAAATTCCGGTAAGAAAGATCTTCGGTTAAAAATTATTTGATATTTTTCACGTGTGTCCCGTAATTCTTTCTAATAATTTTTCGTTAATTATTCCTTCTAAAATTCTTTTACCAAAATTCTAATTATATTATCAGAAAAACTTGAATTCTCTAATGAAAAAGAAGAGAGTGGATAATTTTAATGACTATTATGAATATCGATTAAAAATTAACAATTAAAATAAATTTGATAATTTAATCTATACAGTTTATATGATCCATATAGTCCAGATTATGTATTCATATTTATTATTGATTCGTATTAATTAGCATTCTCACATTAAATTAAACATCAGAAAATAAAATTCTCCGTTGAATTAAGTTTATTAAAAAAATCATCAGAGAAGTTTTTTTAAAACCATATAATTTATCGAAATCGCAAGAATCGATGACGCATTTTGAATTTGAATTTTAAATTTATGATCACATATCTTTCTTTTATTAATTTCTTATGCTTGTGGATATTGTGCACGATGCAATGTTACTTTTCCAAATTTATCAACTAGCATCTTTTGAATTCAGTCTCTCTTTTTCCTTGTTAGTGTTTCTACTTTGGTTGTTAATGTTTTAATTATACTTTTATCCTTCGATTTCTAATTTAAATGCATTTCCAACGTCCTCTTTTTTCAAAATACATTGAAATGTCGAGTTGCTGGCCCTTTCTATCTAAAATGACAATTATATTTCCGGGCTTTAGATTTTTGCATGTCGGGATTTTTCCTCTATTCTCCATATTCACTCCTAAAAGGTCTGATCTGGTAATACAACCGTCACACTGTCACTAAAATCTTCTTTATTTGCATTTTTTATCATTTCATTTTCATTTTCTTAACCTTTGCCTTGCCTTTTTGTTGCTATTGTTTATAATTGTATCTTTTGTTTCATTATTTACTTCATTAAATCGATTTCATTATTCTTGCCATTTGTTGTACTTGTTTCTTTATTGCTATCTGAATCCTTATAGGCCTTTTTCAATATGTTAGAAAGGCGCATAAAGCTGGATGCCTTAGTTCTCATACTTTTCTTCTATTTTTGCTTTAATATTATTAGTTTCATAGTTGGCTGTGCTGTAGACCTTCTTGGATGTAAGACACTTTGTATTGAGGTTCTTATTAATTTTTGTTATTTTCTCTTCTTTGAAAATTTCTTTACAAATGATCTAAAGAATGAATTTTTTTATTTATTATCTGAGATAGATAGATGAATGCGGGAATATATTATTATTAATGTTCACAATGAAAATTATCAAATAAAAAATTATATAAAATACTGGAAAAAATGATTTCAGAAGCATTTATCATTCTATAAGCTACAAGAAGGAAATGATGGTTAAAACAGGAATCGATACAAACAAAAATTAAAACAAATTACTTCATCGAAAAACAAGAGACAAGTTCACTTACATAATAAAAATTATTTACTGCTTCGTTGAAAAGCTAAGTAAACAAACAAAGCAAAATATATAATTTTTGAAAACAATACAACAAATAAATTTTAATAAAATGAACAGCGTACATACTTCTATTGATACAATACATTATCATGTCAAAAAATAAAGTTAGTAATACCAATAATTAATGATAAATTATTAAAAAAAAATTAATATAAAAAGGAAACGCACCTTCCTATCCTAGACTCTCAGAATGATTCTTGTCACAATTTTTCTGATATTGATTAAGCAAAATAAAAAATTCTTACTTAAAAATAAAGAATCTCAAACAATCAGCCAAAAAACCAAAATCCACCAGACCCAACCCTGTCACTGCCCAGGCGTGAGTCAAGAAACTAACAATAAAAAGAATAAATGATTAATACTAATATTAATTGATAATATGTATGCATTAACAAAAGAAAAAATAAAGATTCTTACCTAAAAAAATATAAAAAGCAGCCACTACAGAAGTCAATCTTCTTCCAAAGGCCTTTTGCAAAAGGTAACAAGTCTTTTCTCAAAATTTCCTAATTAAGAATAATAACAATTATTATTAATAAACAAATATTACAATTAAATTATTTTGCAATTATTTATTATTATTATTTAATTATTATTGTATTATTATTGTAAATTATTAATTATTACAATCTACAAAAGTTTCCTCGCTGAAGAAAATATTTAAGCAGGATTTTTGATCCTAATATTTCCAACAAATAATCGATACATACTAGAAAAATTATAATTATTTTTTAACGACTAATGAAGCTTCCTATTTATAAATATAAATTTATATAAAAAGAATAAAAATTGTCTAAAAAATTATTTTTAATTAAGTTATTTTTTTATAGATGCCAATTCAATAACCATCATATATAATATGTTAAACAGAATTCAATTTCCGTATTAACATCTTCCATACCATATACATTTTATTATACTATCAGGTGACTAAATTGTTAAATAATAATAGTATGATTTAACAGTGATTAAGTTTACATATGTAATATTCACAACATTCACCTAAATAATAACGTGATAGAATATAACTAATAGTAATATAATATTAAATAATTTATTATTTTCAATTGTTCTGGATTGATTATCGCTTTTTTCAAATTAGTGCGATAATGCAAAACATCCGTTAATATAGATAGAATTGTATAATATCCAGTTTTGGTTCTATCATGTTTAATGCTTTTTTGGTAATATTCAAACCAAGATATTTTAAATTGGGCAAGTTATGAGAGAAATTTTTAATGGATGTATCGGTAATAAGTCCGCAATATTCCAGTTCTAGATCCTAATCTTAAGACACATTTTAGAGATTTCAGAACCTGACTAATGAATTAAATTAATAAGTTAAATTAATTAAATATGAAATTGTAAACGAATAATATTAAATTTATTCTGCGATAGGGTAAGAAGCAATGGGGTAAGAGGCAAAAGGATATGAAGCAATAGGATATGAAGCAATAGAGTACGAAGCAATAGGATAAAATTTTTCAGATCTAACTCGTTTTACTGCACAGCCTAAAATAGTTTGAGCCTTCGGATCCCCAACAACAGCAAGAAAATACAGATCAGATAATCTTCTTGACACTTTGATTTTATAATCCATTTTAAAAGGGTTAACTGGGCAGATAGGTAAAACTTTAGCTCCAAAAACACGTGTTGGAAAGGTATATAATGGACCTTTTGTAAGATCTTTGAAAAATCTAATACCAAGTACATTAGTGGCACCAGATTTGGAATTTCCAGAAACGCTGAAGGTATCATCTTGTCCTTGAATGAGAGGATCAAGTGATGTTGTTAAGCAAGTGGAGGATATATTCCATCCGAATCTGTGCAATTTCCCCACTGAGTTTCTCTTTTATTAAGTTGAAGTGACAAGGCATTAACCACTGACAAAGTAGTTAGCAAAATAAATACAAGTATAAGACTTTGATTCATGGTTTATTTTTTTTTAAAATAAAAATTTTGTTTTAAAATTCTTTGAGTTTAATTGATAATTAATTTCAAAGTAAATTCATAATTCTTTATAAGAAAAAGTCATTAAAAATTAACGATTATTTATGAAATTTATTCCTCAGTACAATTTCTTTTTCACATACTGTTTTTATTATTAATGAATACAATCAAAAACTTTTTTTTGACTTTAGTCGTCAGAAATTATTTTATTCATAGTATTCATATAAATTGCATATGCACGTAAACTGCACGTAAATTATATATAATATATTACACACAATATATATGTGCTAAATATAACTTTTTATATAAAAGAAATCATCGTAGTGTAACTAGAGGAAGCTGATTATCAAGTGAGCTCTAATAATTGCTAGCTCAATTATTGTATACACCAGTCATGTTACCTTCTGACGATGCGTTTGCATAATATACTGCTTATCTATTTTTATTATGGGATTGAGATCACCATATATATAAACTTATTATAAGTAGATATGTGATTCCGATTTTTATAGAATTCATATATTTCTAAATGGTTTAGTTTTTAATAAAAATATATGAATTATTTTTTAATTTTAAAACAAAGTAATAAATTTCTTTAATCAGATTTCGTTATATCCAAAAATGAAATAATAATGAAAATAAGTGTACATTCATCAAAAAATTTATGGAATATTAAATAAATTACATATTAGAATGAACTGATGTTTCTTATTGTATCAAAAATAAGGTTTTTAATCATTAAGAAAAAATTAATATAAAAAGAAAATACACCTATCGTTCTTCTTTTTTTTGTTCTCTTTTCTTTTATTTTTTATGTAAAATTATTTCTATTCTCCCACTCCATTACTTATTTACGTCTTTTTTTTTCTAGTAATTTTGTAATCCTTTTTTAACTAAAGAGCATGGAATAATTCTTTAAACAAATTGTATAAAGTTGTATGGTTAAATGCGCCTGTTTCCAATATATATATATACAATCTTATTTCACTTACGGATCCAAGTATAGTTTCAATTGTTTTTGTATCTATATTTTTGTTTTTGAATTGTTGTCATTGAATATTTTATTAAATGTTCACAATATTTCTTCATTGGAATTGGCTTATAATCACAATCATTATTTCCCCTTCACATTTGAAAACAGAAAAATTGTTTTCTTTAAGTTAACCACAAAAAACACATTTAAGATTACTATATATCGTTAACAGTTATAAATAAAGATTATATTATAAATAATAATGTATTCAGAATTCTTATCTTCGATTTTTTATTATTCCAATTTCATATATCATTGGTCGTAAAATTTATTGTGGAATTTAAAAATAATAATATTGAAATAATCATTGAAATAATTATTGAGCGATTGAAATAAGATAAATAATTATTTTTTGTTGACACGTAGTATTAAATAAGTAGCACAAGCTATCAGATAATAAACTTTCTCTTTATAATATAACTTTTTTTTGTCACAGAGGGTTAAATGGGGTAGGGCTTAATGTAATTTGTATGTATTTGTTAATAATAATTACATTTCGACAACGTGACGCCATACGTAAATAACTTAAAATTAATACTACTAAGAATACGAAAGATGAATGATTATACTAAAAAATGCGTGTTTCAAAATGAATGATAAACATTATTTGGGTAATAGTTTTCATTACATTTACAATGAATGAATATTTCTAATGTAATGCTACTATATAAACTTGTTATTTAACGTGATGGATATCCCCCGATGATTTTTTTCATACAATATACTTTTTTAATAATTTGTAATATTTCATTTTATTTGATTAAGATATAAATTTTAATGAGGTAAATAAAAGAATGTATTTATTATATTAATTTCAAATATATTGAATAGTCTTAACTAAGAAAGCAAATCAAGTTTACGTAAAGATTAATTAAAATTCTACTTGATATTATTATTACTATTTTTATTATAATAATAATAATAATAGTAAGAAAAATAATAATTGATATCGAAAATAAAATTATCAATGTGTAATTATAACAATTTACGATTTAATAAATTTTTATATTTCTTGGATTTAGTTTTCTAGTGAATCAATATACCACTTGAATTCAATTCCTTTCTTTAGTAACCACAGTATAATAAATTCATAAATTGAACAAATGAGTTTGAAGATCAAAAAGCTCCTTACGAAGTTATGAACGAATTTATAAAAATACAGGGAATATTTAATCAATTTAGTCATTTTTAATATTTAAATAAAAAAAATTCTATTTTATCACTATGATAATTGTTCGTGTAATTATACAGTATTTATATTTTAGTTTCATATCAATAGTTATAGATAACATCTGGGTCAGAGGTGAGTGCTATTATTGTTTGACCAATTATCTTTGAAAAGAATAAAGTAAGATCACTAATAAATAGTTCAATGACGATGAAAATTATATCGACAATTTAGTTTTTATCAATAGAATACTTTAATTTATATTCAAAAAATTCAAAACGAAATAGATATTTACATGATAAGATCATTTAATTATTCCTTCATTTAATTTAATATTAAATATTAACTTATATTTTCATTACTAATAAAATCTCAATAGAATGTCGTTATTAAAATTTATAAAATAAAAACGAATACAGTAATTCTTTTAATTATTTCTTGGGTGAAACTTTGAAAACTTCAAATTCTTCAACTGAAAATATGTTTTCATTAGAACGAATTCGCTTTTCATAATGACTTGTGCTACAAAAGCTTCCCCCCACAGTCTTTAAATTGCCACGTAAACATAATATACCGCCAAATTGAAAATATGGAATGTTTGAATCATACAAAATAGCATAATTATAGTTTGTCACTCTACTTGCAATGGAATTTTTCAGATTTTCAGTTTTCAAAGAAAATGCAAAACTATCTTGACTATAATACCATTTCAGATTAACATTATTTTTTATTTCGAGAGGATTATAACCACCAATGATTTCTCCTGTGCCTTCCACTTTTAAAACAATAACTGTATTTGATATTTTATCACAAATTTCAAAAATAGTTTTAACATCAAACCCATCTTTGCTTCCTCTAACAAGCAATTTAAATTCATATGGATTGTTTTCAGTATAGGGAGCCTCTTTTCTATCAATCCAAGATGAAATTTCTAATGCATGCTCATTTGTAATAATATTAGAAGGAATTGGAGCAGTTCTAGTTGGAAGTGTTGCATTCAAGATATTCCGAGGTGGTAATATTGTTGAAGAGATTGGATTGTTAGAAGCTAAGAATCTAGTAAGGATGTCCAACCACAATTTTGGTTCAAAAAGTTGTTGATATGGATAAAGCTTTTTTAATGTTAGTTCACCTGAAATACTAAAATATCTAATGTGAGGAAGACAATTTTTCAAAGTTGTTTTTAAAGTTAAGAAATGATTACTTGTCCATTCATTAAGATTTGCTGGTAAATCTGAATTTTTATCCTTTCCCCATTGAATTACGTAGTCCCAAATTTTATCTTCTTCCAATTGCAAATTATCTAATCTAATGATGGAAATTAATGCATCTTCAGTAAGAGAATTAAAATTTTCTGACTCAAAAATAGTATCAGGATGCTTGGCAATTATATCATTACAAAACTTTTGAATTATCTCAAAGTTTTTCTGAAAACTTGTTTGATATACGTGAGCAAAATTTAGCCTTAACCAAGAAGCATTGTTGGTACTAATATGAGTTTGGAGATGCTCAACTAATTCATCAAGATCAAGTTCATGAGAAGCAATCAAAAGATCAAAAATAATTGAAATTTCTAATTTTTCTAACGAAATTGTTCCACCATAAATGTATCTAAATTATATATTAAAATATTTAAAAATAATTTTATTAAAATTTATTAATTATAAAAATAATCTTATAGAACGATACTTACTTGATAATGACATTAAATACTTTAGTAGAAATATTAGGCATTTTTAACTCTTTGACATGATTTTCGTTGAACGAATGTTCATTAAATTTCTTTTTAAAATAAGGACTGCGAGATTGTAAAATGTAAGAATGAACTTCAAAAATCTGGCTGGCTGGTTCTTCACCAACTTCAATTGTAACATTATAAACAATAGGGTTTTCAAGGAGTTGAGTAAGGTCGTTTGATAAACGGTCATAAAATTTTGTAGTCATTTTTATTTGATAACGAAAAGAATTTAAATATTATATGTATCACAAATTTATAAAATCGGAAAAATTGACACTGAACAATTGGCAAAATCTAATTGGCAATGTCATATCACAAGGAAAATCAATCTATAAATGAAAATTATAAAAATAGTTCTAATTTTTCGATATTTTAAGCACTATAGCTCAGACTTTTTTTCTTATTAATATAAATATTTTTTATATTAATTCAAAACCGAAATACAATATGATAACCAAAATTCATAAATCTAAAAAATAATATTGTCATCAATTTTATGTACCCCAAATAAAAAACAAAAGACTTAAAGATAGTTTATGTGATAAGAATTACAACTTTTTTATTTTCATAATCCTAAAAATTTATCAAACAAAAATAAATACTGTAATTCTTTAATTATTTCTTCGGTGAAATTTTAGAAACTTCAAATTCTTCAACTGAAAATCCACTTGCATTAGAATGAATTTGCTTTTCGTAATAATTTGTATCATAAAAGCTTTCCTTTCCTGTCTTTAAATTTCCACATAAGTTTAATGCATTGCCAAATTTCAAATATAAATTGCTTGAATGATAATTAATTATTACATGTTTCAACTATAACCATCAATGATTTCTTCCGTACCTTCTCTTTTACAAAAATAACTGAATTTAATACTTTATCACAAATTCTAAGAATAGTTATAACATCATAAAAACTGCACTATTATCATTCTCTTAAAAGATCTTAGCGATATGCATTTATTCAGATATTGTGATTAAAAGTAAACATTTGCAAAAATAATGAAAGAAATAAAAAAAAAATATTAACAAACTTGAATACTTCGTATCCATATCAATTATTCATTATTCTACTAAATTAAGAAATATTTGAAATTATGTTAATTATTACGAAAAGTCATTATTTATTAAAAGACTTTCTCAAACTTCCTAACTTTTTCACAAAACCCCACTTCTCAACTTTACTACATCACCACGATATCTCCTTCATCTCCACTACTCGATCAAATAAACTCCCAAGTCACCTTCTTCTTAAATTCTCTCACCTTTTAAACTCTAACTTCGTAAACAATATATTCTTCCCTAACACCTACATCTCCACGAAACGTAACTTTCTATTATTGATTATTATTATTATCAAAAAGAAAAAAACCAAAGTTAGTCGTCGCCAAATAATTTTTATTATATTAAAATTAAATTACCTTCTTCGACTTCTTTTTAAATTTCATCTCGGCCTCAATCTCCAACTTTCTCCTCTCATAATCTTCTTTCCACTTTCTCTTCGTCTCCTTGTGCAACTTCTTCCACTCCTTCTTAACCGTTCGGTATTCAAAATAATTTTTGACTTTTCGAGGAATTAGGTATGAGATAACTGAATTCATTTTTTTTTTAAATTTGAGATTTGAGGTTTGAGGTAAGGAAAATAGTACCTGTATTTATATCTTCCAAGGAATGATTTGATTGATAAAATCTTTTTATGATAAAAAAAAAAAAACTCAACTCAACTAAAAAAAGAAACAAAGAAATCAAAACACTTACCCCTAGATACCCTAGATAATAATAGTATATGATAATTTTTTTAATAGTTGATATTTATATATTATCAGATAATTATCGATAATATCTAATCTGACATAACAATGATTAACAATAATAATAATGATTGATCTGATTCTATTGTCACCCATCATATGTTTTATTACTATTTTTAGTAATTACTAAATTTAAAATATTACATCATTATGGAAATATACCTCTATTGCTTGAATATTGATATATTATTATATATTAATATATAATTTATTCAGCCTTTGATTACAATCGCAATCGTTAACAATTGTAAATAAGAATTATAATTTATAATAACTATAATAACAAATATTAAATATAAATAATGATGTATTCGGAATTTTTATCCACTTTTTTTATTTATCGCGGAATTTACGGGATTTAAAAAAAAACAATATTGAAGTCATCATTCATTGAAATCATTATTGAGCGATAGAAATAAAATAAATAAATATTTTTTTTGTCGACACGTAGTATAAAATAGGTAGTGCAAGCTATAAATCTTTCTCTTTATAAATTTTTTTGTCACATATATCGGAAACACAGAGGATTAAATAAAACCTAATGTAATCTATATATATATTTGTTAATAATCATTACATTTCTATGACGCAACGCAATGTAGGTAAATAATTTGCAATATTAAGTAAATAAAACAATATTCATTTCAAATATACTGAATCTAATATTCTCTAAAAAATCATATCAAGTTAAGGCAAAGATTTAATTAAAATTTCTACTTGATATTATAATAATAATAATAAAAGACATCAAAAGTAAATGTAAATAAATTATTGATTGTCCGGAGTAAAGCGAAGGTTCTATATTTCTACGCACTAAGAAAAATTTTAAGTCATGGGTGTTTCTCTGTCCTTCTTGTGATAATTAGCCAATAATATCGCAATTCTTTTTTAGATTATTTAGATTAGATTTATTTATATAATATTTTTTTTATCGATCAAAAAAAAATTGTACTCCAAACTAACAACGGTTTCCGTTTCCTAGTGTATAATTAAACAATATAAAATTTGATAAATCTTTATATTTCTTAAATTCAATTCTTTTTTTTATAATCACATCATAATAAGATAAATTGAATAGATTAAATTGATTGAATGAATTGAAAAATCAAAAAGTTTCTTATGATATTAATTATATATATTCAGTTATCTATAAAAATACAGGGGATATTCAAATAATTTAGTTATTTTAATAAAAAAAAGCTTGTGATAATGCTCTATAGCTACAATAATTATCCGTGATTTATGCGGTATTTCTATTTTATAGGACATCCAAGTTAGAAGTGAGCAATAATTGTTTGACCAATTTTCTTTGAAAAAGTGTAAGTTCAATGACAATGAAAATTGTATTGAAAATTTAGGTAGGATCATATTAATATTCCTCCAGCGCAACGAATACATTAAATAACAACTTTTTATTTTCATAATTAATAAAATACAATACCAATAGAAAAAAGTAAATAATACTAAATTATATATAAAACAAAAATGAAAATTATAATTCTTTAATTATTTCTTGGTGAGACTTTAAAAACTTCAAATTCTTCAACTGAAAGTCTATATTAAACGAATTTGCTTTTCATAATAATCTGTGTTACAATAGCTATTCTTCCAGATCTTTAATATTGATAAATTGAAAATATGAAAAGGTTGAATAATAATAAATAGCATGAGGGAAGTTTATCACTCAATTTACAACGAAATTTTTCGGATTTTCAGTTTTCAATGAAAATGCAAAACTATTTTGACCATGATGACATCTATTAATATTACTATATATTTCAAGAGGATTATAACTAAGAATTATTTCTCCATTTCCTTCACTTTTATAACAATAATATATTTGAAACTTTATCACAAATTTTAAGAATCGTTTTTGCACTATAATACTGCATCATTATCATTCTCTTATTCAATAACTTTTATATATTAGATTATATTATTAAAAGAGTTTTTAACAATATGCTTTCATTAAAAAATATTGTAGATAGTTTGCAAAAAATATTTATTAAGTAATGACGTGACGCAAAATGGACAATTATAAAAATAATGAAAGAAATAAAAAAAGAATTATTTACAAACTTGAGTATTCACGTAATCTCTGCTAAATTAAGAAATATTTGAAATTATGTTAATTATTACACGAAAAGTCATTATTTCTTCTCAAACTTTCTAACTTTTCACCTTACCTCACTTCTCAACTTTACTTCATCACCGCGATATCTCCTTCATCTACACTACTCGATAAACTAAACTCCCAAGTCACCTTCTTCTTAAACAATATATTCTTCCCTAACACCTACATCGCCACGAAACGTAACTTTCTATGATTGATTATTATTATTATTATTAAAAAGAAAAAAACCAAAGTCAGTCGTTGCCAAATAATTTTTATTATATTAAAATTAAATTACCTTCTTCAACTTCTTTTTAAATTTCATCTCGGCCTCAATCTCCAACTTTCTCCTCTCATAATCTTCTTTCCACTTTCTCTTCGTCTCCTTGTGCAACTTCTTCCACTCCTTCTTAACGGTTCGGTATTCAAAATAATTTTTGACTTTTCGAGGAATTAGGTATGAGATAACTGAATTCATTTTTTTTAAATTTGAGATTTGAGGTTTGAGGTAAGGGAAATAGTACCTATATTTATATCTTCCAAGGAATGATTTGATTGGTAAAATCTTTTCACGTCACGTTAAAAAAACAAAAACAAACTAAACTATTTAAGAAACAAAGAAAAAAAACAATACATACTCCTAGATATCAAAGATAATAATAGTTTATTTACATTTTACTTACATTTTATTTATATTAATATTAATAATGTATACATTATTCAATTCGTTTATAATTACTATGATGTTAGATAATTATTGTTACTATCTCCTGATCACAATATTTGATTGTCCGCTTTCTGATATATGTATACAACTATTTATATAATCTTAATATCTATATATATTATCATATGTTAATATATAATTGATGTACAATGATATATATATAAAAATAGTAAATATTCATATCATATAATTCTAATACTATAATATAAGAGTATAATACATAATTGATGTACAATGATATATATATAAAAATAGTAAATATTCATATCATATAATTCTAATACTATAATATAAGAGTATAATACAATATCACTTTTAAATATTTTATTTTATTTGATTAAGATGTGCAAATCGGGTTGAGATAAAGATGTAATTAGAAATTCTACTTGATATTATTATTATACAGTAAGCCCAGTCTATAACCAAAAATTTGATTATCTTAAATTAACGATTAAAAACTCATCAAAATTTTAAAAAAATAGTATTTTCAGATTCCTGAGAGTAAAAGGAATTTCCCATCAAGATATGAAGGAAAGTTTCGATTCGTATTAAGAAATGAAGGGCTAAAGGTGTCTAAAGAGGCATTATTATCATTTGTACCAGATCTTGCTTACCGTGAGTGAAACAAAGAAACTATCTTTTTTAGTATGATATTTTTTAACATATTGTAGTTCATTTTTCCATGAACTGCTAGCATATTTAAATATATCATTAAGCTCAAGATTAAACTTTGCAATTATGATTAAATTCTTTTCGATAAATCATGAATGTATTCATAGTTTGATTAAAGCTCTTTATTCCATTTTTCAAAGGCATTTGTATAATTTCATCAACATTAATAAATGGAGGAAATGGGACTTTTACTATGCTTACAGTGTTTAGGTGGTTAATAGGAAATAGAACTTGTATGTTTGAAATGACACATTTAAGTAAGAATTCTTTTTGTTCACGGGAGAGGGATTTTATGCAAAAATTTTTATTAATAAACTCTCTCTTGGTATCTGAGAAAGCAAAACAACAAGATTCAAAACTTGACATATTTCAAAAATTTCGTAAAGGGAATAAAAGAGATATATCTACGCCTAATTTCCTTCTTTTGAATCTTTATTTATTATATTGGTTTCATCTTATTAAACCAAAACAACTGTTCTTTTTTTATCTCCGGAATATTTACTTTTCATGTGAAATGACTCGAATAGATAAGAAATAGTATTTATTCGTAGATTTAAATCATCCTTCGGGATGAGCGCTATTTTTGTTTTGTGTTAAATTATTTTTAGTATTAATTAAATAATATTATAAATAAAATAAAACATCAATGATAATATATTCAATCATTTATTTTGCATAAATTTAATGCCACCATCCCGTAACAATCAAGGAAATATTTCACATCTGAAAAAAAACCCCAACAAACAATTCTAATACTTAGAAAACATAAATTTACTCATTAATAATAAAAAAAAAGCTAATTTCTAGCGTTAAAGGAATGTTATTATTCTTTTTATTGAATTTAATAATTTTTTATAAAAATTTATAATTTATTTTTAGATTTGAATTACTTTTATTTAATTATTTTTATAATAATTTAAACTCAGGTTCTTGTAATTTAGGTAATACATACATAATGATTATGATAAGTAAAAGGTTACATATATCGAAGTGAAGTGAAGGTATTAAAGTTTATAAATATTTTTAAGTAAAAAAACATTTTCTCAAAATAACAACTATCAGATTCAAAATAAAATATATAATATTGAATATTTGAAAATTACACTAAAACGTCAAAAAAAGCAAAACAAAATTGAATACAATTATTATTATTTTTCGAAATAATTATTAAATAATAGAATAAAAAAAAGATTTGTGTCTTCTAGGCAAGTCAGGTAATGTCAGATTTATTATGTACGTAATTTCTTACATCCAATTAATCAATAAAGTTTGACTCTGTTAGAAAAATAAAAAAAATAAAAAAAATTTATATCCATATATGTATTTATCGTTATTAAAGAAAATTTTATATATTTAATAATTTTAAATTCATATGATTTTTTTAAATTTAAATATTTTTTTTTTGTATATTTAAAATTTAAATTAGAATAGAATACGATAATAACAAATATTCATATTTCAAGAACATTTACATAAAAATTATATTTGATTATAAAATAACTATAATATTCATTAAAATTTAAAATTTACAGTAATATAATCCCAATTATGAAATCTAGCTATAGTAATGAAATCAAGTAGTCTGCTAAAAATTAGGAATCAAGATGATGATATAGCAGATTGCAAGTTTAATCTAAATAGTGATTGTGATAATGATAATGGCGTAATGATGATGTTATTACAAACTAATTAAACAAGATACAAAAATAACCTGAGACAGAAAGTTATAGGTGATCAAGTTTAAATTCATGACGAAAAATTGGTAATGAATGAAATTGAAGCTTTAGTGATAATATTTTATATGGACAATTTTGAAAAAATATGCATTAATATTGATATCTTTCGTACTGGTATTTGAATAAATTAAAAAAAAAAAAATTATTGTTGTTATGAAAAAGAATTCTGTACACTACACTATTTTTTTTTTATTACATATTTTATTTTTAAATAATTTTTGCATTTTTAAAGAATAAATAAAAAAATAAAAAAAATAAAATTCTATCAAAAATATATTAATTATAAATAATTGCCTTGCCATTAAATTTCATTATTAGAAACTAGACTATTTTACAATTATAAAGAATTCAAGAATTCGGACATTTTTCGAAATACAAAATTATTCATAATGAAATAAAAAAATAAAAATATAAAAAATCATCATAATTCTCTCATTATCTGATACTTTTTAATTTTATAATCAGATTTGTGTAATTTTTTCTAATTTCGATTTGTTAAAAAAAGGATCCAAAATCATAAAAAAAAAACAATTGAGTTGACAAAATATTGTCTGGAAATTTACAGATGTTTACAGAAAAGGTATTGCAGCGTTACAATGTCGTAAAGAAATACATATCCCATTGAAGAGTTCTTGAAAATGTAAACTCTCAAAATAGATAACTTTCGAATTTTAATTAAAATAGTATGAATATTATCTAATAACATTCGGTGATTAAATATAAACCAGAAAATTTGGTTACAATGTATAAAAGTTGTGGCTTTAGACTGTGTGTGCACCATACTTCTGGTTACTTATTAGTATATTAGGGTAGCTGCGCATCACGCGATTCTGCGCAGGACCAGTACGATCGTATACTATTTGATTGGATGCATTCTTTAATATAGTTTAGTTAATTGATTAATGATTATTATTAATACGGATGCAATGTGATAATTATTTAAATTTAGTTTTTAGAGTCTGATTATATAAAATATGTGTTTATTTAATTTTTTTGTATATCGATTTAGGAAATTTTATCATAGTTGGTAATTGAAGTTTTGAAATTATGATATTATGATGTAAGGTGTATTTGTGTATAAATAAAGGTGGTTTATTAATAAAATCATTAAGTTTTTTTATTTTATTTTTGTGATATACGCAATGCCGTGTTGCGTTGATACGATTGTTAGAATCAATCAAGTTCGTTTGACAGATAAAAAGGAAACAAATTTGACTGTTGTGTGGGCAGTAGGCACATATCCAGTTGGTGTTGAGGACTGTGACATCGAATTGGTTCTATTTGTTCCATTTGACCGTTATGAGAGGGATCCTAATATTCAATCTGTCTTTAGGAAAGATGAATATTATTGCGTGGGTGGAAAAGTTGCAACTGGAAGTTACAACGGCAACTTTAGGTTAAAAGTAAAGGATAAATATTTTTTTTGTTTGTTTTAATTATATTGAAAGAGATAACAGTTAATTTCTTTTTATACAGATGACTGTTTCTTCATCAACTCATCTCAAGATCGAGAAGGGTCCTGGTTTAAATAGATGTCCGTTAAAGGCTTCGTTAGTTGGCATTGTTCAGGATACTGCGAAAAAGGTTAATGACGAGAATGCGATGGTTAAAGTATTGGTAAAGGATTATGTTAGTCATAGTAGTGATTACATTATTGCAATAGTGTTTCCTTACAATAATATCTGATTTAAGTACTTGATGAATCCCACTCGACCAGATGAGTCGTTACTTTTTGTTATTGGACAGTTAGAAATTATTCAAGACGATTTATTCGTGTATGCAGTTGAAACTTCTTATATCGACATTCCTGCTGTAGACAAAAAAAAATTTTTTAATTTAAGCGATTCCCAAACCACACCGGATTCATTTAAATCTGTTCGGTCATTACTTTTGATTGCTTGCCAGGATGCCAAAGGAAATTCATCTAAAGTACATATGATCGAAGATAGTGATAAACGTGAGGAGACAAATCAACCTACGATCGATTCGTTAAATTCCGGTATTCAATTATCTAAACGTGTAAAAGTGGAAAAAGAAGATCACGAGCAAGATGATTCCGATGCGATTGAAGATAAAAATGTTTTCGAACTAAATAAGGAACGCACGAACGAAAATAATGTTTCAAAATTAAGTACCATTAATGAAAATAAAGGAAGAGGGCGCGGTCGCAAGAAGTGAATAAAAGAAAAGCAATGTACAATAAGAAAAAAAAATCTAGCATGTAGTTTTGTTTATTAAAGTTTGTAATACAAATTTTTTATTTTAAGTATCTTAGCAACATTATATATATGTAGTACATTAGATTTTTTTGTGTTGTATAAATAGTTCGGTCATTTTTGTGTTATATAAATAGTTGTTCAGTTATTTCTGAATATCTTTTAAAACGTTCGAGTTCTTTCTTGAGGTCGGGGTTTATTTTTATATTAAGTTTTGATTGGTCAAAAGGTCGAAGTATCATCATGTCTTTCAGCTTTTGTACTCGAGATAACATTACATACATACCAGCTCCTATTTTTCCGCCGTTTAAATCAACAATTATTTTTTTTAACGTAGTTCCTTGACATTTGAATTCTGTGATCGCAAAAGCTGGTGTAACAGGCAATTGGATTCTCTGGAATTTGCGAGTCAAATTTGATCCATTTTTCGTTTTACACACGTATTTGCATTTTCGCGTGACTGGATAAACCGGTACATTATTTGGTGAAAGTTCGTCATACGGGCCCGGTTTTTTGTTTAAGAGTTCTATTATTACATATTTAGGCGGTTTATTGAGGATAATATTTTTTACGTCGTTGCTTATGTTTTCTTCTATTAGTGACTCAGTGTTGTATACAATCTTACGAAGTATTCACTGAGCGCCATTTACCATACCGTCATCGGTACAAATATTGATTGTTAATGCTACTCTCATACCTATTGACAATGGTAATATTCCACATAGTGCATTCGATTTCGTGTCCGATACACTTAAAAATTTTTGCCGTATGTTGCCGTGGACCGGTTTTTTTTTGTATGTGTCTTCAGCAAGTACATAATAAACTGGTTGATTGAGATTTTTAGCATGTTCGATCGTAGCATTGAAATTAATTTGTATTCGTAAGTCGTTTCTTCGAACCAAAAATATGGCATCTTTCCATTCGGGAGAGTTTATTTCAACGTCTGTTGCTATACGCTCATAGAGAATTCTATATTGGGTCGGTGTTAGGTGACCGTGGCGCAAGTTAGTCAATATGTCTGCATACGTCGGATCATCAATTTGACGCATCTGTTTTTTTAAAATAATCATATGTTTTACCGATTTCCACAATTCTCTGCCGTTGGTATTGATTAATGTTCGAGTATTGACGGGGTTGTCAGTTCGTGTTTGGTTTTCGTGTGAATTTAAAGTTTTGTTAATATCGTTTGTTTGATATAACGGATGATCAAGTACAGGCGGGAGTTGCAGGAAGTCACCAGCAAAGATGATATTTAGACCAGCAAAGGGTATTTCGTCATTTTGAAAATGTTTCGCTTCTTTAATGCACGCGTGTAATTTTGTCATAAGTTTTTGTCCTACCATAGAAACTTCGTCTAAGATAAGATATTCTATGTTCTTCCAACGTTCCTGAAGGGTTTTTTTTAATATCCCCTGGGGAAAATTATATTTATAACTGTTATCGTCGTTGTCAAACTTGAAACCGCACAAAGAATGAAGTGTACATCCACCAATATTTGACGCGGCAACACCAGTCGGTGCACAGAGAACAAGGGTTTGTTTTTGACCGATTTGGTTAAAGTATTCAGTAATAGCTTTGATGACTTTCGATTTGCCAGTACCTCCAGCACCGCCTAAGTACATTAACAATTGGGGTGGTTTGTTAGGGTTACCGGGGTAGTTCTGTTCACGATGGTTACAAACAAGTGAAAAAGCTTTTTTTTGTTCATCGTTTAGGTCAGACGAAAATTTTCGAAACATTGATTGCAAAGTTAGATGTGAGGTAGGCCGTGAAACGCGGTTTTTTTCAGAATCTGTGTTTTTGTTTACTTGTTCTATTCCTTTTTTCGACGCTATGATTTTTTGCCATGTTTTAACTAAGCGATTATCATCCTCGCAAGAAGGTCGTACATAATTTTTTTGTTTATCGTTATTCGATACGTCAGCTTCTTCCCGAAAATTTTGTTGCACTATTTTTTTGTTGTTAAATTTGTCTTTCAAATATAAATGGAGCATGGCATCATCAACAAATTTTGCATCACGTAACCCGGTACACATAATTTCGTATGGATTTAACGAAATTGAATTATCAACGTCAAAATCGTATTGGTCCATCGGTATTTCCGCGTCACCAGTATCATCATATTCCATCACGGATCTCTCTATTCGTCGAATCTTTGCAATTTCTGGGTTTTCGTGTGCTACTTGACGTAAACGGCGATCCAAAACTGTTTCTTCTGCACATCGGTGTAAAAGTTCAATGTTATTAATTATAGATCGGAGTCGCGTCGACAGGTTTGGATTTTGTAAAAAAGTGTTACACGCTTCATGCCACTAGTTGTATTTACCCATTAAATCATCAGCATTAGTCCACGGTTTGAACAGTAAAAGGATACAGAGTCCATAACGTTCTATGTTTTTTAGATCATTCTTAGGTGGTACACCTTTTCCGCATAATACAGGTATTTTATCACTTTCACGAGACCAATGGATTTGTATATGTGTCGAATGTTGTGGATGTATTATACTGTGATCACAATTTTCATCGCATTTTTTTTCTCCACCCAAAAATAAAAAACGATCCACTTTGGTTGCACGTCCCTCTCAGTTTTTTTGTCTATTAAGTTTGTTCAGTTCTTTTTCGTTGATCTTTATTTTATGAACCATTGAAACATAATCATAAAGACACATATTTTCCAATTGTTCGCCGCGATACATATAGTCAATCCGTAAATTTACTGCACCTATTCGTTTACCAAAATTTATTACTGCAAACATTTCATCATTAGTTTGATCACATTCGCTACTATTTTCTAGGTCTAGTTCATCTTCATCACTGCTGGTGTCCGAATTTTCCGAAAACATCGATTCGGGTGAGTTCCTGATCGGATATCGCGAAGTCAAGTATGTTTCAAAAGAGTTGAGATATATCAAGACAAATTTGTTCGGTGTGTAGTGATCTTTAAAACCTAAAAGATACGCAGATATTTGGGGTCCAGTCATCTCCGTTTGTCCCACAATTTTGTTGAGACACATTGTAACGAGTTTTCGTGATCTCAGCATAAAATCGTTCGACGATTCGTCTGAACTTGGTACTTCAGTAACAAAATTTTTTAAGGTCATTGCACACATGAGAAACGAATTATGAGTATTCATGTCAGATTTTGTTATATAATCTGTTATATAATGAATGTACGCAAGTGCCAACTTAACAGTTGCAATAAATCTAATGTCATTATTTCCGCGGCAACTTGCGGTTATATAAGGGTTATGATTGTTGATATAAGCATTGCGACGTTGAAGAGCGATGATTCCGAGTTCAGGATAAATTTTCCCAGGTGTTTCTACCAATTCGCGAGGGAAGTCAAAACGACAATCAGATGTTCGGCCACGACGATATTTTTTACACGACTTGGTGCACCTGTGGAACAACGTGCGTTTTGCGATTCTGAGGACATCGAAACGAAATTCTTCATCAAAGCTAGGAGATCGCGGATCCGGGATAGGTAGAATTGACGGATGAATTTTTTTTTCTAGATTAGTTTTCGGGGCTTTGTACTCAGCATCCAACATTTCATCAGTCAAATAGTCACCATTTGGAAAAAGGTAACTAACGTCTTCCTTAACAATATCGTTCACATAAAGCATCAATCGTTCTCTGAAATCGTCAAACTTAAGACAATTTCGTAATTCAATAGGATCAGGGGCACCCTGAAGCCAAATTAACATATGACAATGAGGTGTTCCGCGGTCTTGATATTCCGTCACTGCATAGTAATTTTTTATTTTACCCAATACACCACCCCCCGGTTTTTTATGGCCAAGAATAAATTTAATTATCTTTTCTATCACAATATTAAAATACTTTGCCACTGCAGTCGGATCGAGGTGAGCCAATCTAGCTCTTTCCGTCACGGTCGGAAAATCCTCTGGAAGNGCGTTTTGCGATTCTGAGGACATCGAAACGAAATTCTTCATCAAAGCTAGGAGATCGCGGATCCGGGATAGGTAGAATTGACGGATGAATTTTTTTTTCTAGATTAGTTTTCGGGGCTTTGTACTCAGCATCCAACATTTCATCAGTCAAATAGTCACCATTTGGAAAAAGGTAACTAACGTCTTCCTTAACAATATCGTTCACATAAAGCATCAATCGTTCTCTGAAATCGTCAAACTTAAGACAATTTCGTAATTCAATAGGATCAGGGGCACCCTGAAGCCAAATTAACATATGACAATGAGGTGTTCCGCGGTCTTGATATTCCGTCACTGCATAGTAATTTTTTATTTTACCCAATACACCACCCCCCGGTTTTTTATGGCCAAGAATAAATTTAATTATCTTTTCTATCACAATATTAAAATACTTTGCCACTGCAGTCGGATCGAGGTGAGCCAATCTAGCTCTTTCCGTCACGGTCGGAAAATCCTCTGGAAGCAAAGTATTGACATCTATTTCTTTTCCCGCGTACATCATCACAATTGAACTGTGAAGATCTGCAGGATTGATGGTCACAAATAACGAAGGTGAACCATCTCGTATTATAACAGCACGAATTTCGTTACGGAGAAAGTTCCGCGAATAAGGTGAGCCCATAATTTTCTTACCGACAACATTTACATTTTTTGTTAGTTCGAGTATCGCTCCATTTGTTATCGGTTGGTCGTTTCGTTCTTGTTCGATCGCAATTTTTACGTCGTTCAGTGTAAGTTTCGAAATCAAATTAGCCGATCGTTCGAAATTTGTTTGTTTAGCCGTCAAATACGTTCCCGACGCAATTTCTCTTCTTCGCAATATATCAAATGTAGCAAAAATAAACGAACGATGGTGTCTAAATTTAGGTTCACGAAGCTGCAACAGGTGTCTGATATATTGATTAAACGGTATACGATATTTGCGAAAATTATCTTCGTGACCACCGACTCCGTAGGGAAATAGAGTAGGAAACGCAGCTGGTAAAAGTGATAGATCCACGTATTCATTTTTAGGTATTTTCGAGTGCGGCATTAGTATCGCATGAGAAGAAATTTGTTCAACGGTCGATTCTTGGATCAATTTTTCAAGTAGTTTCAAAGTGCGTTCTTGTTCTGAAATAGGAACACCATCAGCATACGTCATACCCGAATTTCTCAGTTCAGCCGAATTATCGGTAGAATCACACAATTCAGATGTGCTTTCTTCGTCGCTCAATTCTTCTTCGTCGACATCGTCTAAGTTATTATTCATTTCATTTCCATCAATCGGATCCGTCACGTATCCGGTGTAATGTTCTACCTTTTCAGGTTCAACATTAACCATCACAGTTGTTGCCAACAAAGCAGTCGGTACCCCATTCACCGGTAAAGAATCTAGTGCCGTTTTATCGAGCTTAACGTTTTTATATAGGATATTGTGATCCATCAACCATCCCAAAGCTGTAACGATTTTATTCTTCCTTACACATAACACCTTTTTCAATTGTTTTTCCGACGGTCGTTCCTCTCCAACAAATACCACTTTTATACGATCACACAGTCGATATAGTGGCAAAGGTAAAATTGTAGAAAGCGATGTCGGTTCTTGCGTGAAAGTAATTACGTGGCCTTTTATCTTATGATGTGTATGTTTTCGATTAGTAATTTGAATAAGATTTATACACATATAACCAGTAGATATTAAAAGCTGCTCCGGTATCGTTAATCCTTGAAGACACCGTGGAGTTGTTCCAATCCACATATTCGCTAACGAAAAGATCGGAGTGTTACCTGCATCTAGTGATCGTTTACAACCGTTGCAAATTCGAAGATCGAAGGGATCTTCGTTTTTGCCGTCCGTACCTCTTTCAATAAATCCGTCTTTATCTAACAAAATTTTACGACCACTCTCGCATATATACGGGTGACCATAAACAAAGTCAATTTCAAAAAAGGGTTTTCATAATACTTACTAGCTTCGAGCAACAGCAAGTTTATTTCACGCACAGAGACAGTAGTCGAATGTTCATTCAAACACAAACCAGAACAAACTGCACAAGGTAACTCCCTAAGCGAATCGTAATCAACACTTTCACGAAATTCCGCTAGTGCATTATTCGCAACAGCCTTGCTAATCGGTCTTGGCCAATCTGCATATTGTTCTTCCAGTAAATCGNATATAACCAGTAGATATTAAAAGCTGCTCCGGTATCGTTAATCCTTGAAGACACCGTGGAGTTGTTCCAATCCACATATTCGCTAACGAAAAGATCGGAGTGTTACCTGCATCTAGTGATCGTTTACAACCGTTGCAAATTCGAAGATCGAAGGGATCTTCGTTTTTGCCGTCCGTACCTCTTTCAATAAATCCGTCTTTATCTAACAAAATTTTACGACCACTCTCGCATATATACGGGTGACCATAAACAAAGTCAATTTCAAAAAAGGGTTTTCATAATACTTACTAGCTTCGAGCAACAGCAAGTTTATTTCACGCACAGAGACAGTAGTCGAATGTTCATTCAAACACAAACCAGAACAAACTGCACAAGGTAACTCCCTAAGCGAATCGTAATCAACACTTTCACGAAATTCCGCTAGTGCATTATTCGCAACAGCCTTGCTAATCGGTCTTGGCCAATCTGCATATTGTTCTTCCAGTAAATCGTATTCGTCATTCATTTCTAAAACACGTAACGGAACACGCGCATCTATTGCTCGGATATCCTCTTCAACACAGATTTCTCGTTTTTTAGTACGTTGAATTTCACGCCGTTTACGTTGTCGCTCTCGTTCGTGTTGACGGTAACCCACATCAGCTCGTCTAACAGCTTTTTGTCGCTTACGCTTTGATTTATAATCATCCAAAATTACATCATCCCTAACAAACACAATCAAAAATTAGCACATACACCTAATAACTCGAAGTTCAAAATTTACATTTACATATTTAAGTAACGATTATCGCCTAATAGAACCACAATACTAAAAGCGATAGAACGAAAAAATTATTTTCTTATACTTGAACAAATAATGGATACCAAATAAAAATATTTATTTTCGTTAAATAAAAAATAAATAATTATATATTCGAAAATTCACTATTACAAATCAATTACACATTAATTACATATCGAATGACAATCAATTCACAAATTTTAATTATAAATTTGATCGCGATTACTAATAAACACAAAATGTACAAACTAAATAGTCACGATGACATCGTTTGTAAATCATAAAAGATTTACACTCATCATCATTACGATTGTTAACAAAAATTCAAAAACCA
>PQFF01000182.1:283746-300131 GCA_003547095.1 Diversispora epigaea | reverse complement strand
ATCATCCCTAACAAACACAATCAAAAATTAGCACGTACACCTAATAACTCGAAGTTCAAAATTTACATTTACATATTTAAGTAACGATTATCGCCTAATAGAACCACAATACTAAAAGCGATAGAACGAAAAAATTATTTTCTTATACTTGAACAAATAATGGATACCAAATAAAAATATTTATTTTCGTTAAATAAAAAATAAATAATTATATATTCGAAAATTCACTATTACAAATCAATTACACATTAATTACATATCGAATGACAATCAATTCACAAATTTTAATTATAAATTTGATCGCGATTACTAATAAACACAAAATGTACAAACTAAATAGTCACGATGACATCGTTTGTAAATCATAAAAGATTTACACTCATCATCATTACGATTGTTAACAAAAATTCAAAAACCACAACACCTTCCCAAATTAGACAAACGAAAATCATAATTAATACTAAAAAAAGAAATCACCAAAATCTGCATAAGCGACATCAATAAAGTTGAATACATCCATCCCTCCCACATTTCATGTTACACATAAAACGTGATCGTACTGGTATAATGAAATAAAAAATCAATTTTTTGCATCATATGATTTCTCCAATCATCACTTAAATTTTCAGTTTTTCATTTTTCGAGAAAGTGGAACTCTATAATTAAGTATAAGATAGTCAAAGGTGGAATTTTAAAAGAATGAATTATATATATAGTAATTTTATTTGTTGCATTGCATTGGATCAAAATTACTAATATTTGACCATTTTTTGTAGGTCAAGTTTGGTCGAGTAACTGGGCATTTTGAGCATATATATGGTAATGAAGATTATTGTCAAATTTAAGCAATCAGATTTTTTTTTAAAAGAATCTTTTTCAAAAAAATTGAATTATAGATGAAGAATGTACAAAGGAATGTACCTTTTCCATACAATTTCATTGATTTTTGTAAGAACCTAATTTAAGATAATATATATTTCCATTTTTGAATCCAGACTATCAGAAAAAGCATTTTTTGGACATGATACTAGCAATATTAAAGATATTAGGCGAAAAAGGTATTTTGCAATCATAATTCTTTTTCTTTCTATCAAACTTAATCTTGAAAGAGTAAATACACAATACTTATGTTTAAAAATCTTTGGAATATAAATGCATATTATTATTGTCCAGAGGACGCGTAAGGTGATACCAAAGTCACATTTTGATAATAACTATTAGATAGCGATCACAAGTCACGATATTAAAATCTGGAATTTCAATGATTTACCATTTCCTAGTTTAACAGAATTTCCTAACAAATTCTAATTATAGTATACATTCCAGAAATTTCAAGAAATAAAGTTAATAGAACAATGGAGAGTATAGGACTTAAAATTATTCAATGTGTAAATAATCTTTTCTTTCAATTACACAGATTCTTATTTCCACTTTATTTAAAAGACAATAACACGAATCCATAGTATCTCCTCCTCCTTTTATCCTCCTCCTCCTCCCTTACTCACCTTCATCTTGTTTAACCAGAGCAATTGAGATTTACTCGAATATTCTTACTATTGTCCTCACCTTCATCTTGTTTAACCAGAGCAATTGAGATATACTCGAATATTCTTACTATTATCAGGATGTGGAATTATATTACTTGGGTTTATAGCTGTAATGATAAGAATTTTGAATTATTTATTATGTTATATTAATTATTTTCATGATTAATCTTTTTAATTTATTATAGATGGAATTGGGAATATCAACATTCTTTAACAAATCTCACATATATTAATTAGTAGAAAAATTTTTATAATATAGGCAAGCCTATGGGACAATGGAAATTTGAACTTATTGTGGGAAATTTTTACCTGATGCCGTCCTGCATTTACCCATGTGTCTTTATTAAATATTCTAGAACAGATCAACTTTTTTTACATCTGAACATCCAATAAAATCCAGGAAAAATGAAAAAGATCATGCCAATAAATAAGTAACCAAGAATTTTAACTACAAAAACATATTCACTAGTCTACAAATGAAGAAAATTTTGATATATATAATTATTAAATATATGTGAAAATTATTTATTATTATTATTTATTACTATATGAATATATTTGTATTATTTAAAATAAGAAATAATTTATATTTTATAAAATCTTAGTACTAAATAAAAAGTAATGAATTATTATTATAGTATATTTAAATAAATATTTTAATTTTTTATGTAAATTAAATTAGTTAACTAAATCGGCTGATTTTAATTTATTTTGTTAGAACGAATAAATGCCGTCATCGTCATTTCATCACATTATTTATACATAAATATCAATGAAAAAAAATTACATATTAGTTATTAAGTTCTAAATTGATCCATCAATTTTGAATCAATTAATTTAAATTTATCTTGTTAAATAAAAAAAATAAAAGAATAATAAATAAAAACACTCACTTTAATACTTTACTTGATTTTCATTAAGATTCTCTGTTCAAATTCTTCCGTTTTACTATGGCAATTTCTTCTAGAGAAATCATAAAAATTAGAAATTAAATTAGAAATTATTAATTATTAATCAAAACTATTATCATAATTATGATAAAAAAAATTACTTATCATAAATTTTGTTGTCAAATAGAATAAAAAAAATATTGATCAAACCTATTAAATATAGAAAATAAGATTTTAATAAAAAATGCAAAAAAGTCATTAATAATATATTATATATACTAATAAAATGAAAAAAAAAATTTAACAATTAAAAAATAACTTATCTTAATAAATCCAACATTTACATCTAACCTCCTCATAGATCTGTGGTTTTCTTGTTCTTGGTGATAAATATAATGGATTATTGTTCATTTCTTATCGTTGTCATTAATGAAGTTGTTCCTGTTACTATTTCAGTTTCTGATAAAATACTTGGTGTTCTTGTTGTTTTGTGGTTGCTACTAGTCAAAAAAATAAATCATCCATATCAAAATTTGTCCAACTTTCAGCACATGTTAGACAGATGTTTTTAAAGTAATAACAATAATAATAAATATTGACTCTTACAGGGACCCATGTAGGAATCGAACCTACTAAAGAAATATCTTTAAACCATTTGGGACCTTTTTGATAATGCAGAAGTCAATAGAAAAGAAACTGCAATGTATTTCAAAAGAAATATATCGAATGCTCAAAATCTTTCATAAATTTTAATTCAAAATTTTTCAAAATCAAAACAGTTTATTTGCTAATATGCCTAATTTTTTGCTTATTTCAAATAATTCTGTTAGATTTTAAAAGATTTTAATTAATAGGTTGTCGGATTTTTATTGCATTCTACTTTAAGACCAGTAAAGTTAGACTGGATAGTTTAAGGCAGCTATCACCACAATTTTTTTATTATAATAATAAATTATTATAAGGAAATTGCAATCCGCTGGGGAACAGTAATAATAATAATAAATATTGACTCTTGCAGGGACCCATGTAGGAATCGAACCTACTAAAGAAATATATCTAATATATCTTTAAACCATTTGGGACCTTTTTGATAATGCAGAAGTCAATAGAAAAGAAACTGCAATGTATTTCAAAAGAAATATATCGAATGCTCAAAATCTTTCATAAATTTTAATTCAAAATTTTTCAAAATCAAAACAGTTTATTTGCTAATATGCCTAATTTTTTGCTTATTTCAAATAATTCTGTTAGATTTTAAAAGATTTTAATTAATAGGTTGTCGGATTTTTATTGCATTCTACTTTAAGACCAGTAAAGTTAGACTGGATAGTTTAAGGCAGCTATCACCACAATTTTTTTATTATAATAATAAATTATTATAAGGAAATTGCAATCCGCTGGGGAACAGTAATAATAGAGTCCCCTGTGCAGCATTTATTCTTTTCTGGAAAAGCTACTTAAAACCCCTGGGGAGTGAGTAGACAACTAACCAATTCCTTTTGCAGAATCAGCTTATTAGCAACTACTCCCAAATTAGTTCAAGTTCCAGTGCAAAGACCAGTCTAACCAGCACCTAGATTTTTATTCCAAGTTAAGGTTTGATCCTACACAGCAGAAACCTGAGTAATTTGCCCCCCAGTAATGGTTATTGTAGGAATCGAACCTACTGAACAAAATAGTTCATACCATTATAACCTACTTTGATGGCCAAAAATTATATTCTCTAAATATCTCTTCATATAAAACGAGAAAAAATTTCTCAAATATCATGTATAAAATCCAAGAACAATAAAAAAAAATATTATTATTAAGGATACAATCATAAAAATACAAAAATATACAAAAATAAACAAAAAAGATATACTTGCCAATAAGTTTGCTCAAAAATTTTGGTAGGGAGAAGTGGTTGTATAATGGTATATAATAAATCGTTTTATTATAATAAGAAATCGTTTTTTTTTTGGCAAAAATAAGGTATTTTTGATAAAAATATTAATAGTTTTTGTTAAAATATATAGTTTTTTTTTTTTGCGTGGAAATATATAAAAAAATTCAAACGAAAAAAATTTCATGGGAAAAAAATTTTTTGTGAGAAAAAGTTGAAATAAAAATCAGGGAAAAAATTAAACACATATTTATAGATATTGATACACAAATCTTATCACNCTGAACAAAATAGTTCATACCATTATAACCTACTTTGATGGCCAAAAATTATATTCTCTAAATATCTCTTCATATAAAACGAGAAAAAATTTCTCAAATATCATGTATAAAATCCAAGAACAATAAAAAAAAATATTATTATTAAGGATACAATCATAAAAATACAAAAATATACAAAAATAAACAAAAAAGATATACTTGCCAATAAGTTTGCTCAAAAATTTTGGTAGGGAGAAGTGGTTGTATAATGGTATATAATAAATCGTTTTATTATAATAAGAAATCGTTTTTTTTTTGGCAAAAATAAGGTATTTTTGATAAAAATATTAATAGTTTTTGTTAAAATATATAGTTTTTTTTTTTTGCGTGGAAATATATAAAAAAATTCAAACGAAAAAAATTTCATGGGAAAAAAATTTTTTGTGAGAAAAAGTTGAAATAAAAATCAGGGAAAAAATTAAACACATATTTATAGATATTGATACACAAATCTTATCACTACAAATCTCCGATTCCATAAATAGAGACCAATTTTTGAAATTAGCAAATCATGATCGACCTGAATTATAATATTTATATATATTTATTTATTTACAATAAAAATAAAAACAATTTGAAAAATGAAATTTTTATTTTCATGTTATTTATTCTTTATTATTAATTTATTATTTTTTGAAAGTACACAAATTATTTTTTTTTTTACACAAACGAACTTATTTAGATAGTTTTTGATTCTTGAATTTTGTAACATATATTTTTAAATGGCTTTGTTTAATAAAAAAATTTTATTCAAATATTTGAATTATTTTAAATTTTAACAGTACAGTTAAATATGTATGTTCAGTTACTTTAAAATGTAGAAACAAATTTCTTTTTTTTTTAGATTTTCGTTATATCCTAAAGTGAAATAACAATACAATTAAATATTTCTTAATGAGAATAAACCAATAAAATTATTAAAATATTAAAGAGATTATATATTAAAATATTAACTGCGTGTATGTTTCTTATTGTATTGAAAATAAAGTTATTAACATCGAGATATAAAAGGAAATGACGCACCTTCCTATCCTAGAATTTCTGAATGATTCCTTCCACTATATTGATTGAATTGATGTATATGTGCAAAAAAGCAAGAAATTAAACAAAATAAAAGATTCTTACCTAAAAATAAAGAAACTCAAACCACCAGCCAAAAACCAAAATCCACCGGAACTCAACCCTGTCACCACCCAGGCTCGAGTCAAGAAACTAAATACTGAAAACAAAAAGAATGAATGATTAGTATCATAATAATATATATAAAAACAAAAGAAAAATAAAGATTTCTTACCTAAAAAAATATATCTTAACACACAAACCAAATATGTTAAAAAGAAAGAAACATTAGTATTAAAAAAAAAAGAAAGGTTAGTATAAAAAAAGAAGAAAGGTTAGTATAAAAAAAAAAAGAAAGGTTAGTATAAAGAAGAAAATCGAGCCAATCCACCTAGCCCAAACCATGTACGCCGACCACAGATGGACCAAGAAATCTAACTATTAAAAAACTATCTGCAAAAAGAAATAACAATAATTAGTATTCCGTTATGGCATACAAACAAACAAAGAAGAAATNTTCCACTATATTGATTGAATTGATGTATATGTGCAAAAAAGCAAGAAATTAAACAAAATAAAAGATTCTTACCTAAAAATAAAGAAACTCAAACCACCAGCCAAAAACCAAAATCCACCGGAACTCAACCCTGTCACCACCCAGGCTCGAGTCAAGAAACTAAATACTGAAAACAAAAAGAATGAATGATTAGTATCATAATAATATATATAAAAACAAAAGAAAAATAAAGATTTCTTACCTAAAAAAATATATCTTAACACACAAACCAAATATGTTAAAAAGAAAGAAACATTAGTATTAAAAAAAAAAGAAAGGTTAGTATAAAAAAAGAAGAAAGGTTAGTATAAAAAAAAAAAGAAAGGTTAGTATAAAGAAGAAAATCGAGCCAATCCACCTAGCCCAAACCATGTACGCCGACCACAGATGGACCAAGAAATCTAACTATTAAAAAACTATCTGCAAAAAGAAATAACAATAATTAGTATTCCGTTATGGCATACAAACAAACAAAGAAGAAATAAAATTTTCTTACCCTAAAAAAAATCTAAATTAAAGAAAAACTATTCTGTTAAGCAAAGAATGATTGGTATTAGTATTTATTGATGGCATGGCGGACAAAAAAGACAAAATAAAAAATCTAAACTAAAGAAAACTATTCTAATAAATTCTAAACTAAAGAAATCTAATTAAAACTATCAACAAAATAAAATTAGTATCCATCAATTGTGAGTATGCATATACACTAATTTCAACTTCTTCGATTCATCTATTCCATCAATCATCAATGCCAGTTCCTATGAAATTCAATCTGAAATAGATAGATGAATGCAAGAATAGATTATTATGAATATTTGCAAAACAAAAATAAAAAATTAAATAAAACAAACCAGAGAAAATTATTTCAGAAGCATTCATCATCCTACAAGAAAGATACGTGCTCAAAAAAGGAAATTATGGAGTTGATACAAAACAAAAGTAGTTAGTAAATCACTTCGCTGAAAAATTAAAAAAAAAGTGACGAGCAATTAATAGTTCACTTACATAATAAAAATCATCTATTTTGTTGATGTTGACAAGCCAAAAACAAAAAAAAACAAAGCAAAATTAAAAATATAAATAAAATAATATTATTTTTCGAACACAATACAATTAGTAAATTTTTATTAAAACGAACTGCTTGTATATTTCCATTATTCCATTAATACATATCGAAAATAAAGTTAATAATACCAATAATTAATAATAATCGTCGAGAAAAAATCAATATAAAATGGAAAGCTCCTTCCTATCCTATACTTTCTAAATGATTCCTTCCACAATTTTTTTTATTTTGATCAAATCAATACACATGCGCAAAAAGTAAGAAAATAAATAAAATAAAAAATTCTACCTAAAAATAAAAAAAATCAAACCACCAGCCGAAAACCAAAATCCACCGGACTCAACCCTGTCACCGCCCAGGCGCGAGTCAAGAAACTAAAAACTAAAAACAAAAAGAATGAATGGTTGGTATTAATATTCATAATGATATACTATATAACATACAAAAGAAAAAATAAAGATTTCTTACCTAAAAAAATATGTCTTAACACACAAACCAAATATGTTAAAAAGAAAGAAACATTAGCATAAAAAAAAAAGAAGAAAGGTTAGTATAAAAAAAGAAGAAAGGTTAGTATAAAAAAAAGAAGAAATGTTAGTATAAAGAAGAAAATCGAACTAATCCACCTAGCCCAAACCATGTACGCCGACCACAGATGGACCAAGAAATCTAACTATTAAAAACTATTAAAAAAATATCTGTAAAAGAAATAATAATAATTAGTATTCCGTTATGGTGTACAAACAAACAAAGAAGAAATAAAAATTTTCTTACCTTAAAAAAATCTAGACTAAAGAAAAACTATCCTGTGGAGTAAATAATTATTAGTGTTAATACTCATCAAAGCATTACAAATAAAAATAAATAAAAGAAAAAATCAAAATTAAATTTACTTACCTAAAAATCTAAACTAAAGAAATCTATCCTAATAAATCTAAACTAAAGAAAACTAAAACTATTTATAAAATAAAAAGTCTAAGATTAGTATCCTTCATTCATTAATTGTATACGCATGTACATTGATTCAATTTCTTTGATTCATCAATTCTATCAATTCAATCCATCGCTCACAATAATGAAATTCAATCTGGAATAGATAAATGAATTCGGGAATAGATTATTATTAATAATTATTAGATAAAATGTTACAAACCAAATTTAATATACACGGGAAAATCCTTTTGGAAATCAAAAAAAAAAATTCTGCAAGCTGAAAAAAGAAGTGAAACTACCCAAGGAATCGATACAAACCAAAATTAATGATAAAAAACAAGAAGTTGGTGGAAGCCTTGATGAAAACAAAAAAGTAACAGCAGTTGGTAGTTTTTTACACAGTAGAATATCTATGCAAGCTTCGCTGACAAGCTAAACAAAGCCAAAATATGACTCAATCGGTAATGAAACAACAAAACAAGGAAATAAACGTCACTGAAGAACACCCTCCACAATCTTTTCAGTTCCAAAAACAGAGTTAATTTCTAATAGTTCTCTATTTACGTTTCTTGGATGAACCGCTACTGAGATATGAACATGTTTTTTCGGTGGCCAACTTGCGAAAGGAATAAAACAAGCAGAATTTTAGTTTGTCGACAAAAAGTTTTTCGAAAAAAAATAAGCGAGTGAAAATAAGAGGTTTAATTGATGAAAAAAATTTTTTACTAGATAAACAAAAATTATTGGTCAACACAAATTTTTTTGCAGATACACAAAATGACTTACTAATTACATAATTATATAATAAAATCCCGATTACATCATATTGATAAAATAAAAATATACTATACAAAAGTAAAGGTATTATATTAAGCAAATATTATATTAAATATAATATATAAATCCCTTCCCCATATGAAGCAATTTATTTATTTCAATAGAAAGAATTCTGCGTATTTGGAACCCAAGACATTAATGAATGAAAAAGATTATTTAAATGAGAAATTAATAATAATATTTATTACAAAAATTATATTTGAAGGAATTATTTACATTTTGTTTAATAACTTTAACGAAGTAAATATTTTCAATATCAATTTTAAGTTAATAGTGCCAAGAAAATGAGTATTATTTCACGTATCAAATTGACTTTAAAATGTTCATCGCTCAATCTAAATTATTTTGTACATAATGCAATAACCTTTTTATTTCTTCCGTTACAACACTATCCTTCAAAATTTTTCATAACCTATCAGTATCAAATATCCATTCTAATTTTAATAGTTTCAAGTGATTCTCGAAAATTTTACATAATAATTCATTAGCATCAGCATCAAATCCTTCTATTTCACAATCATAAGAAAATCTTCTTTTATTAAACATTCGCTTTTACTTGTTAATAAATTATAATTTAATAAACCTACTGCTGTAATATTTTTAATGATGATTATGGTGATCTAAAATTATTTCATTCATTTCTTCATTTCCACTTTTAATCCTTTTTTTCGTTGATTATTATCATCATCACCATCCAAATTAATTAATTCTTCAACTAGTTCATTTAATTATTTTAGCATTTATAATATAACAAACCTACGACTTTTTAAATAGTAAAAGTTAAAATAAGCAATAATTATTTATTAATTCTTCGATTTATACAAAAGATTATTATATAATCGTAGTAGAGTATGTAATATATTTAAATCTATTATGTATTTATTTTTTTAAAAGTCACAAATTCAGAAAATTTAGTATTTAGTATTTATCTTTTATATAAGTTTAAGAATATCACCAGGATTAATAAAAGAAGATTGTTTCCATATTTTAATTATGTTTTGTAATAAAGTATAAATTGATCTATACACTCCGTTTCCAATTTCTATATTATCAACTATAATATTATCAATATTTTCATTATTCTCTTCTGAAATATTTAGATTTTCACATGAATCTTCATTTTTATTAATGCGAAAAGTATTAATTCTAATTTTTTCATTAATAAGGTTTGTTATTTCAACTCTACAATTCACTATTAAATATTCTCTTATAAGACAAGATTCTACTGCTGCTAGTCGTCTATATTTATTACAAGATAATATGGATTCATCACAAGCCCAAACTATTGCATCCATCTTATTAAAATTATTTTTTTGTAACTCATAATTTAATATAATAAAATATTTGTTTTTACCTTTAAAAATATATTAACATTAGTTGCAGAACGATCACTATAAACACTATATCCATATCTCCAACATAATTCAATATAACTCAATATAATTCAATTATTACTTTGAAATAATAATAAAATAATTCTATTCGCATTTCTATTTATTTGAAAAAGAAATGAGAAAACGAAATCTGAAACTTAGATTATAAAAAGAAAATACTAAATTTAAATTTAATAACTGAAATTTTTGATTAGTGTATTTTACAATTAAATTCTATTTTAAACTTAATGGTTTTAAAAAGGGGCAATCAAATATGCAAACAAAATTTCAAAATTATTATATATTTTAAATATTTAAAACTTATAATTACGAGTGTGTATCATTTATTTATTTTTAAAAAAAAAATTTATTTAAATAATCAATGTAAAAAATAATTAAGTTTTCGATTAAAATATTTCATAATAAATGAAATTTTAAGACTATTAGATAGATGAAGATTATTCTTATTCGAAAAGATATATATCAAATTCAATTTTATTTCCTCATAGTAGCGTCACCGAGCTTGATCATCACCTATCATCATCATGTGAGAAGCACATGGATGAGAACAACCCAATTTCCCGTCCCGCTTTAAAATAAAAAAAAAAAATATTACATAAACCTTCTCACTTAGAAACCGAAATCCCATAACCTACTAAAAAAAAGCCAACGTGCAATGCGCATAACGACTTGAAAGCTTTTTCTTAGTAAGAAATAGTAAAACCATTTCTTCACAAGAAGACCATGTAATATGAGGAAAAAATTAAGTGGGGAAAAGGGGTATTTATAATTTTTTCAACTTTTTTAAGATTATGGGAAGCATCAGTCACGCTATTTAGACGTGACTCATGGGATCATCATATCATATGCTTCGCTAATCACCATAATCTCGTATGTCAATCTCATGTGCGCATACATTGGAGCAGGTAACAAATTTTATTTCTATTTTCAATCGAAGAGCTGTTCAAATTTTATTTTATTTTTATTTTTCCATTTAAAATTTTCTTACTTTTTTTCAAGTTCTTTATTTGTTTTTATAAATCAGGTCAATAGTTAACGAAAAATCACTTTAAGTAAGTAAATTTTATTTTGATTATTTGAGTTTTTCCAATTAAATTTTTGTAACTCGAATTTGATTCCTTTGTTTAAAAAATAACAGTTAAGGCTGGGTAATCGAAATAATTGAAAGCGGCTGCAAAACAATCGAAGAGCCGAGATCAATGGATTTAGAGAAGCAAATTTATTTTCGATTTTGAACTAACGATTTTCTATATTTTATATTGTTTCCTAATATTTTATTTCTGTAACAATTAATTATTTTTCTAACAAGACCTATTTCGTTTTCCGCTAACATTTTATCATATAACTATTATTTTATTATTTTTGAATTTCACGACATTTGAAAAAAAAATCATTACTAACTACTTTTTTTAAGTATTTTTTAAATAGGAATATTTTTAACATTTATTTGGATCGAAAAATTTTGCTTAATTTTCAAAATTTTATAATATGCTTATGGCCCAATTATAACACTTTGCACGTTAAAAGAAAAAATTCTTGAAAAATGCTATTTTTATGAATATACATCTAACAATCTTTTTTATATTATTATTCTTCCTACCCAAACCGAATCGAAACAATACTTAACAACATTATTCTAAGACGCTGAGTAACATTGGAATGCTGGATAATTGGAATACTGGACAACACCGGTACACTAAACGATACTGGGAACACCGGACAATACTGGACAACACTAAGAACACTGGTAAACACTGGAATACTGGACAACACCGAAAAGCTGGAATGCGTGGATAATACTATAACATTGGAACACCAGACAACACTAGGAACGCTGGAAAATACTAGAATACTTGAATATTGAAAATACTGGACAATCTGGAATGCTTAACAACACTGGAAAGCTGGAATGCGTGGATAATAATGAAATGTAAACACCGGACAATACTAGAAACACTAGGTAACAATAGAAACACTGGAGCGCTGGAAAATACTGGAATATTGTGAAAAATGGACAATCTGGAACACTGGAATGCTGGAATACGTGGATAATACTGGAACGTTGGAACACTAGACAACAATGGATAACACTGGAACGCTGGAAAATACTGAAATACTGGAATAATGGACAATCTAGAACATTTGACAACACTAGAACATTGGATAACACTGAAGTACTGACAATGGAACACTGGACAACACTAGAATACTGGATAACGCTGGAACATTGGAATGCTGGAAAATTTGACAACACTGAAGCCACTCTAGAATACTGGGACTGAATTCTGGATATCGGATAGGTGAATTCATAATTATTTAATAATTTGTCCATTTCGATTGTGCAAAGTGTTACAAAATTGTTGCATAAGCATTATATAACTAAGAAATTTTATGAATTTTGTGTCGCTAGTATCTATGTATTTAATTTGTAATAAAGTGAAATATTGTATTATGAAGCAAAGCATTAAGCATACAGTATAATTTGTTGTTGTAAGGTTTAAAATTAAAAGCATTATTTAAAACTATATGTCAAGAATATACAATAATAAGTGCTAATTTGGGAATAGGGATAATTTTTTTCAAAATAAAAAGTTAGACGAGGGTAAATCCGGAAGAACAAGTTCAGATCTTAAAGGATATTTAAAGATTATATTCGAATTTTAGTAAAAATTAAAGAATAAAGCGCCAAATAATTATTAAATAAAATAAATGAAAGCAAAAGCTTATATGAAAATGAGACTGCATAATAATTTATTAAATCAACCACATTAAATTATCTTAATAAAAATTAATATAATAGAAAATATATTAATTTATTTAATAAATTAACCTATACTTTAAAATTAAGCTAAATCATTTTAGAAGAATACGATCGAGAATTAAGTTTTAAGTAACTTTTTTGTGTTCATTAAATGTAGCAATTAAATTATTTTATATAATAAAATTTGTTCATTATTAAAAATAAAACGCCATTTTGATAAACTTTAATTACAATAATTGAAAAAATAAAAATAATCATCAATATAAGCTGGATAAATACTGTTAATCCACTCCGAAAATGAACACACCTAATAATTTATTCGAAAAATACATTTTGACATTAATCATAATAGTAAAAGAAATAAAAAATCGATTTTTTTTTAACTATCATTACTGTTCATTTCTTATAATAATTCATTATCATCAAATCTTCATTTTCCTTTGCTTCATTTAACCAGTAGATAGCCATTGCAATATATTTCTTAGTTCCAAATCCCTCAATGGAATTTCCCATGTGTCGGCTATCAGCAAAATTATTTTCTGTAGCTTTTTCAAGCCATTCAAATGCTTTCTTATAATCCCATCTTATCGATTTCTAAATTATGCTGAGCCGTATTAAGTTCTTTTTCGCAGCCTTCAGATACCATTTAAATGCTTCCTTTAATCTTTACTCATGCCTATTATCAATGCAATTCACTTTATTATCATATTTTAAGCTTTAAACTTCCACGTCGAGTAGGTATCTACTTAAATATTTCATCTTATCATTATCATATCATCATTATTATAGTATCATTATGTTATTATTTATGTCGTCATTAGTGAATATTGTGAATATCAATCTCACACACATAATCACATTTCAATAATACTCAATTATATTACTTATTATTATTTATTCTTTAATAATTTAGTCGTCCGGATAATATAACGGAACGACAAATATATATATATGAAAGATTTTAATACGGAAATTAGATTCCATTTAACATTATTATATACTTTAACAGAATTAGGCATTTCATTAATTATTAACCATTGTTAATTATTATTAATTATTATTAATTATTTGTCGATTATTTATCGATTTATTTAATTAATTTAACAATAATTACAAAAATAATTAATTAATTATAACAATTGATAATAATAATATAGCCGACTTGAACCCACCAGTCACCAGTGACCGTATTTCTCTTTAATCTAATACTTCACAAAGAGAAAAGGAAAAATGTTAAAGGGCTGCATTATAATTTATTAAATTGAATATTATATATTTTTATTTGAATAAAATTGGATGGATTTAAGTCATAATGTTAACACGGTTATTAGAAGAAAGAAAATTTCAAAAGTATTTGAAATCTGCTATAGAAATGCTAAAACACAGAATGAACCCGGTGAATGGAATTGGAACTATAAAAGATGAAGAAAAAGCATTTCAATTTTACTTTAAATCAGCTGAAGGAGGAAATTGATTATTGTTACCAACATGGAATTGGAACTACAAAAGATGAAGTGAAAGCATTTTAATGGTACTTGAAATCAGCTGAAGGAGGAAATCATATGGGACAGAATAATCTTGTGAATTGTTATCATGACGGAATTGGAACTATAGAAAGGTCATAATCTAAAACCATCCAGTTCTTAATAAGGTTATTCTCCTTTTTTAATAATAATAAAATTATTGAACGGAAAAAAAATATGATAATTGAAAATTACTAATGAGTAATCTATTATAATTTAAAAATTTAATTATTTAAAAACTTAATTATTATAATGGTATAGATTTTAGAGCTAATGTTTTTCCTATTTTGTTTGAATCATATTGGCATCATGCGTGGAAATTCGCAATGTGAGTGGTGAATCCAGCGAAGTTCCAGGAAAAAGATAATCAAAACACTTGCTTATGATACTCTTTTTTGGCAAGATTTTCTTGCATGGAAAAGAAAGAAAAATCCTTGTGTTTTTATTGTAATCTTAATGGTAATCGATTTCGTAATAGTAATCAATTTGAAATTGATATCCATTTTGAAATCGATTACGATTAGAGTAACCTCCCACCTACCCTCCAGGAATCTATGTTCTTTATATAAAAAAAAAATAATTTAAAGAATATAATAGATTCGTGTAATGGATTTTCAAAAAATTCATTATACGAATCTATTATATTCTTTGAATTATTTTTTTTTAACCAAATATGGTAAAGTGATAAAATATAAACCAAATGTGGTGAAGTGATAAAATATAAAAGTAAATGGAATGTCATTATTTATAAAAAATTTTTGCTACGCTATATTTTCGCTATATTTAGGTATTTTATTATTATTATTTATAATTTATTATTTATTATGGTTTAACCAAATGTGATAAAGTAATTAAATATAAAGGTTAAATGTCATTATTTATAAAGTCCACTGATAAAAAATAAAGATATTTTCGCTGGATTTAGGTATTTTATTATTATTATTTATAATTTATTATTTATTATGGTTTAACCAAATGTGATAAAGTAATTAAATATAAAGGTTAAATGTCATTATTTATAAAGTCCACTGATAAAAAATAAAGATATTTTCGCTGGATTTAGGTATTTTATTATTATTATTTATTATTATTATTATAATTTAACCAAAACATGATAAAGAAAATTAGAATGTTATTACTTAGATATTTTATTATAATTATTTATTATTATTAAATTATTATGGTTTAACCAAACATGATAAAGTAATAAAAATACAAAGGTAAATAAATGCGAGACAAAAAAAATGTAAATTTCTATATTGTTTGACAATAAGAAAAAAGATTTGAACAATAAAATAAAAAAAAAACTCAAGTTTTCACATAGGATTTCAAATTCCTTTTCTTTTTAAATTAAAATGCCTGCAAAATTGATGACCATCTGCTATATTCATGATTTCACTGATCGCATAGCATCTGATTTTACAATTAAAGAAATCACCGGTGTTGTTAGACTAGATAACAATGATTCCCAAAAAATTATGTATTTGAGAATTAAAGCTTTTGTTCCAACTATAAAAGCACAAATTGAGGAGTTTGAAAAGAAACAAGTGATCCTTTTAACTGGAAAATTTGTAGCCAACAATGGATGGTACGCAGTAAGTACTTTAAACAAAT
>PQFF01000182.1:265601-283669 GCA_003547095.1 Diversispora epigaea | reverse complement strand
TTGATCAATGAAATTAAGAAATGAAATAATATAAAAAAAAAAGAAAAAAAGAGAATACTAGCTTTAGCTTCAAGAAACTGTAATAATTTATGTTATATTAAATTTATTAAGATTAAAATTACTACAATTCCATTTGCTTTTAAATTTTGATAATTCAATTTATTTATTATTTTTCTTTTTATTTCCTTTACTTAAATTCCAACCATAAACTATAATTGAAATTATTTTTTATATTATGTATCACATATATTGCATGAGCGGGTGATCGTGGTCAATGAAATAAAAGATATTGGCTAGTTTTATTTACTAAATTCACAATAAATGATTGTAAGAATTTCTATCAAATATAAAATTAAATGAATTACTATATAATTGTTATTGGTAAGATTAAGTGACCTGGTCATTTGAAATTTGAATGAAACGACTAAAGTCATTCCATCAACGCTTTAAGGCTCATTGTTTTTTTTCCTCGTGACGATATTTTCCGAGCCAAATCTGAAAAAATTTTTAAATTATTTAAAATATATATTATTTAAAGTGATTAAAGAAATGACGAATTCTCGAGGACGTAAAATCTTAACCATTTCAATTCCTCAAAATACTATTTTAAGTGTATCACGGATATCATTAATTTTATTTTTAAGAATTTTATGGACTTAAGCCGTAATTTTAATGTATTGGGAAATGATATTGAATTTATTAAATATATTATGGCCATATTATTTGATTATTTATTATTTTAGTATTATTTATTTATTTAATAATATTTATTTATTTATTTATTTTATTTATTTATTTCATTTATTTAACTAGTATGATGGGGGCACTTCGTGCTCCGTCTTATTTGGATTTTGGATATCGGAAGGTCAGAGTTGTTCAAAGTTCAATAACAATAATTTCTATAGGATTTATTTCTTTTTGAACTTTGGCAACAATTCCGAATCAGGTGATTATTATTGTGTAAAGTTTGGCTTGACAGTTTTTTGAGTAGTACAGGTGTTTTAGTTTTCGTAACGGCACATCAGTTACACAAATTGGTCTTCGTTAAATACATTTTTTTGGGTAAAGTGGTGAGAGGTTAAAGGCAAAATTTTGCAAAGGCACAATGAGCAAAGACTTTTTTTTTATTGACCGTGTGAGTGAATCGTTGGAATCAAGCTTTGGCATAAGAAAATTTTCTTAGATTCAAAGGATTTACGAAAGAGTTGATTTGGTAGAAATTTGTGTAATGGAATGAAAATGTGAAGAATCTTTTGGTTTAAAGTAATCCCGATTAATACTTGCTTTATGTTTAAGAGTAAAATAAACGAAGGGGTAGTTTGTTGATTTATTACATCATATTTTAAATGTTTTAAATGTTTTAAATGTTTTTAATGTTTTTAAATGTTTTAAAGTAAACAGAGGGGTAACTGTTTATTCATTACATCATGATGGTTAGTCTTTGAGTTGTCGTTTATAGAAATATTGTAAATTTATATCAATACTAAACTTGCTTTATATAAACGGAATTTATTGTTGAGAATTTTATATTATTTTTCATCATCTTTGAAACAATTATGCCATGCTACGCTGACACCATTGTAAAAATTAAGGTTGTTCATAAGACCGAGAAGAAATATCTTAAATTGATGGTTGTGTGGACCATTGGGGTGTATCCCATGGATTGTGAAGATAATGAAATCGAGATGGTTTTATTTGTTCCTATTAATCCTAAAGAGAGAGATCCCAAACCCAGGCCATTTTTGAAAAGGATAGGTTTTATTCAGTTGGCAGAAAGATTGTGCCTGGGTATTATGGAGGTGTAAAAAGGCCAAAAGTAATAGTTAAATTATTATTCAAACTATAAAATATACTTATCACCTTATTTTTACAGATGATGGTTTCAGTCTCAACTGGCTTGACTATTCTTGATAAAGCTCCTAATTCGAATAAATGTCTGTTGAAGGTTTCTCTGGTTGAAGTCCCTCAAGAATTATCTCAAGCAGTAGAAGATGATGAGAATGCCATATTGAATGTTTTAGTAGATGATTACGTTGGCCAAGATCTTGATTTTGATATTAAAGTTGCATTTCAGTACTTAAATTCTTGGTTTGCAAGTTTAAAGAGTATAATTCGTCCGCGAGATTCGTTTATTTTTGTTGTAGGACAGTTGGAAGTCATCGATAACAATTTTTACATTTACGCGAAAGATATTAACTGTATTAGTACCCAATCTTTACCAAGGAGAAATTCTGATGACAAATTACACGGTTCATTAGAAAATATTAATATGGCCTGGTCAAAACTTATCGCCACTCATCGTAATGTTATTGGAAATCAAAGAGAATCTTCAGAAGTTGGAACATCATCTTCTGTAGTTTTGGATAATGACGATACCCTTTTTTCGAAACGTGTGAAAATTGAACCTGCTGATGAGTCTGTAAGTGTTTTCGATGATGTTGAAAGGAGTAATGATGAGATCAACAAAACTGAAGTAACAGCTAAAAGAGGGAGGCATAAGAAGAACATTTGTAATGATAAGAAGGGAAAGGGTTATGTGAACAGATCTTTACGTAGCACTTCGAAATTAAATGTTGATAGTAGAGAAGAATAAATTTATTTTTATTGATGTTTGTTTTGCTTATATTAGTTTCTAAAACACTTTTGGTTTTATATAGTATAATTTTAATTTAATTTTATTATATAAAAAATAATACTATAATAAAGTTGGTTTTATTATTATGTTGTGATATAAATATATACTATTGTCATTGTATAATAAAAAAAAAAGTCAGTTTTTTTGTATAAATATATTTATAGTCATTACTAATTACTAATTCGGCTTGTTGTAAATAAAAAAAAAACAGTTTTGTATTTTAAATTTATTTAAAGTAATTCTGAATACACAATATTTTTTGTAGTAAAAGAATTTTGTTGGTGGTTTTGTTTAGTTAGTATCAGGATATGGTTTCACTGGCAAACTCTTGTTAGGGTGGTATAGAGTTGGCCATGACCAAATACAGGAGTACGTAAATCAAGTACAACACAGTCTAATGTTAGTCCTTGTGAAGAATTGAATGTTGAAGAGTAAGCTAGCCGTAAAGGAAATTGATGGCGTCTAATTTTGAATGAAAAATAAGAAACACGAAATAAAAAGGTAATTCGAGGTAAGTGTGCAATGCAACCTGTTATAGGATTTTGTACAGTAATTAGTCGGTGTCCAATGTTCGTAATAACAACTCTACTGTTTTTACATAGACCATCATGTAATGAAAAGTTGCGCATTATAGTTACCATGCAACCACATTTTAATATAAGATGATGTTTAGGTATTCCAGACGCATTAAAAGAATTTAGTAATTCAGTAGTAATTTGGCTATTTGTTGGTGTTTTGTTATCCGCTAATTCGTTTATGCTGTATAGGTCAATCGCATTACCTTTTAGTTATTGTAGAATCATATCGTTGATTAAATTTATATCTATATTTAATGGCAAAGAATAGCTCATTAAAGACATATATTTGGATTATTTAATATGGTGATAAGAAAATAAAGTTAATTGCTTCATCCAATTTATGTGTTGTTGTTAATAAAGATAAAGAAATATTTTTCCCATTAATACCATTGCCAATATTATCTATGAGTCGTGAATATTCTAGATCGTAAGCATCTCTAACCAGCTGTTGAAGATCGTAATATTTTAAACATATTCCATATCAGCAATAATTTAATTGATTCTAGAACAGTAGCGATTCGCCCACCACGTGGAACTACCAATGCAACTTGACGAAAATCTCCTATTCCAATGAAGATTTTTTCATCAAATGGCAGATTGCAGTTGCAAAGATTACGAAGTAGTATGTCCACTGCTTCAATATTACCTTTCTGAGCCATTGGTAATTCATCCCAAATAATAGCAGACGATTTTTGGATTAATTCAGCATGATCACAGTTTGGATTAATTTGACACTGGCATCCATCATCATTATATTCAACCGGAATACGAAATAATGAATGTGCAGTACGACCTCTATTATAATTAAGTGCAGCCAGACCAGTCGTAGCACACGGAAGAATTATTTTTTTTAAACTTCTTATTACAGTATATACAGTATTTATTAAGAACATTTTGCCACGGCCTGCTTGTCCATTGAAGAAAATTATCAAAGGTTTGTTTTCACGTACGTGGTACATAATTTCCAAGTAAAATTTTTTTTGTTCAGGATTTAATTGATTCACCATCTTTTCTTTCTTTGTAGTTAGCATATTGTAATTACTGTATTGTTCTTGAATGCGCATTACTTCATCAAGACAGCAGATCGGTTTAGGTAAACTGATTTGTGTCATATTACAGTCATGTTCTTCCAAAAAATTAGCGATCTATATTAGTACTTTATTTTCTCCTTGTTATACATCACCTATTCTGTTGATATGATCTTTCGATAATAATTCGTGATAATTTTGCCAGATAATTTGTGCAGTCATACCTTCTAATATAAGATAACAGAAAAGTAAACGAAGTTGTGCCAGTGTACAGTTATAAGACACAGCTTCAGCAAAACACTGTTCATTTTCGGTTGTATCGTTTAATAGGCCTAAAGCACGTGTTGCATCTTGAAAGGTTGAATACGTCACACCATTTATTTTTCGTAAATCTTCGAAAGATCTAGCTGCACAATGATTTAAAAGCATGCGGAGGTAATATTTTTCACTTACGCACGGACGTACCAAGTTCATTCGTGTTTTGCATATATAATTTTGCTTACAAGGTTTGACAATTCGTTGGCAATATCCTTCCCTTTTTTTTTTCAAATAAGTGTTTAGAGGAAGCGAGTATTGATCAATTAATTCATTAATGTAACTGAAAGAGTATAATTCGTTATATTTGCAATACATAAGACTATCAAATTCAGGATTTAGTGGACGAAGAAAATAACGTCATAAAACGGAAAGACTGTTGTTTCCACGTAAAATAATTTGTTCTTNTACTTTATTTTCTCCTTGTTATACATCACCTATTCTGTTGATATGATCTTTCGATAATAATTCGTGATAATTTTGCCAGATAATTTGTGCAGTCATACCTTCTAATATAAGATAACAGAAAAGTAAACGAAGTTGTGCCAGTGTACAGTTATAAGACACAGCTTCAGCAAAACACTGTTCATTTTCGGTTGTATCGTTTAATAGGCCTAAAGCACGTGTTGCATCTTGAAAGGTTGAATACGTCACACCATTTATTTTTCGTAAATCTTCGAAAGATCTAGCTGCACAATGATTTAAAAGCATGCGGAGGTAATATTTTTCACTTACGCACGGACGTACCAAGTTCATTCGTGTTTTGCATATATAATTTTGCTTACAAGGTTTGACAATTCGTTGGCAATATCCTTCCCTTTTTTTTTTCAAATAAGTGTTTAGAGGAAGCGAGTATTGATCAATTAATTCATTAATGTAACTGAAAGAGTATAATTCGTTATATTTGCAATACATAAGACTATCAAATTCAGGATTTAGTGGACGAAGAAAATAACGTCATAAAACGGAAAGACTGTTGTTTCCACGTAAAATAATTTGTTCTTCGGGTAGATGAATCAGTAAACACGTTACAGATGGTAATTGTGAAGTTATTCTATATTTGAAGATACGCCAAATTGCTTCCATAGCAGAAAGGTAACATGTATTTATATAGTCACTAATTTCATCGATTTTTTCGTTATCTAATTTATTTTTTTTTTCCATCTAAATGGTAACCATGGCCCGATCTGGTCTCTTATATATATATTTGTATAAATAAGATATAACATGTGATGTAGAGGCCACTTTAACATTTATGTACGAATTTAATTTAAGCAAAAGGAAAGTGTTCATCAATTGCAGTGTGTTCTTGAATTATTTGAGGATAATTCCAGCGGCATCGATTATTTTGCCATGTATATCTTTGACTACAACGATGAATCATGAATTGTTTCACCAACTCGCGAAGATGATTTTGTTAAAAATCATTTCCTACAGGTAATTCAGCACTTACTACTTCATCAATATCTTCCGGCTGTAACAAATTTGGTGCTGATTTAATTATAATATATGCATGCGGTAAATCACGTTTTTGAAATTCAACAGCATGCATGTAATAAATAAATTTGCCAAAATATTTTTTTAACAACTTACATAGATAAATTAAATACTGCTTGAACATGTGAACAACAATATTGGGTCGATCGGCATAGTTTTGTCCAACACACAATTGTTGTTGAATCTCTGGCCAATTCGGGTTTATCGTAAAAATAATAAAAAGTGTTGGTTGACCAAACTTATTCACAATCGCTAAAGCATCCATTGTTTTTTTGTAGGACCATTTATACGAAAGAGTATACGAAGCTGGCAAATAAACATTATCAGTGTGTAATTCTGCTTCATCACTGAGTGATTCATCTTTATTTTGACCTCCTTTTTAAAATCTATGTTGTTCTCTACATATAAATTGTAGACGTTCGTCATCTGCCCGGCTAAACATATCCACCAAATATTCATTGAATAAACGACCAAGTAAATGAAACTTAAGTTCAGTCATAATACGGTAATGATAGTAATCAACTTGTGAAACCTTTTGCAAATTAGAATGTTCAGTGTTTATCCAATGTATACGTCAGCCGATTTCACCGTATGGAAAAAAAAGTGGATATTGCAATGCTTCGTAGTGCTCATCAAGGATATTAATGTAATCAGGCTTGTCTTCACTTATGCATCAGATTTGTACACATCGTTTCTGAACTACTATCGAATAAACAATAGTGCACGCAGCAATTTCAGCACCAGCTGTTGGCTGTTGAATTACCAATCTAGCTTGTGAATAATTTATGTCACATAATCGATATAAACCTTGTACAAACAGATTTATCATAGCTAACTCTTGTTCAATAATGTTAACAACATTTTGATCTAAATTATGTTGACTTGCGTCTTGAACTCGTGCTTTAGCATCATATACAAACCAGTTAACCGGGTAACCTCTTGTATCTGCAGAATGGATTTGGTAGTACGTACGACCATTAACAGTAAAAGCATGTAGATGTGGTAAATGAACTACACCTTCCGTATAACCAAGCGTCGTAAAAGAAAAGAGCGAGTTGTATTGACGACTAAAATGACTAAAGGTATCCAATGCGTAAAGGTCCTATAAAGCAGGTGGTAAGGGTCTTAAAGGTGAAATCATATGTTTCAGCATTCGACTACAACAAAAATTCTTTGGCTCCGATGTTTCAGCATTCGACTACAACAAAAATTCTTTGGCTCCGACGGGAGAAGTTGTGTTTCACACTCAGAACACATTCGGCTCCATCTAGGAGAATAAGCTTGTACGTGGTTACTGCTTTTGATCACTAGTTTATTCCACCATCACGAGTTATCTTCGCAATTATTGGAGTTAGTATTACTGTTATCATTAAAATTATTAATTGTAGAACTCACGATATTCTTTGGTAATATTGCTGTAACACGTTTACTCTGGTTCTGACGTGCAAAGTTAAGTTTTTTGCGTCTGCCCATGATTCTATTTTTACCATTCTAACTATTAAATTTCGCATTTTTATTGAACAGAGTTTTGTTTATATATTCAAAATTTGACATTATACTTAAATTAACAATGTTTATTTAAAGTACTAATAATAATTATGATGTAATTACAGCAAGTTTAACATTAGTCATTACTACCCCTATTACTTGTTCTCTTTCTTTTTAACATATTAATTGTCATCTCACTAAACCACAAAAAAAAAATTTATATAGTTTCATTGCACAAATTTTCATTTAATTAACTTCTTTGTAAATCCTTTGATTGGCGTAGATTTTCTTATGCCAAGGCTTACTTCTGGTAATTTACTCATTCGGTCGTTTATCAGCACACAAGATTTTGTCGTGCCATAGAACTTCGCTTTTATTCTGTTTAAAAAGAAAGTCAAATGATATCACCTCAGAAATGTTCTTTGCAAATCATATAATTGACTCAATCAAAACACGAATAAAGAACCAATCAGCACACAGATTTATGCAGATCATGAATCCATTTATTTTAGTATTATATAGATAATATTTATTTATTTATTTAGTTTTTAAAAGTTCCAACAAGTTTTAGTCTCGAAGATCAAAAAGTCATTCATTCCCAGGTCAAGTTATTATGAAAGAATTTATTCAAAATTCCTGATAACCCAAAGAAAGATAAAGCATTTATACATTATTATTATTTTTTTTTTTTGTATTAGGGACAGCCCTCGCGACAGATTCTGTGGCTCGCTTGCGCAATTTTTAGGATATACTTTTATGAACCGCAGTCCTGATTTCAATCCTTTATTATCCACCGTGAATCGCCACTCAGTCAACAGGCAAATGCCCTCAAGGCTGCGAGCTACGTCCCACTATCGGTGGTCCTATGGCAGTAGTCATAGACCCGATAGCGTTTATACTGAGAAATCATTGTGGATGATACAGTCCTAAGATCAGGATTTTCGCGTTAACGAATATCATAAATTAGAGAGTGTAGAATCCGGAAAGTGGTATCGCTCTCCATCCAGAAGCGTCTGGACTGTCCGTCATGATCGCTATCATGACTAAGGCATTTATACATTATTATTTAATTTATAATTTAATTATTTAATTCTAAAATATTTTATATATTTTATATATTTTATATATTTGTAATTGAAAATTTTATAATATTAAGTCAAGAGGCCAGATAAATCAATGAACTTTTATGTTACATTTCGTCCTTCTGATTTATCACCTTTGTCAAATAAAAAAAAAACCAGATGATTTGGATAAATGGTTATTTATTTATATAAAGAAATACAGTCAGGAATTTTACCAGATATAGTATTTCCAAATATAACAATGATCACTGTCATAGAATTCTACTGAATATTTTTTCTGTGATACCTTTTTAGTGTAGCTCTAACCCAATATACAGATATAAGAGGTTACTTCATCCATCTAAAAATAAAATTTTAGTAGTTTGATACATAGATAATTTTGAGAAAAAAGTATAATAGCATTTTATTAGTTGTTTTTTTATTTAGTTTTTTGTTATTTAAATGCAAAATAAGATAAATAATCACAAATACATGTTTTATAATTTACAGGATCGTAAGTCTTCTCCGGCCAATTCATTTTGGCAAAAGAAAGCTTTCCTCACTGCATATATAACTCTCAAGATCGATAACTATTTGCTTCATTATATAGTTTTACTAAGCAAATAGTACCAATTAAACGAATTTGAAAGAATGAGAATTTATATTTAAACGTAATTACTTTGTCACAAGCTATCCCTTATACCATTCCGTATCGATATTATATGTAGTATAAAATGAACTGTAATTTAGACTACGATCCAATATTATAGTTTAATTGTTTTTAAAATTATTCAAAGTTCATGTAACTCTATAAATTTTGCAAATAAATAATTAAAATTATATATTTTATTAAAAAAAAAAGTCCAAAATTAATAGCATGGCGATTAGGATTATAGTTCCGGCTTTAAAATATTGCTGTTAATCTATTTTTTTATTAGTATTACTGCTTTCAGCCAGCAAGTTTCTAATTTTTTGAAGTATATTCATTAATTCGTCATGGGATTTATTTGATAAACTTCGAAACCGTAACCGATCTGAATCATCCAAAGAAGGAATCAAAGAGTTAATAATAGATAAAATTTGTGATTTTGTTAAAGAACTTTCAGACTTCTGAAGATTAGCTTCTTCACATGTTATAGGAATTGGATGCCATGANAAGCTTTCCTCACTGCATATATAACTCTCAAGATCGATAACTATTTGCTTCATTATATAGTTTTACTAAGCAAATAGTACCAATTAAACGAATTTGAAAGAATGAGAATTTATATTTAAACGTAATTACTTTGTCACAAGCTATCCCTTATACCATTCCGTATCGATATTATATGTAGTATAAAATGAACTGTAATTTAGACTACGATCCAATATTATAGTTTAATTGTTTTTAAAATTATTCAAAGTTCATGTAACTCTATAAATTTTGCAAATAAATAATTAAAATTATATATTTTATTAAAAAAAAAAGTCCAAAATTAATAGCATGGCGATTAGGATTATAGTTCCGGCTTTAAAATATTGCTGTTAATCTATTTTTTTATTAGTATTACTGCTTTCAGCCAGCAAGTTTCTAATTTTTTGAAGTATATTCATTAATTCGTCATGGGATTTATTTGATAAACTTCGAAACCGTAACCGATCTGAATCATCCAAAGAAGGAATCAAAGAGTTAATAATAGATAAAATTTGTGATTTTGTTAAAGAACTTTCAGACTTCTGAAGATTAGCTTCTTCACATGTTATAGGAATTGGATGCCATGACGTTTTTTTACTTAGCTTTTCTCCGATAAATTCAATTCTTTTTCTGCGTGCAATTTCCGTAAAATTTTTCAATTCTTCACTTAGTATCGATTCCCCACTTATATTTTGAAACATACGATTAGAGGCATTTGGATTAATGAATTGCATCTTTCTTAAACGAGTCCGAAATTGACGTGATTCGGCATTAAAGCTAGGACGTGTACGATATACATGTCGTCAAAACTATTGAATTGAGTCAGACGCAATTAAAATTGAGAAAAATTGGAGTTGAGTCAAGTCAAATTTTGATTTTTACTAGTGATTGACGCAATTAGTTGAGTCAGACGCAATTAAAATTGAGAAAAATTGGAGTTGAGTCAAGTCAAATTTTGATTTTTACTAGTGATTGACGCAATTAGTTGAGTCAGACGCAATTAAAAATTAAGATTTTAAGAGTTGAGTCAAGATCCAATTAGTTTTGATGACATGTATAGTGTACGAGGCTTGTGGCTTTCATTATCAGAATACCCTATTACATTAAAAAAATTAGTACACAATTTCAAAAATTTGGTACAATTATGTGCCGCAATTTCCCAGTGCCGTTGTGACGATGTTGGAGGAATTAATGATTTGAGTGCTTTGTTGATTTCTTCAAGTATTGCATCATGACCTTGATGTTGATTCAAAAGTTCAGATCGTGAAGTTACAATTCTTTCTTGAATTAAATAGTTAATTTTGGGCTTTAACCGTAACATTTGTTCTTCATCAGCAACCTCGATTAGTCGATAAATAGGATGTCGTCGAGCTGACCAAATAGGTGAGAATGTTCGTCTAGCCGCAAGTCTTAGTGAGGACCTGTTAAAACGAACTCCTGTGCGAAAGTTAATAATAGCTTGTAAATAAAGAAAATTTGTTCATACTTTAATTGCTGATTCGCCTAAGAACGGCAGTATTTACATATAGAAAATCAGGGTTAAGTTATTTAATAAAACTATAATATAGCTTACATCTGGTGTGCGCAAAAGTACTATAAAAATATACAGTTTTTGAAAATTTTAAAGAATTGATTTTTTCAGCATATAAGAAAGTATCTTTTATTTTTTGAAAAATTTACCGGACTTTTTACAAAAAAATGCTCAAATAGTTTACTTAATAGATACTAAAATTTCATCTATGGTTATATTGTGACAATTTATACTTACCTATATACGCGTGCCAGATTCCAAGCTATAATAAAATACATATAAATTTACCCTGAATTTTATTATAAAATGATCAACATTTTCTGCCGATCTTAGACGGATCAGCAATTAACCTAAATAGAGGGTCCGTTTGCACTGATCAAATGAAAAAAAATAGGACAGTTTTATTATGAATAGGATTCCGATTGATGGCTAAATTTGCTAAGATTTATTAAATATAGGCAGTAGATTTTTTCCGATTTATAAATAGAAATTTCCGATTTATGAATTTTCACAAATAGGATGTCTGATTTATGCATATTTTTGCTATCAATAGGATTCCAATTTTTGTTCATTCGACCAGTGTTGACTTTGGGCTCATTTTAAATAACCTTCAACAGAAGGATTTTCGTCAGAAATAACGTATGGCCACATTAATTCTGAAGCCATTGCGTGCCTATATATGTTACATATAGAATCCCACGACTTATGATAATCAGAACATTTTTTAAAAAATTGAAGTTGATTTTCGGTTCGGTATCCTTAATTTTGAGCAAAATCCCTTATGTCGATATCCCAATTTAATTCGACGAACGCTCTTAACATGTTCATTTCCTCGTGAAGAGCATCTGGAATTAAGATTAGCCAAGGAAAATCTTTTTTTATCTTCTGTATGTGATGATATGGTACTCCATCACAGGTGACTACAACCCATTTACAGCTTCCATTTTTAATTTCAGCTATTTCTTCAATGTGCTCAAGAACTTTTCGAACATTGGCAATTGAGTTCGGATTAATTCCTATTGGATCAGGAATAAATATTTGTGACATATGAACTGTCCTTTCTGAAATTAATCGTGATTCTTTAAACGTATGAGAATGAATACATCAGTAATTTTTATATAACGTTATATAACGTTCTATGGACGGAACGTTCGTATTGCGTTCTAGAACGACACCTACGTACTAAAACGTAACGTTCTAGTACGCTATAAATACGTACCGTTTATACTACGTTTAATGAACGGTGTATATATAACGTTATATATCGCCGTTTTAGAACGTATAACGAACGTTTCGTATTAATAACGTTGTATATCGGTGTTTATTATCGTTAGTCAGTACNATATCCCAATTTAATTCGACGAACGCTCTTAACATGTTCATTTCCTCGTGAAGAGCATCTGGAATTAAGATTAGCCAAGGAAAATCTTTTTTTATCTTCTGTATGTGATGATATGGTACTCCATCACAGGTGACTACAACCCATTTACAGCTTCCATTTTTAATTTCAGCTATTTCTTCAATGTGCTCAAGAACTTTTCGAACATTGGCAATTGAGTTCGGATTAATTCCTATTGGATCAGGAATAAATATTTGTGACATATGAACTGTCCTTTCTGAAATTAATCGTGATTCTTTAAACGTATGAGAATGAATACATCAGTAATTTTTATATAACGTTATATAACGTTCTATGGACGGAACGTTCGTATTGCGTTCTAGAACGACACCTACGTACTAAAACGTAACGTTCTAGTACGCTATAAATACGTACCGTTTATACTACGTTTAATGAACGGTGTATATATAACGTTATATATCGCCGTTTTAGAACGTATAACGAACGTTTCGTATTAATAACGTTGTATATCGGTGTTTATTATCGTTAGTCAGTACCTAGGGGATAGATAAATAAATGGGGGCCAACATATGGTTACACATATATATGCAAGTAAAATGATCATCGGCAAAAACTGAAGTTATATATAATTTACTAAGTATCATTATGTAGAAAAAATTATAGTGTAACTTTGACGATGTATCTAAAAATAAATTTATATAAATCATCCGATTCAAATTAATGTGCATGATTATAAAGATCCTGAAGTATCTGTATATATAATTTTTATTGAATTTTCGCGTTTCTATTTTGAATAAAAACGGATCAGCGATTTTAAATATTTTTAATTAAATAAAATAAGAATTTTAACCTTTCTAAATGGTAAAAAAAAAATGAATATTTCAAATTTTTTAATAAAAATATTTTATTGGTTTTTAATTAATGATAAAAATTCAAATATAGGAAGATAATAACACTTTGTTACCACAAAAACGGCAAAAAAAAGAAGAATCTTTACAAGAACTAATAAGAATACGACCTGATCTTAAAGGAAAAAAAGTTTACTTTTTTCCAACTTTAGATAAGTATTTTGAAGGTATTCTTATATATGATGCTAAAGAAAAAAGAGCACAAATATATTGCATGAAAAAAGATCAAAAATTTGAAACCTTTTCACAATGGATTAATTCTTTAAAAAATCGAGGATTATTTAAAGGACATAAATCAGCTATTGCAACAATTTTTTTAGAACCCAATCCCACAAGTTTACCAATTGCATCTATTTTACGTGAACCTAATTATAAATTATATTGGAAAAAGACAAATTTAGTATATATTTCAGATATTCTTCAAATTATTCAAGAAAAAGTTTTACCTGGAGGAGAATTTGCCGGAACAGCAATACGAAAAATTAATGATGGGCTTGAATTCTATTTTCCAATAAAAGAAAAACAATTATCAACAAAAATATTAAGAATATTTTCTAAAAGTGGATTACATAGTTATGAAATTTATATATTTAATAAAATAGTACAAGAAATTTATCTCCCATTTTCGACGAAATTAATACAAAGAACTCTTAATGACATAATTGAAATTATTGAATATACTTTTTCTGTTGATATATGTTGTAAACAAAGTACCAATGGTAATTTTTATTTATTAATTTAAATGTTAATTATTTAAAAATATTAATTATTTAAATAAATTTATTTTTAGGTTTTGAGGATGTAACAAAAATTCGTGGTAATCAACTTGTTAGTAATGGTAAAAATCATACACCTTTTGCAATAATGGAAAATATAGGTTTGCCTAATGAAATATATAGAAGAATAGACTGCACATTAGTAGTTAAAGAAAATTTTATATGTGAAAATTGTTCAAAATTAAAAAAAGTATTAGAACAAATTCAACGAAGAAGTTTATCAGGAGTTATTCCTAAAAAAATTATACATACTTCGAAGGAAATTTTAATAGAAAAAGTTAATTTACAACAAAGAATTATTAAAAAACAAAATGAGTTAATTTCAAATTTAAAAGATCGTCTTTATGAAAAGATTACAAAAGAAGAAAATGAAGTTTCAAATGAAATCACCAATATTGCTTATACTATTTCTGAAAAGGTAGAAAACAAAAATATAGATATTTCAAGTTATCATCCTATTTTTCAAGAACTTATTCGTATTCAAACTGGAAAACCCAAAGGAACTAGATACCATCTAATGTAAGTTTATTGATAATAAATTTTTAATAAAAAAAAAAATATTGATTTAATAATTTTTTTTATAGGTTTTTAAGATGGGCTATATCTGTATATTGCAAATCAGGTCATGCAGCTTATGATGCTATAAAAATAATTATGCGTTTACCATCAATCTCTACACTTAAAAATTACATTAATGAATGTGAACAAAAATCAGGATGGCAAGATAAAATTGCATATCAAATGTTAATTAATTTAACAATTAATAATATATGGGGATATGGACAAATTGGAGTTTTTTCCCATGATTCATTTAAAGTACAAAAAGGTATTTTGAAACTTTAATTTTAAAAATTAAAATTAGATATATATTTTTATTTAATAAAAATTTTAAAATAGGTCTTCTTTGGAGCCAACGTGAAAATCGTTATGTTGGATATTTAGATTTAGATGATGAAACACATGATTATCAGACATTTGCAAAACAATGTCAATATGAACTTGAATCAGATTCTTCGTTAGATTTTATACCTAATGAATATAATCTTGCAACACAAGTTCATCAGATTGTTTGGCATTCATTAACACATAATTTTTCATTTCCTATTTTTTATTATGGGATCAATAATATGACAGTGCATAACTTAAACACTATAATTTTTGATCTTGCGGCAAAGTTAGAATGTTTGGGCATTAAAACTATTGGATCATTGTGTGATGGTGCTGGTGAAAATAGAGCACATATTAAAAGTTGGGATTGGATTGCATCCAAATTAATGTGTGGTGATATTGTAGAAGTTAATTTAAATAAGGATAAAAAAACATTTTTACCAGCAAAAATTTTAAATAGTAATTTAGAAAAAACACAATTTACAATAATTTTATTGGAAAATATTTCTGAATGCATAACTATTGGTCGAACTAAAGCTCCTCATGAATCGAGCCGAGCCGAGCCTCATAAAGCTCGAGCCGAGCCAAGCCCAAAAGTTTAGGCTTGGCTCGAGCCTAAATTTATAAGTTAGGCTTGAGCCGAGCCGAGCCTCATAAAGCTCGAGCCGAGCCAAGCCCAAAAGTTTAGGCTTGGCTCGAGCCTAAATTTATAAGTTAGGCTTGAGCCGAGCCGAGCCTATATAAGTAAGGCTTGGCTTGGCTCACAGGCTCGCGAGCCTCATAATAGGCTCGCGAGCCTCATAGCAGGCTCACGAGCCTCATAATAGGCTCGCGAGCCTCATAGTAGGCTCGCGAGCCTTATAGTAGGCTCACGAGCCTTATATTATTTTATCTGTTGTGCAACAGATAGAATTATTATTGTTATTTTATCCGTTGCGCAACGGATAGAATTTTTATTATTATTCTATCCGTTGCGCAACGGATAGAATTTTTTTTATTATTCTATCCATTGCGCAACGGATAGAATTTTTATTATTATTCTATCCGTTGTGCAACGGATAGAATTTTTATTATTATTCTATCCGTTGTGCAACGGATAGAATTTTTATTATTATTCTATCCGTTGTGCAACGGATAGAATTTTTATTATTATTCTATCCGTTGTGCAACGGATAGAATTTTTATTATTATTCTATCCGTTGTGCAACGGATAGAATTTTTATTATTATTCTATCCGTTGTGCAACGGATAGAATTTTTATTATTATTCTATCCGTTGTGCAACGGATAGAATTTTTATTATTATTCTATCCGTTGTGCAACGGATAGAATTTTTATTATTATTCTATCCGTTGTGCAACGGATAGAATTTTTATTATTATTCTATCCGTTGTGCAACGGATAGAATTTTTATTATTATTCTATCCGTTGTGCAACGGATAGAATTTTTATTATTATTCTATCCGTTGTGCAACGGATAGAATTTTTATTATTATTCTATCCGTTGTGCAACGGATAGAATTTTTATTATTATTCTATCCGTTGTGCAACGGATAGAATTTTTATTATTATTCTATCCGTTGTGCAACGGATAGAATTTTTATTATTATTCTATCCGTTGTGCAACGGATAGAATTTTTATTATTATTCTATCCGTTGTGCAACGGATAGAATTTTTATTATTATTCTATCCGTTGTGCAACGGATAGAATTTTTATTATTATTCTATCCGTTGTGCAACGGATAGAATTTTTATTATTATTCTATCCGTTGTGCAACGGATAGAATTTTTATTATTATTCTATCCGTTGTGCAACGGATAGAATTTTTATTATTATTCTATCCGTTGTGCAACGGATAGAATTTTTATTATTATTCTATCCGTTGTGCAACGGATAGAATTTTTATTATTATTCTATCCGTTGTGCAACGGATAGAATTTTTATTATTATTCTATCCGTTGTGCAACGGATAGAATTTTTATTATTATTCTATCCGTTGTGCAACGGATAGAATTTTTATTATTATTCTATCCGTTGTGCAACGGATAGAATTTTTATTATTATTCTATCCGTTGTGCAACGGATAGAATTTTTATTATTATTCTATCCGTTGTGCAACGGATAGAATTTTTATTATTATTCTATCCGTTGTGCAACGGATAGAATTTTTATTATTATTCTATCCGTTGTGCAACGGATAGAATTTTTATTATTATTCTATCCGTTGTGCAACGGATAGAATTTTTATTATTATTCTATCCGTTGTGCAACGGATAGAATTTTTATTATTATTCTATCCGTTGTGCAACGGATAGAATTTTTATTATTATTCTATCCGTTGTGCAACGGATAGAATTTTTATTATTATTCTATCCGTTGTGCAACGGATAGAATTTTTATTATTATTCTATCCGTTGTGCAACGGATAGAATTTTTATTATTATTCTATCCGTTGTGCAACGGATAGAATTTTTATTATTATTCTATCCGTTGCGCAACGGTTAGAATTTTTATTATTATTCTATCTGTTGCGCAACAGGTAGAATTTTTTTATTATTCAGTCCGTTGCGCAACGGATAGAATTTTTTTATTATTCTATCCGTTGTGCAACGGATAAAATTTTTAAGGCTCGCGAGCCTACTATGAGGCTCGTGAGCCTACTATGAGGCTCGCAAGCCTACTATGAGGCTCGCGAGCCTATTATGAGGCTCGCGAGCCTACTATGAGGCTCGCGAGCCTATTATGAGGCTCGCGAGCCTACTATGAGGCTCGCGAGCCTATTATGAGGCTCGTGAGCCTGCTATGAGGCTCGCGAGCCTATTATGAGG
>PQFF01000182.1:238014-265390 GCA_003547095.1 Diversispora epigaea | reverse complement strand
AGCCTACTATGAGGCTCGCGAGCCTATTATGAGGCTCGCGAGCTGGCTCGAGCCTTATGAATCAAGCCTTAGTTGAGCTTGGCTCGTGAGCCTAAGGCTCGCGAGCCTATGAGCCTATAATATCAGGCTTGGCTTGGCTTGGCTCGGCTCGGCTCTCTAGGCTCGCGAGCCTTAAGGCTTTTGAGGAGCTTTAGGTCGAACATTTATTCGTGTACCTATGTATTCAGAATCTTACATTTATCACAAAACAATAAATCCAATTACTGGTAAAGATTGGTTTTTTATATCTGATCCAACACATGTATTTAAAAAATTGAGAAATAATTTATCAAAAAGTCACATAGATGAAAGAAATTCTCGAGAAATAATGTTTGAGAATAAGGAAATTAGTTGAAAACATATCAAAGGTGTATATGAAAATACAAGCAAACATGCAACAGCAAAAGCAACAAAACTTACAAAAAGACATATATATCTTACCTCATGGAGTAAAATGCGTGTTGATCTTGCAGAACATACATTATCTAAAGAGGTGGAAGATGCATTAACATTTATTGAAGAGCTTAAAGAAATATCTGAAGGAACTAGAGTAAGTAATTATTTAATAATTTATATTAAATTTTTATTTTTAAAATAAAATTAATAAAAATTATTTTTATAGGATTTTATTAAATATTCCCGAAAATATCGTCAAATAATGCACAGCAAAATTAATTTCAAGTCATTAGAAGATCCACGTATTAAAACTTTAATAGAAATTCGTGATTGGTTCATTTATGGTAATAATCAAAAAAAAAATCCACGAGAATGGATTTCATCACAATACCAATTTGATTTAACTATTTCTATTAATGGCTTTCTTGAGATGCTTGAATTTTTATTTAAAAAATATCCAAATTCAATAATTCAACCAAGACGTATTTCACAAGACATGCTTGAAGGACTTTTTGGTACAATTCGTGAACTTGGTGGAGATTCATCAACACAAACCCTTAAATCATATGGGCATGCATTAAATAAGTATCAAGTAACTGCTATATTTTCTTCTGAAGTGAAAAGTAATAATTATGGAAAAGCAAATAATAATGGAACAGGAATTGCTGTTTTAAAAAGAAGGTATATGAGGATATATTTTAATTTTTATTTAATTTTTATTATAAATTATTAATAAAATTATATATATTTATAGGGATTATAGAAAAGATAAAAAGCAATCATCAAATAACGATGAAAATAATTATATTAAAAAACACCATATCAGGCTATCACAATTATCACTATTTTCTCGTAGCATATTTGAAAACCTTCTAGCAGATGATTTATTTATGGGAAGAATTGAAATTCCTTTGGAATCATATAATGAAAATGTAGGTTTAGAAAATAATCAAGTACAAAATCTTCAAGATGAACGATTTGAACTTGTGGAAAAAATTCTTTATAATAGTTCTATTGATGAATTATTACATTCTTGGCATCTTATTATCAAAAAAATATCATCTGCAGCTATTCCGAAGAGAAAAGGAATCCAATGGTTGGCAAGTTGGAGTTCTAATTTTGAAAATTGGCTCAATAACTATAAATGCTCCGGAGTTTGGTTTCACGATTTTCTTGTGGCAACAAATTTGAGCGGATCTCAGTCTCAAAGATTAGTTGCATTTATAATATTGCAAAAAGTTATTAAAATGACATTTAGTGGAACAATAATAGATAATATAGATAATAATTCTTTGACAAATCAAAATTTAGTACCCAAAAAAATTATTATTTTGGAACCAGCGGAAGAGTTTAAATTTTCTTATATTTTTGGATGGCTTATATATAAATTAATCAAAAGTGATCATGTAACCAACTCACATTCGAATTTTAAAAACATTTGTGACCATTTGAAAGTTTTAAGTTCAGAACAAGTGGTTTATGAACAAGATGTTCGGTCACAAATAACAAATGTAATACCCGGTCAGGATTTTTTAACATTTATGTATAAGGTGGAATCAATTATATTATTGCTATTTGAAAAGCATAAAGAATATGGTCCAAATATTTTACGATATATACACAATAGTTTATTATCCAATATATTTTTATTAGAATCTTTTAATACACTTATTGGTATTTCTACTAAAATTCTTTCAACATACAATTTTTCAAACGAAAAAAAACAAGAAATACAAGAAATGAAAGAAGAAACCTATAATTTTCTATATAAACGAATTATTTTCACTTATATGAAGAGTAGACAAAAGTCTTGGCGCAGATTCAATGAGCTCATTCCCGAAAAAGGCACATCAAGTCTTAGAGAAAATCTTAAAACTATGCGTAGTGATACTAAAAAATTAATCCAAATTGAAAATAAACAGTCGATAAAAAAAATTAATATCCCAAAAAATCCATCACTAGGTTTGAATCAACTTAGAATATGGGCGCAATTGGATAATGTAGAAGAATTGTTTTCAAAAATCTTTTTAGTAAATGAATTACAATGGTTACTTTGGGCATTTAATGATAATTCAAAGAACAAAAGAAAAAAATATTTAATACCTTTAATTTTGGATCACCTAAAAAAAGGTAGTTCTTTTTCAGAAGAAGCTTTAGCAAAGGAACAAATTTTTCTGTAAAATTAATTTTAAAAAATAAAATAAATCATTTATTATTTTAGAAAATTTCATTGAAATGACGATTTCAGTTTAATAGTTTTTTAATTTAATAAAAAGTATACTAACGTAATCAATAGTTCCCAAATTCATGTAAAACACTAAAAAATAAAATAAATCATTTATTATTTTAGAAAATTTATTGAAATGACAATTTCAATTTAATAGTTTTTTAATAGTTTTTAATAAAAAGTATACTAACGTAATCAACAGTACCCGAATTCATGTAAACACTAAAAAATAAAATAAATCGTTTATTATTTTAGAAAATTTATTGAGATAACGATTTCAGTTTAATAAAAAGTATACTAACGTAACCAATAGTACCCGAATTCACGTAAACACTAAAAAATAAAATAAATCGTTTATTATTTTAGAAATTTTATTGAGATGACGATTTCAGTTTATTAATTTTTTAATAGTTTTTAATAAAAAGTATACTAACGTAACCAATAGTACCCGAATTCACGTAAACACTAAAAAATAAAATAAATCGTTTATTATTTTAGAAATTTTATTGAGATGACGATTTCAGTTTATTAATTTTTTAATAGTTTTTAATAAAAAGTATACTAACGTAACCAATAGTGCCCGAATTCATGTAGAAACACTTCTCCTATATAGAATTAGTCCTAATGACTTTAACTTTTGAGATCAGTTGCTTAAAAACGTGCATACGGTTTTTTAACAAAAAAAAAAAATCATTTTTATATAGTGTAGAATATTTGTGTAACAGATGTTAAATTTCAATTCTGGCGGTGATCAATTAATATGTGTAACTATAAGTTGGCCCCCCATTTATTTATCTATCTCCTAGTCAGTACGGTACGAAATGTTCGTTTTTACGTAATATATAATGATATTTAAAGCATCATTTAATAACATAGATGAGCAGAACGTATTTATTGTGATCTAGAATGTCGGATTAATTGCTTTAATGTTTATTTGCATTTTTTTTATTAAATTTATCGTTAAATAACGTTTTTTAATTTAATTTATTTCAAAAATTACACTTTTTTTGAATATAAAATTTAATTTCAATCTTTATTATTTTCTTTTATTAACTATTATTTTACTTTTATTATAATTATTATATTACATGAAATATATAAAAAAATATTATTTCGTTATGAATTTTTTAAAATATTAAAGTAATAAATATCATTTTTCATTCCATATCGCTTTGATCTATATTGTATTCGTCCAAATTTATATCGTTTTCTTCATTAGAGTCAATATAAATTACACCATCATCTTCGTTGTCTTCATTCATATTGTCATTGTTATCCTTTTCGAATTCTGAGACAGATCTTGAGGATGATTCTGATTCTGATGATGAAATATAGATATTTCCATTTTCGATTTTATCCTAAATTATAATGATATTTAACGTTTTTTTTTGTTTTTCTGGTGTCTTCAATAAATTAATATCTAAATAAAACTTACTATATATTTTCTGATTTTTGATTTCATGATTACGTTTTTTATTTGTATACCTCCATTATCGGGATCAAGAGTTATTTCAATTACTCCTACGGCAAACGCAAAGAGGTATTTTGTTTTCTTAGCGGGATTTGTAAAAGCTTTTTGTAATATTCTATTACACCATGTTAGTTTTTCATCGTCATCGTCTTCATTTATCTTTTTATGTAATTTTTTGAATGCTTTTCTAACTTCTTTTTTTTTTTCCAATCCATTATTTCTTTTTCCGTCGCGCTGGTATTAATACTTGGTAATGAATCTTCGTCAAAGGTAGAAAATATTGACGATTTAATTTTGGCAACTATATTGCCCCTCTTTGATCGAAGTTTCAATAGTAACTATATTATAAAACGTTATTTAACGTCATTTTTTATTAAATGTCATTTAATATAAAGTAAATTATTAATTAAATTATATACCTTACTATGAATACTTTTTTCAAAATATGAATTCCATCTTTTTTCCGAATATTTTGCANATTTTTCTGAGTCCAGGTACATATCCGTTTTTATAAATGGTTCCGATACAATATTGGCTATCTCCTGTAAAAAATATTTATAATTAATTTTTATTTATATATATAGAAAATAAAGTATAACAAAATTCTTACATTTAAATATAATTCTTCTGATTTCTTCTGTTCTTTCGAATTATTTGAATCATTTCTATTTTTTTTTATTTCGGTAATGTCTTTTTTTATTTCAGTTATGTCTTTTTTTATTTCTAGTAGTGTATTCATTATTTTTTGATTCGTTTTTTCATCTAAATTATAGAAATTCAACATTAATTATCTTATAATATATTTAATTATTTTCAAAACCGATATATAACGTTTATTACCCCAAATTTATTAGTTTGCTTTTTTTTGTTAGCTTCATCCAATGAAGATGATAATTGGAATTTTCTTTTGAAAATTGGAAAAGATGCGGATTGAGTTGATGCAGTAGGAGTTGATGCAGTAGGAGTTGATACAGTAGGAGTTGATTCAGTAAGAGTTGATGCGGTAGTAGTCGATGCAGTAGTAGTTAATGCAGTAGTAGTTGATGCAGTAGTAGTTGATGCAGTAGGAGTTGATGCAGTTGAAGTCGATACAGTTGGAGTTAACGTGGTAAGAGTTGAAGCGGAAGATTTTGATTTTGTTGGGATTGATTTTAATGTTAATTTTAAAGTTGATTTTGTTGTTGCTATTGATCTTGATGCCGAAGTAGGAGTTGAAACTGACGTTGATGATGTCGCCGTTGCTTCTTTATTGTTATTGTTGATTTTGGATTTTCTTGTATTACGTGGCTTATGAATAAAATATATTTTTATTTATTACATTTTGAATATATAACGAAACATTTTGTTATATATATATATATTATTATATTCTCTTCTTTAAATTATATTTTGACATTATTTTATCTCAAATAATATATTATTTTACTCTTTATATAGATTTATCCCCGCTTCTTTAACAAATAAATTAAATATTTATATTTACCATTATTTTTTCTCTTTCTAAAATATCTGCATGTATGTACGATATATTCTTTGGTGTAATTAGTTAAAATTGAAAAAAAAAAATTTTGAAAATTAAAAAAAAAGTATTTTTGAAATTGGACTTTTAGTAAAAAAAAATCGAGAATATTACGTTATATAACGTTTTTTTTCGATGAAAAATTTAATATATTTTTTTATTATATTTAATATACATAATGTAAATAAAGGATTTTTGTAATTACTTGATATCATATTGTAAAATTATGAAAGTGAAACAAAAAAAAAGTAATTATTAAATGAGTGTATAAGATAAAAAATTTCGAAACTTATTTCAAAATTTTTCACTTAAAGTTATTCCTTCATTTTTTGTGGTAAGTAAACAACTTTTATAAGGTAGGGGTTTAAATAGTATTTTATCATTTGATTAATCGATAATGCAGATCATTCCTGATCATGCATATATAGATCTGCATAACAGTATAAACAATGGTTTATATATAATACAGAATATTTTATTTTTAATCTGATTTTCTCACCGATTTGATAATCTATTCCCAACAAATTCCTTCTATAAAATGTACATATGGGGTTCCTTCCTTTAATGTAGTGAGGAGTAGTGAGGAGTATCATGTTATAAATTAAATTCCTTCTATATAACTTGTTTCACGGCATTTTCTTTCTTTGTTTGAGGTATTATGTTATTTTCAAATAAATATGTTACGAATATTTTATGATTTATGAACTTCCTTTTGAAGAATTCTCATTATCTTTAATTAAATAAATGTTTAATATATTAGAAAAAAATGATAATCATTTAACATATAACGTCGTATTACGTTTTAAATTAATAATAAACAAGTAATTTTCAAGTAATATTAAATTTCATTAAATAATGATTATAATTTATAACATTAAAGTATTTAAATGAACCAAATTCAATTCATTTTATTAATCATTCCTTCCAATTATTCATTTAATAATAACAATGGCTTTTGAATGTCCGTTTTGTAATCGTGTTCTTTCAAGCCATTCTGCTTACAGTCAGCATATAAAAAAGATGTTTTGAAAATTATGATTCAAGTAGTTCTAGTAGTTCTGAAGAAATTCAAAATGAATTTGATATAATTACGCCTGAGCAAGATGTAATCAATATTAATGAAATATCATAAAATTTGTTATATAATATTATTAATTTTTTAATAATTCATTATTTATATAGGATTATACCTGCCGCCCAAATTCAAAATCCAAATGCCGAAATCCCAAATGCTGAAATCCCAAATCCCAAATCCCAAATCCCAAATTATAATTAGTATTTTTTGCCGAAATCCCAAATACTAGTAATTTGTGCATTTTGGCGTCCCAAATCCCAAATGATTTAGAATTTGGGCAACACGTATATATAGGATAATAGCGAAGATAATCGAAATAATGAAATAATTTATATATCNCTGATCATGCATATATAGATCTGCATAACAGTATAAACAATGGTTTATATGTAATACGGAATATTTTATTTTTAATCTGATTTTCTCACCGATTTGATAATCTATTCCCAACAAATTCCTTCTATAAAATGTACATATGGGGTTCCTTCCTTTAATGTAGTGAGGAGTAGTGAGGAGTATCATGTTATAAATTAAATTCCTTCTATATAACTTGTTTCACGGCATTTTCTTTCTTTGTTTGAGGTATTATGTTATTTTCAAATAAATATGTTACGAATATTTTATGATTTATGAACTTCCTTTTGAAGAATTCTCATTATCTTTAATTAAATAAATGTTTAATATATTAGAAAAAAATGATAATCATTTAACATATAACGTTGTATTACGTTTTAAATTAATAATAAACGAGTAATTTTCAAGTAATATTAAATTTCATTAAATAATGATTATAATTTATAACATTAAAGTATTTAAATGAACCAAATTCAATTCATTTTATTAATCATTCCTTCCAATTATTCATTTAATAATAACAATGGCTTTTGAATGTCCGTTTTGTAATCGTGTTCTTTCAAGCCATTCTGCTTACAGTCAGCATATAAAAAAGATGTTTTGAAAATTATGATTCAAGTAGTTCTAGTAGTTCTGAAGAAATTCAAAATGAATTTGATATAATTACGCCTGAGCAAGATGTAATCAATATTAATGAAATATCATAAAATTTGTTATATAATATTATTAATTTTTTAATAATTCATTATTTATATAGGATTATACCTGCCGCCCAAATTCAAAATCCAAATGCCGAAATCCCAAATGCTGAAATCCCAAATCCCAAATCCCAAATCCCAAATTATAATTAGTATTTTTTGCCGAAATCCCAAATACTAGTAATTTGTGCATTTTGGCGTCCCAAATCCCAAATGATTTAGAATTTGGGCAACACGTATATATAGGATAATAGCGAAGATAATCGAAATAATGAAATAATTTATATATCGAATGATGAACCTATGTTTAGTTCAAGAAGCAACGAAACCAGTGACATTATGCAAGGTGTGTGAAAATTTCTTATTATAATCTTTCGATTATTATCAAATATATGTAACCAATATAAATTATAAAGTTGAAATAGATAAAAAAAAAAAAAAAACTCTTTTCGGTTATCATTTATTTTTCAAAAATACGCAGTAAATAAAAATTCGAAATAGTTTTATTTTTTATAACTTTTATTGAATTTTTGCTCAGGTATGAGCGAACAGGAAGACCGACCTAGGAGGAAGGTCGCTAACTACTCCTCTACTAGAAGTCCGACAACTAAATGCAACAGGTTTAAATTTAACCCTCTTGACAACAAAAATAATAATAAAAACTCGGGAAAAAAAACTACTGAAACAAGTTCAGTCCCTCAAGAAGAAACTCAGTCGGAAAGCTCCAACACCGTAAGAAACAACACCCAGCTCAAAGAAACAACTTGGGAAGCAAAAAACATTTTAACAAATGAACAAAATATTATGAATTTGGAAGAGGATAATTTTAATAATGATAGCAACACTGGCACTCAAGAATGACAACAAGTAACCAATCGAAAAGGTAAACAGAAAGTTGTAGATAATGATACAACAAGTAAAAATCAAGAAACAACAGTTGTAGAAGATAATGAATCAATTATTTCCTTTGAAGATATTAATGAAAACCAACATGAATGGCGTGAAGCCTTTGGGGCCAAGAAATACAAGATTTGGACATTNAGCGAACAGGAAGACCGACCTAGGAGGAAGGTCGCTAACTACTCCTCTACTAGAAGTCCGACAACTAAATGCAACAGGTTTAAATTTAACCCTCTTGACAACAAAAATAATAATAAAAACTCGGGAAAAAAAACTACTGAAACAAGTTCAGTCCCTCAAGAAGAAACTCAGTCGGAAAGCTCCAACACCGTAAGAAACAACACCCAGCTCAAAGAAACAACTTGGGAAGCAAAAAACATTTTAACAAATGAACAAAATATTATGAATTTGGAAGAGGATAATTTTAATAATGATAGCAACACTGGCACTCAAGAATGACAACAAGTAACCAATCGAAAAGGTAAACAGAAAGTTGTAGATAACGATACACATATGGGCTGATTGCGAAAGTCTTAAAATTTTAGATCAGGTGATATCCTCTCAGCCAATTATAATTTTATTTATTTTTTCGAAGAAATTTAAAAATCAAAAAAATCTCAATATTTTATTAAGGAAACTACTTCTCAACTCCTAAATAAAAATATTTGACACAAAATTTTACATATATTTGTAATTTTTAAAAATATTTTATTAAGTAAATAAGAGTTTAAATATAAGTAGACCTGTTAATAAGTACTTGTCAACCCATCAAGCCCGACCCTAACCCATCAACCCAACCCCCTTACCCTGCGGAAATTTGTTTTATTTCTTTCTTAAAAGGTTTAATAACGTTATTTTATCTTATTTTTTCTTTTATTTTGTTTACTTTACTTCAAAAGAACAACTTTACTTAGTAGTCAAAATCTATTATCAATAAGTTTTATTAACTTTATTAAGAGGTAAATAAAAAAAATTTTTGTGTAACAGAAAATCAGTCAATTTTTATAATCAGCCGATATGAACAAGTAAAAATCAAGAAATAACAGTTGTAGAAGATAACGAATCAATTATTTCCTTTGAAGATATTAATGAAAACCAACATGAATGGCGTGAAGCCTTTGGGGCCAAGAAATACAAGATTTGGACATTCGCTTCACGAATTCCGGGTAAAACTATCAGGGACAAAATCGAAAAAATCAAAAGGTCATTTAAAGAAGTGACGGAATTAATTACGGTTAATTCGGAAGTCTTCAATAGACAAAGAATAATTTCTGTTTTTTTTGACAATGAAGAAAAAATGAATACAGCAAAAAAAATCAATGTAAGCGCAGATGCAGCACAGCCGAGCTACATGCATAGGGCTGTAATCTTTAAAAGGAATCCTCTAAGAGATATCATGCATGGTATCAAGTTGTGGAACATTCCCATTGGTATGAAACACAAAGAACTAGCTTTTGAAATATCTTCTACTTTTGGGGATATTGAAAGAATGAACCTTAGAACAAATGACATGTGGCAATCAACCGTAATTGTATTTAAAGAAAAAAATAGTGCAGAAAAAATTCTTGAAAATTGGAGTATTCTTATTGGTGATGACTCATTTAGAGTTACACCACTTAATTTCACTGCAGAAATGCTCAAGTCACGTGGAGAATTTACTGCTAAAGTAATTGGCTTGCCAAATGGTATCACGGCCAGGGAACTTATGCCAACTATTGAAAAAGTTGGGGCAAAAACATGTTACTTTCCTAGAACACAAACTTCTTATCGACGTAGAGGAGAGGCTATAGTTTCCTTTGTTTCTCCCGAAACACGAGATGCAGCTTTGAACACCTCTTGGACTGATGAAAACACAACAACCACTATCAAAGTTGTAGATTTTACCACTAAAACTTGCCACAGGTGCTACTCGATTGAGCATCTCATTAGTAATTGTCCTTTGACAAAACGAGATGCTGAGTTTAAAGAAAAGAAAGTCAATAGTCTAGAAAAGTTCGGTGCCATTTATAAAAAATATAATCCCAGATACTTAGCGACATTGAATAGACAAACTGGAAATACAACATATGCAGATGTAACAAAGAAGAATAGATTTAGCAAACTTGCGTCCACTGGCGATGCAAATGATAGATTAAGTCGTATCGAATCTCTGCTATTAGAGGTTTCTGATAGATTAACTGCGTTAGAAGAACATGTATAGAACAAAACAAATGCTGACCTCGAACAAGATTCATTCGACTCAGATGATGACGTCGATATGGATGAAGACTCTGTTGAACCAGAAAGCTCAAATCCACCTACCAATATTAGTGGGAGTTCGTTGGATAACAGGTTGATTAATGTCATTAACCAACTAGTAAATCGATTAGATAATATTGAAAGCCGGGTCATGACACCTGCCGGTAAAACGGCTACTGTAATTATTGAAGAAAAAAATAGTGGCTCGCCTCAATAAGTGTAACTCCCTCCCTTTATAATTTTTATTTATGACAGACAATAATAATAATAATAATAATAGTTCGATTAATTCTAATTTATCAGGGAATAGTAATAAAACAAGCGAAAAAACGACAAGTGTGCGTAGTAATATACATAATACGGAAAATTACATAGACAATCAATATATATATATAGTAACACATAATGTTAGAGGGTTTAATAACCCAATTAAACAACAAATTTTTTTTAATTTTATCAAAACAAAGAATGTTGATATCGTAGGTATCTCAGAAAAAAATATTAAAGAAAATGGAGAAAAATGGTTTATCGAAGGCAGTTCCAAATATAGAATACATTGGTCCTCTATGGGTATGGGGGCCGGTGTCACCATTGTTATAAAAAAAGATCTTAATAAATATGTTTATAATGTTAGAAGATATGAAGGAAGAGCGATAGCCATTGACTTGGTGCTTCCAAAAAAAACAATAATACGTTTTATCCAAGTGTATTTTCCAAGTAAAAAAACTGAAAGAGTTGGTTTATTAAACCAGGTCAATAACTGGTGTAGTGAAGCAAAACGTAAACAATATAAGTTAATAGTAGCTGGAGATTTCAATGCCGTCCCTGCGCCAAACTTGGATAGAAACAATAATAATGTAACAGAAACACCTGAATGCGAAATTTTCTCGTCGTTAACCAGTAAAGATCTAATTGATAGTTATAGGGTCTTGTATCCCGATCAAGGCGGCTACACATGGAACCGTGACAATTCAACCGAAAAAAGCCGTATCGACACTATATGGATCCCTCATGAATGGATAAATAAACTTGAGGAATGTGAATTAGATAATTTGGAAGTGATAACAGATAGTGACCATAAGTGGCTTGGTGTCAAAATTAAAAAAAACTGGCGTATTGCACGAGATAAAGAGTTAATTGGAAATGCAGGTCCGAAATATAATTTGAAAGGAATGTGTGACGAGAAATGGGCAAGATTTACCGACCACGTTAGAATACAATTAGAAAAATCAACATTCGCTGAACGAAATAATATCCATACTGCAAATTACAAGACGCTTAATAAGAATTGGGAGACTTTTAAAAACATTATTACAAATGCTGCTGATCGGGTTATGCCTAAAAACAAAATGCTGAAGCGTAATAAAGTAGTCAAAAAGAATACACTTAAAAATTTTAAAATAGCTAAATCTGTAAACAAAATATGTAGATTCGTAATAGTTAACAAACATAAATCATTCAAATGGATCCAAGAACAAACCAAAATCGCCCAAGAAAAGACAAAACTTTTCAATCTTAATTATAGTATAGAGAAACTATTCAACGAAAATAACTCAGTCCCTGAATTGATAGATGCTTTAAGAGCAGAGAGTCTACATTATCAAGGAATTGCACGTGTGGAAAAAAAGAAAGAAACACTCCAACGTATTCAAAAAGCAATTGAGCGCCATTGGAATGATCTTAAAACAAATCCAAAACGTATGATTAATAGTATCTTGGATAAACCTAGACAATCGATTGTGATGGATCGTTTGATAACGACAGATGCTAATGACAATCCGGTGATAGTTAATGATGGAGAAACGATTAAGGGGATCGTAAAAAATCACTTCAGTAACTGGACCAGAAAACGGAACTTAGATACCAATCTTTTGCGTAAGTGGGAGACATTCTATTCACCTAAAGAAAATATTAATATAACATGGTATGATACACTACTTTCAGAAGTAGGTACTAATGAATTAGAAGACATTATCTCTAAGCTGCTTAATAAGAAAGCACCGGGACAATCAAATCTACAGTACGAATGGTTTAAACACTTGCCGGGTAATGCTGTTGAAGTATTAAGAAATATAATAAATATGTCCTTAAATATAAATGACATGCCACGTGAGTGGAAACTAGGATACATATACCCAATTCCAAAAACTACTGCGTGGGCTAATGATCTAAATATAACGAGACCAATTACACTTCTGGAAACAGGTCGAAAAATCTTTATGAAAATAATGAATAATAGGTTAGCTAATATCTTTAGTACCAAAAAAATCCTATCAAAACACAACTATGCTGGTTTGCCAGGAGACGACACGCAAAGTCCTATTCACGTTATTAACAACATCATGGAGGATGCTCGTGATAATAAAAGAGAGCTATGGATTATGTTTCAAGACATGAGTAAAGCCTTTGACTCNAAATCTACAGTACGAATGGTTTAAACACTTGCCGGGTAATGCTGTTGAAGTATTAAGAAATATAATAAATATGTCCTTAAATATAAATGACATGCCACGTGAGTGGAAACTAGGATACATATACCCAATTCCAAAAACTACTGCGTGGGCTAATGATCTAAATATAACGAGACCAATTACACTTCTGGAAACAGGTCGAAAAATCTTTATGAAAATAATGAATAATAGGTTAGCTAATATCTTTAGTACCAAAAAAATCCTATCAAAACACAACTATGCTGGTTTGCCAGGAGACGACACGCAAAGTCCTATTCACGTTATTAACAACATCATGGAGGATGCTCGTGATAATAAAAGAGAGCTATGGATTATGTTTCAAGACATGAGTAAAGCCTTTGACTCGGTTAGTGCAGAGTCACTCATATTGGCATTATGTCGTATTAGAATCCCTGAACGCTTCGTAAGTTTAATAGAGAAACTATTACGTAATAGAGAAAATCAAGTCCTTACATCGCATGGTAATACGTTAGCTTATAATGTAAAAGATGGTATAGATCAAGGAGATATTATTTCTCCTCTTTTTTGGCGGATTTTTTATGACCCATTAGTGCATCGGATAGCGGAATCTAAGTTGGGTTATACCATGAAAGAAAAATTGATTAGTAACCTACACTCGCAATCAAAGAAGAGACTTAGTGTACAAGCCTCTGTGGCTGCCTATGTGGATGATACGAATTGGATCGCTCCTAACAAACGAAATATGGAAGAAATACTCACAATTGCAAATAAATTTTATCAAATGAACGATATTACAATTAATAAAAGTAAATCATACCTGATTGCCATCAACGTAAACTCTCAAACCAAATTGGAAGGCTTGCTAATGGGAGACGAAACTTTATATCCGGTGGCAAAGGACTACCCCGTTAGATCACTTGGGGTCTACGTTACGGAAAATGGTTCCAAACAATTTCAAAAGGATCGACTTAAAAAGTTAACAAATTACATGGCCAATATTCTTAAAGGAAAACCCATTACAGATAAACAAGCAATTTATATTTTTAATGCAGTTGTAATACCAATGCTAGAGTACAGTCTAAATGATATGACGCTTTCAGAAAAAGAATGTTTAAAGATTACAACTAAATTTATCTCGATGATCAAAAACAAGGCGTTACTGTCCATTACGGCGCCAAATGCTCTAATACATGCAAAAGAAGCGTATGATGTATGTCATTTGTGGGATCGTCAGTTGCAAATGCAAAGCAATAATTTGTTTAATAGATTGAATGATAAAGGTATGTTGGGTTGCTCCACGCGGGTACGCTTACAACACCTCCAAAATTCTTTTTGGTCAGGACAAAGTATAACTGAATCGTTATTCACAATGAAAACTAAACGGGGACGGTCCCTGCTAAACGATATATTAGTTATTTGTAAAACACATGATCTGACATTTAAGTTATCCAAAAATCTTAACGACAATCTATTAATTAAGGGGGTAATATTACAATAGAAGAGATATTAGATGATGAAAGTCAATATCGGTTAATCAGAAAAAGTCTGCGAAACAGGCAACTGATGTTTTTGGAACAGTTAGTTTTACATAATGGTAAAATACTCTTACACTGACAAGAAATTACTAACAATGACCGACGGGGCCCTAAACCTGGTTGGTTCAAAACGCTTGAAAACAAATTATTAACAGATATTAAAACATGAGTCTTGTCGGCAGAAATGCAGGCAACTTTAGGTGAATGATATAATATATGTAACTGGAATATTGGCAAACAAAACAATAGTATTAATTGGGTAGCAATACAAAATGATGAAGGAACTCACCTACTTATTGGGAAAAAGAGAAAAATGCTTAATAAAGATGAATTCACAATTCAACATCATACCAAAGAAGTTAGCTCACAGAGCTCAGGAAACTCAGTTTTGGAAAAATGTACAGGTTGTACCCAAGGTGACAGGAGTATACTTGCACGCAAAATTATTTTGGGGCCCCGAAATTGCAATTTTGGGGAAAAAAGTCGAAATAGTTTTTCATAGAAGACGAAATTATTTTACTTAAGACCCGAAATTTTTTGACCACTCAGATTTATTCTTTGATTGAAGATATACATAACTGGATACTTTTTTTACTTCCATATATAGAATAAATTCTGCATAAATCTCAAAAAGTCAAAATACCTCAAAAATCCAAAATCAATTTTGGGAACATGTATAGACAGGAGCCTTGTTGCCAATCTTAAAAATCAAGATGTATGTCTTATCAAGACGAGTATGGCAAAATCTGTTAGTATAAATGTGGTTAGAAGTGTAGTGTCACTACGATCAACTCCAGATCGTTCAAATAGACTCCGACTTCGCTCATCTCAGAACGCCATTAGAGACAGTATCGGTAAAATTATAGAAGATTCATTACCAGTTGGTTCAATACGTTCCATAGACCCTCCAACTGTTTATCTTAGCAACAATGCACGTGATAGAACAACTATGTTCGCGAAATTTCAAAATTTCTGGACACAAGAAAACATTCAGACTAAACTTGATGACATTCACTTAAAACTTTCTAGTAGTATGTCAATTAGGATATATACGGATGGATCCTTAATTAAAAAAGATAATAATAATTCACACATAACAACAATGGGTTGCGGGTGGTGTGCATTCGACGAGAATGATACAGAGTTTAATTTTAGTGGTAAAGTAGAAAATTTCGTGTCGTCGACACGTGCGGAACTTATGGCAATTCTGACGGCAGTTTATGCTACCCCAAAGCGTTCGAGGTTATGTATTTTTACAGATAGCCAGGCAGCTATTGATGCTATAGCTAATGCAGCTACCAACCCAAGAAAAGCACATAGGAAACTTAAAAATTGGACAATTGTCAAAGCTATAGAAGAAATAGCTAACGTTCAGAACTTAACACTCCGGCTGGAAAAAGTTAAAGCGCACTCGGGAGTTATCCACAATGAAACGGCAGACAAATTAGCAAGAGAAGGTTGTCTTAAACCTGTATGCTCTCCAGACTTGCAGTCTTTAACGTCTGTAAATGCAGTGAGTTGTTGGAATACAGAAACAATTGAGGAACCTTTAAGACATTTTACTAAAAAATTGGGTAAGGCCAAACACTCGATAAAATGGAGACTGCTCAATCGAAACATCTCTACAATTTCTGCTTTTAAAAGCAAGCAGATTCAGTGGGATTCGTCATGGAGAACGACAATGCTTTCTTATATTGATCGCAATATAACAGATAACAAGGAAACCCGGCAAAGAGCTTTTAATGTTAAATTATTTAATAATGAACTGCCCACACTGGAGAAGTTAAAGGACAGATTCCCAAAGATATATGAAAACGATTCTTGTATCCGGTGCAATCTAGAAAAAGAAGATCAAGTACATGTGTTGACATGTCCAAAAAATTTAATTGATATACACTCATGCAGAAATAAACTTATTAATTTGTTAGTAAGCAAGACGACTACCGTAGCATGTGGGGATACGTACAAAAATATGTGCAAAACACTAGAAGCATTAAACGAACTTCATATTCCCCGAGATGTGAACACGCGAGACGCGAACCACTTATCATTCATTGATGTTATGTTGGGATTGATCCCGATAACTGTATATGATATAGTTTTACAAAAAGTTGTAACATATGAGTTGGCTGATCAAATAATAGACGACGTATTTGTTCAATTTAAACTCTTCTTACATACTCATATATGGAAGGATAAATGTACAGCGGTTAAAAAGTGGGAAACTGAGAATGGAATCAGTAATAATAAATGGAAAAAAAAGATCCGTAACGAGACACTTGATACAATAATAACATCTCAGACCAATAATACAGATAACAATAGTGTACTCAACAATAATACACAAGGCGTAACAAATATTATAAATAAAAACAATCATAATTATAGTAGAAGCAAAATTTCTTTTTTATTTTTATTAAATAGATTTATATATAATCATGTTATCAAAGATAGCTGTAATTGGACTTGGTTGTATAAAATAGGTTGTTCGGCAGGGCCTTAACATGCTGAGGGCAATTGTTATTGTCAGGCGGTAGGTTGTAGGCATGTCCTTTCGGGTTAGTCTGAGTCTCATCTTTAACTAATAGTCATTAGAATAAGTTATATATTTTATGTATAAGAAACTTTCTGTTTTTCTAATTAATAAAATTTGAGGCGAGGCCTCGCTGAAACAAAGAAAAAAAAAAAAAAATAAATAAAGTTGAAATAGATGAACTTCCGCAAAGTATGAATAGCCTAACATTCGAAGAATTCGCATCCATACGATATGAAGAGCCTGCATCCANTGATGTTATGTTGGGATTGATCCCGATAACTGTATATGATATAGTTTTACAAAAAGTTGTAACATATGAGTTGGCTGATCAAATAATAGACGACGTATTTGTTCAATTTAAACTCTTCTTACATACTCATATATGGAAGGATAAATGTACAGCGGTTAAAAAGTGGGAAACTGAGAATGGAATCAGTAATAATAAATGGAAAAAAAAGATCCGTAACGAGACACTTGATACAATAATAACATCTCAGACCAATAATACAGATAACAATAGTGTACTCAACAATAATACACAAGGCGTAACAAATATTATAAATAAAAACAATCATAATTATAGTAGAAGCAAAATTTCTTTTTTATTTTTATTAAATAGATTTATATATAATCATGTTATCAAAGATAGCTGTAATTGGACTTGGTTGTATAAAATAGGTTGTTCGGCAGGGCCTTAACATGCTGAGGGCAATTGTTATTGTCAGGCGGTAGGTTGTAGGCATGTCCTTTCGGGTTAGTCTGAGTCTCATCTTTAACTAATAGTCATTAGAATAAGTTATATATTTTATGTATAAGAAACTTTCTGTTTTTCTAATTAATAAAATTTGAGGCGAGGCCTCGCTGAAACAAAGAAAAAAAAAAAAAAATAAATAAAGTTGAAATAGATGAACTTCCGCAAAGTATGAATAGCCTAACATTCGAAGAATTCGCATCCATACGATATGAAGAGCCTGCATCCAGAGAATCCGAATTTGAAACTGATGAATCCAAATCCAAATCTGATGAAACTGAATTTGAATCTGATGAAACTGAATCTGAATCTGATAAAACTGATAATGAATCTGGCGAATCTGAAGAATCCGAATCAGCAGAAGAAGAAACTGAAACCATACCAAAATTTCCAAACAATACCTATTCTGATTTAATGACATTAATTATCCAACATAACCTAAATAATAAAGCCGGAAACGCAATAATACGTTTTTTTAATAAACATTCAAACCTACCCACATCACCTCTTTTCAAAAACATAGAACAAGGAAGAAAACTAATGGATAGGATGAAATTAATTAACCTATTAAACAAAGAAAAAGTAATTTTAAAATATAATAACAAAGATTATATCATATATTATCGGCCTATAATAAATTGTATTAAAAATATTTTATCAATAAAAGATATACATAAATATATAACATTTAATTTTAGAAATGATCAGGTAATTAATTTTAACAATATAATATAATAAATTATTATTTTCTAACGTTATATACCATTTTATAGACAAATAATAATAGAAATTACAATGAACAATACACCTCCAATTGGTGGGCACGAACTGAAAAAACTTTACTAACTGGTTCATATCTATTATCAATCATATTATATTCTGATGCTTTAACAACTGACTCTCTTGGAAAAAATACCTTGTATCCAATTTTTGTAACTCTAGGCAATATTATAACATGGCGTAGAAATAAACCGGATGTAAAACAATTATTAGCATATCTTCCTATTATAAAAGCAAAAGATGATACTCAAAAAATATCCGAAGAACATAAAAATATAGTCCATAGAACTTTTCATAAATCTCTCAAATTTTTGTTGTCTCCGTTATATGACGATAATGGTATAGAATTAGAATTAAATAATAGTATATTTTGGTGTTTCCCTAGAATTTCTATGATAATTTCCAGTGTTAGCCTATGACTATACTTGCACGCAAAATTATTTTGGGGCCCCGAAATTGCAATTTTGGGGAAAAAAGTCGAAATAGTTTTTCATAGAAGACGAAATTATTTTACTTAAAACCCGAAATTTTTTGACTACCCAGATTTATTCTTTGATTGAAGATACATATAACTGGGTACTTTTTTTACTTCCATATATAGAATGGATTCTGCATAAATCTCAAAAAGTCGAAATACCTCAAAAATCCAAAATCAATTTTGGGAACATGTATACCTATGACCAATTATGACCTATTGATCAATTATTGTTATAACCATATGACCTACTATGACCTATAGTAAATTATGAGCTTTTATGACCTACTAATGATTGATATGACCTAAAATGTCCATCACTGATAATTTCTGACTGGCCCGAAGTATGCACATTTGCATTAACATATAAATCAACGAAATCAAATTACCCTGTCATTTTTGTCTCGTTTCCAAGGAAGATTTATCAAATATAAACTTAAATAGCAATCAAATAGAACCAAGATCTCACTATAATATGAAATTATATTATAAAAATAATACGGGAAAAAACGTTAGTATCGAAAACGTACGAAATTTTTTTTGGAGTGTCCCGTAAGTATGGAATTTTATAATTTTGAATTTTATAATTTTAAATAAAATAATAAAAGTATTAATCAAAATTTAAAATTTAACAGGAATATCAACATATATGCCGCTACAGTACCCGATAGAATGCATCACCTTGATCTTGGCCTTTTCCAACATCAATTAAACTTTACAAAAATTTTAATTAATAAACAATGTGGAAAATCTGTTATCGATGAAATGAATCGTCGCATTACAAAAATTCCCTGCTATAAAGATCTAAAATCGTTTCCCAACGGTTTTTTACATCTTACCTTACTTACCGCTTCAGAATATCGGAGCCTTATGAAAATAATGATTTTTATTGTAGACGAACTCTACGAAGATTCCGGAAGTCCGAATTTTATTAAAAATAACAAAATTACTGAAGTATATTTAAAATGGAACAAAATGTATTTATTATCAAGAAAAGAAAATTATGAAGAATCTAATATAACTCTTCTGCAGGTAACAATATATATCTTTATATAATATTTTAATTTGTTGTATAACGATTTTTATTAAAATTTTTTCTAAATAATTTCAGGAATCAATAAATGAATGGGCAAAACTTTTTATTGAACTATTTAAAGAACATTCAAAATCTGAGCTTCAATTCCCTACATTACATTCGTGGGTATTCCATATTTACTCTTCAATTCGTGAATTTGGTGCCATTAATGGGTATACAACAGAAACATATGAAAGCCTCCATAAAGATTATGTCAAAAAGCCTTATAAATTAACAAATAAAAAAGAAATTGAAAAACAAATAATGAAAATTGTAAGTATTCTTTTTTGGTAAAAATCGTTATATAACGTTATTAAATTTATATTAACACATTTTTCTTTAAATTCGCCGCAAAGCCATCATAACAGAAAGTTCCTCAAAAGAAATACCAAAAACCCCAATAACATTAAAATATTCAAAAAAATTATATGAATTTTGTATACAAAATGCTGAAATTTATATTTAAACAAGAATGAATGACCCGGACCTTGAAAGCGAAATGAAACTTGGCTTTGAAAAATTTTTGGAGTGTTTAGATGTATATCTAGAAATCTATTATCAAAATCTATCTGAACACGAAAAAATTGATATGATATTTCATATATATGGTGGTGTGACGTTAAAATTTGGTTCAATAATGCGTGCTACAAATAAATTCCATAAAAAACCTATATTTAGTAATATTGCAGTTGAAATAAATGCAGATGAAATCTTTGAATACACATCAGATAATGGTGTATGCTTTGCTCAGGTAAAGATCAAAATTAATATCTTGTAAAATAATGATGAATATTTAATTATTATTAATATTTTATAAATAGGTTCTTTTAATAACTGAAATAATAATGAATTATGAAGAACCAATGCATCTCGCACTCGTGCAGTGGTATGATTTCACATCATCGGTAAATCCATATTTATACGAATGCCCATTATTAGAAAAAACAAATATATTTAATTTAATAGAAATAGAAGCAATAAACGATATAATACATATTATTGAACGTTTTATTGATAATAATGAATTTTTAGTTAATAAATGTTTATTTTAAATTTAATAAATAGATAATAAATGATAAATGTATAAATAATAATAATAAATAATAATAATGTTATAATAATGTTATAATAAAAAATATTAAATAATATAAAAATTGTATAGCATTATATGACGCATTTCTATTGTTCCCCTACAATTTCAGCACGTTCTGTATCACCACCAGTTGTATCACCTTCTTCTTCTCCTGAACATTNGGTAAAAATCGTTATATAACGTTATTAAATTTATATTAACACATTTTTCTTTAAATTCGCCGCAAAGCCATCATAACAGAAAGTTCCTCAAAAGAAATACCAAAAACCCCAATAACATTAAAATATTCAAAAAAATTATATGAATTTTGTATACAAAATGCTGAAATTTATATTTAAACAAGAATGAATGACCCGGACCTTGAAAGCGAAATGAAACTTGGCTTTGAAAAATTTTTGGAGTGTTTAGATGTATATCTAGAAATCTATTATCAAAATCTATCTGAACACGAAAAAATTGATATGATATTTCATATATATGGTGGTGTGACGTTAAAATTTGGTTCAATAATGCGTGCTACAAATAAATTCCATAAAAAACCTATATTTAGTAATATTGCAGTTGAAATAAATGCAGATGAAATCTTTGAATACACATCAGATAATGGTGTATGCTTTGCTCAGGTAAAGATCAAAATTAATATCTTGTAAAATAATGATGAATATTTAATTATTATTAATATTTTATAAATAGGTTCTTTTAATAACTGAAATAATAATGAATTATGAAGAACCAATGCATCTCGCACTCGTGCAGTGGTATGATTTCACATCATCGGTAAATCCATATTTATACGAATGCCCATTATTAGAAAAAACAAATATATTTAATTTAATAGAAATAGAAGCAATAAACGATATAATACATATTATTGAACGTTTTATTGATAATAATGAATTTTTAGTTAATAAATGTTTATTTTAAATTTAATAAATAGATAATAAATGATAAATGTATAAATAATAATAATAAATAATAATAATGTTATAATAATGTTATAATAAAAAATATTAAATAATATAAAAATTGTATAGCATTATATGACGCATTTCTATTGTTCCCCTACAATTTCAGCACGTTCTGTATCACCACCAGTTGTATCACCTTCTTCTTCTCCTGAACATTGTCGACCTTCTCGTCAACCTTCTTGGGAATGTTGTCGACGACTTTCTCGTCGACCTTCGTGTGAACGTTGAAAAACTTCTCGTGTACGTTGTCGACCTTCACCTTCAGTATCGAAAGATTCCGGAAGAAGACGAGAAGAAGAAGTTAAAGGGGGAGAAACACGACTAGTAGAAGGAGCACGACCGGGAGAAAGAACATGACCTCGTAAGGTTTTTCTCCTTTTCGGACTTTTTCCCTCCTCTTTTTCTTCTTCAGATTCCTCTTCCGAAATTTCTTTCGCATCTAACTCCCCTTCTTTAGGCCTTAATGGCCGTTTTTGTTGAAGTTTCCGTTAAAAAATATAAAATTATATTAAAAATTATTTATAACGTAATATTACGATTTTTAATAATATACTTACAAAATTTATTTTAATTTGTTTTTTTAATAAATTTTCAGAAATCATAATCCCCTTGACATCGGGATTCAAGAAAAGTTGAGCGATTGCGACACCCCACGCAATATACATATTGGAAATCCTCTTCTTAGATTTCCAAACTCTCTCTAAAATAACCTGCACGTATGTGCGGTCTTCAGAAAAAACGTCAAAAAGCTTGCGGTAAGCATGTCGGACTCTTTGATCTGATTTCTATGAATTAATCTCCGCTGGGGAGGATTGGAAATCAATACAAGGGAGTTGGGATTCCCCAAAGATTTCACAAATTGCCGATTTGACTCGGGAAGCGATTTCACCCCTCATTCCCCAAAGTTTTTCCAGCAACTATTATTAAAAATATTTAATATAAAAAAATAAAATGACATATAACATATTTTATTTAATAAATATTTCTTACTTTTGCTTTTATTCTTTTGAATAAATTTGAGTGGTGTCGCGAATCCATTGATTCAGAAATATCCGGAAAATTTTTTCGTATAATGTGCTCGGTTTCATTGACCAAATCCTTCGTAGAAGGAAATATATTTGCTTTAAATATATTTTTGGTGACTCGATTTATTACATCCTTATTTGTTAAAATTATCATAAATATTAATATACTATATGTTAAAATATAACGTTACAATTCGATTAAAAATAATTACTTTCAAAAAATCTGGATCGTTGTTTATTTCGGTAAGAAGCTCAATATTTTTGAGCCTCTTTTTAATATCTGCATTATCGTTCAAAAGTAAATCCATTTTCTTTTCAAATAATTCAAATTTTCTTATTAATCGATTAATAGAATCTGTTGAAACATTTTAAAATTGTAAAAATTGGTTTAATAATAATATTGATATATTAATAAAAATGCATAAATATTTAATTACTAGTTTCCGTTCTAGTTCAATTAAATATGGTTCAGATGAATTTGTTCCGAGCCTTGTACGTCTTGATGTGGTAGATCCTGAAGACGTAGATCCAGCAATGGCGGAAGCAAATAAATTTCTATTACGTTCAGCTCTAGGCATGTTGTTATAATAAGATAAAAAAAAAAGGTTTATTTAAAATATTCTTTGATTGTTATTTCTTGAAATGAATTTTTTTGAATTGAAAGATTTGGAAGAAAACATCATCCTTAAATAATTTTTGAAAATATTATTTTTCAAATGATAGTAAACAATACAAATATACTTTCGATATATAGTAATATACTTAATAATTTATTATAATCATCGTATTTATTATTAAATAATACTCATTAAATTATTATCGTATTGATTATAAAATGAGTCTCATTTTGAAATCATACACAATGCATCGCTATTTTTAATCATCGTATTCATTATCATCGTATTGATTATAAAACAAGCCTTATTTTGCCATTTTTAATCATCGCATTCATATTGTAGCTATTTTTAATCATCATTAAAATTATTAAATACATAAGGTAGAGGAGTGTATTATAATGCAAGTAGATAATGTGACGTGTTATATAATAATATATATAATACATCATAATATTACCAACGTCATAATTATACATGTTCCCAAAATTGATTTTGGATTTTTAAGGCATTTCGACTTTTTGAGATTTATGCAGAATTCATTCTATATATGGAAATAAAAAAAGTACCTAGTTATATGTATCTTCAATCAAAGAATAAATCTGGGTGGTCAAAAAATTTTGGGTTTTAAGTAAAATAATTTCGTCTTCTATGAAAAACTATTTCGACTTTTTTCTCCAAAATTGCAATTTTGGGGCCCCAAAATAATTTAACGTGCAAGTATAGTTATAATATCTTTCTTAAGATAAAGCATCCAATAATTTAAAAAGACATTATAAATAAAAGATAATTTGAAAAACAAATAATAAAAATTTTTATATATAACTTTTTACAATAATAATAAATATAAACGTTATATATCAATCTATAACATAGTGTATTACAGTTAATAACTATAAGAATTGATAACTTTATATGACGAAATGCATCGCTATTTTTAATCATCGTATTTAATACATAAAAGATAAAGCATCTAATAATTTAAAAAAAATTATTAATATAATCATTAAATTATTAAATACATAAGGTAGAGGAGGTATTATGACAGAAAGTAGGTAATGTGACGTGTTATATAATAATACATATAATACATAATAATGCGTCATATTACTGCGTCATAATACATTCCTCTACATTATGAAGGATAAAACATCCAATAATTTATAAATAAGATAATTTCAAAAAAACAAATAATAAAATTATAGGGAAAATGGTTTTATTTTTGTATTAAATATTCATTATATTTAAGAAAACTCCTGCTACATGTGACAAAAAAGAAATATGATGTCTTTGGTTACATGTCGTGACAAAAAAAGAAATATAATGTCCTTTGTTATGCTCCGAACAAAAAAAATAATAATAAATATAATAGATCTATAATAGTGTATTGCAAACTTTAAGAGTTAATAACTATAAGAATTGATAACTTTTATAGAATANCCAAAATTGCAATTTTGGGGCCCCAAAATAATTTAACGTGCAAGTATAGTTATAATATCTTTCTTAAGATAAAGCATCCAATAATTTAAAAAGACATTATAAATAAAAGATAATTTGAAAAACAAATAATAAAAATTTTTATATATAACTTTTTACAATAATAATAAATATAAACGTTATATATCAATCTATAACATAGTGTATTACAGTTAATAACTATAAGAATTGATAACTTTATATGACGAAATGCATCGCTATTTTTAATCATCGTATTTAATACATAAAAGATAAAGCATCTAATAATTTAAAAAAAATTATTAATATAATCATTAAATTATTAAATACATAAGGTAGAGGAGGTATTATGACAGAAAGTAGGTAATGTGACGTGTTATATAATAATACATATAATACATAATAATGCGTCATATTACTGCGTCATAATACATTCCTCTACATTATGAAGGATAAAACATCCAATAATTTATAAATAAGATAATTTCAAAAAAACAAATAATAAAATTATAGGGAAAATGGTTTTATTTTTGTATTAAATATTCATTATATTTAAGAAAACTCCTGCTACATGTGACAAAAAAGAAATATGATGTCTTTGGTTACATGTCGTGACAAAAAAAGAAATATAATGTCCTTTGTTATGCTCCGAACAAAAAAAATAATAATAAATATAATAGATCTATAATAGTGTATTGCAAACTTTAAGAGTTAATAACTATAAGAATTGATAACTTTTATAGAATACACACTAGTATCAGATTAATAACATTCTGACCGTCACAACAAAAGGGTTTCCAGCACTTTTTTAAAATCTTATAAAAATATTATTTCTCGAAAAATCAGATATAAATCAATAAAATTTAAAAAAAAGTGCTGGAAACCCCTTTATGCTGTGGTGGTCCCCATATAACGTTATTAATACTAATATTTCGTATAAAGTTATAGAATAATATGTTATATAACGCTATTAATATATATCGTTTGAAATGCATTCTACAGTTTGCAAAACGTACTAGAACGATCTGTTATATAACGTTATTTATTCTTATCGTTCGTAGAACGTTGTAGAACGGATCGTTCTAGAACGTAACGTTCGAAATATGCAATAAACCGGATCGATCTAGAACGTTATTAATACTGATAGTTCGCAAAACGTACTAGATCGATCCGTTATATAACGTTATTTATACTTATCGTTCGTAAAACGTTGTAGAACAGATCGTTCTAGAACGTAACGTTCGAAATACGCTTTTAACCGGATCGATCTAGAACGTTATAAATATGTATCGTTTGTAGAACGTTGTAGAACGGATCGTTCTAGAACGTAACGTTTGAAATACGCAATAAAACGGATCGATCTAGAACGTTATTAATACGTATCGTTCGTAGAACGTTGTAGAACGCCTCTATATAATTCCTGATGTAACTAGCGGCTTTTTGATAGTATCTATAATATTTTGTTGTTTGACAAACTGTTGATTTATCTCAGCAATCGTCGGCAATTTATTATGACAAGTAGGGCAAACTCGTTTTTTATTGTCGATATTAGATGTCTGACAAACTGTGCATTTTTTCATATTTCCCATCTGACTTTGTTGTTAGTGTTAGGAATCGGGTCTATATTTAGACTCGAATAATCGTCACGAATAATCGACGAATAATCGCGAATAATCGTCAATTATTCGCGATTATTCGGCGATTATTCGACGATTATTCG
>PQFF01000182.1:150894-233055 GCA_003547095.1 Diversispora epigaea | reverse complement strand
AGCTGGATTAATTTTCTTATAGCATTCTTATTAACAAATAATAATTATAATAATATAATAATAATAAAAAAAGGTGGAAAATCAAAGGTATAATATAAATACAATTATTCTTTTAATAATAATAATATTATTATTATTATAATTAATTCATATATTTAATTTAATATATTTAGTTTCAGAATTCATGATTTTTACTTGGAAAATTTAACGATATTTATTACAGTTGTCAAAGAAATCAAAGGTAAAAAAACAAATAATATATATGAACATTGTGATAATGTAAATACTTATTTATTTTTTAAACTTAATGCAATACATCACAGCAAGCACAGCCCGAAAAAAAAAAAATTTTAACCGGAAAGAAGAAATCGAAAAAATCTAAATCGGGTTTATTTTTTAATTTCTTTATTTGACATTATTTCTTATTACCATTTGTTATTATATTTATTATTTATTAGCAATCGATAATGATGACAATGATGATGATGATGATGACGATATTCGTAACAAAGTTATTATTACTACCAATATTTGAACATAAAAAACGTCCTAAACTTCTTCAATGGAAATTGATAATTAGGAATTCCCTTTTACAATAATAATAATAATAAATGTATAAAATTGATTTTTTTTTTATAAATTCTAGAAATGTATTACAAGTTGTAATAATAACGTGCTTTTTATTTTTATGATATGTAAGATAAATTATATATGTTAACGCGAAAGTACGAGCCTCAAAAATTCCGCTTCTCTAAAATTTTTAATGACAGTATAAATAGAAAATAATACAGTTCATAAATCTACCCAGAAAAGTAAAAGGGAAATTGGATTGACTTGATTGAGCAACGTATAAAAGATAACATAATAAATAATTCCACCTTATTATTATAGTACCTTTCAAACAATCAAGACAACATCTTTCTACCAAATTAATAACTTCAAAATTAAACTGAACCAGAATTACTATTCCATAAATGAATATAGGAAGCCATATTAAACTATATATTGTTATACAACAAAAGAAAATGGTGACATCTGGTAAGAAAAAACCAAGGAATGATAATATGAATGTAAAAATCAAAATTTCAAATAAAATTAAAATGGTAATTGTCACACTGTTGAAAATTTCTGTTGCATATAAGAATAAAGATGGAAAAATTATTAAGAGTGCAAAAAAGGTTATAGTGGCTATTTCTTTTCTTGATTCATCTCTTAAAATTAGCTGTGCCATTACAATAGATCTGATTATTGAATCACTGAGAGCTATAGAAACTAGTGTTAACTTGGTGAAGCCTCGTGTTATATAAAAGAATAGAGATGGAAAAATTAATACTACAAATATATTTAAGGTTAAAGAGATTGTCTTTCTAACCTTTTTTAGTTGAGATATTGGTACAAACACAAATAAAAGAATGGCAGAGACAATTGTATAGGAAATATATTTCTTTGTTTCGAAATTAAACATACATCAAGAAATTTTTTATGTTGGAGGTTATTGTAATAATTTCATTTTCAAAGGTTATTGAAGGTTATCAGACCAATAACCTTCACAAATATTATATTTATTATGATAAAGTGAAGGTTATTGAAGGATATCAATATCAATAACCTCCGGAGTATTACGTTTTATTAATAAAAATGAAGGTTTTCGATACCAATAACCTTCGTAAATATTACGTTTATGTTGGAGGTATTCGAAGGTTATCAGAGTGAAAGACTTCGAAGGCTTACGTTTAAAAAAATTTACTGATGTATCAGAAAGTGGTAATCTTGCCGATACAATAGGGAATAAACAAGTCAGGAGGAACAGAAATTTGGAGGTTGTTTCTAACATTGTTTCTTTTAATCAGTTATAAAACAAGAGAGAAATTTTTGAAAAAGAAACAATTAAAAAAATTCAGTTTTATAAATATATTATTGTGTAACATTTCTTTTTGTAGTTGCTTATTAAGGAAAGTCTAACCACTAGCATGCGATAACTTACAATTAAATGAAATCAATNGTGGCTATTTCTTTTCTTGATTCATCTCTTAAAATTAGCTGTGCCATTACAATAGATCTGATTATTGAATCACTGAGAGCTATAGAAACTAGTGTTAACTTGGTGAAGCCTCGTGTTATATAAAAGAATAGAGATGGAAAAATTAATACTACAAATATATTTAAGGTTAAAGAGATTGTCTTTCTAACCTTTTTTAGTTGAGATATTGGTACAAACACAAATAAAAGAATGGCAGAGACAATTGTATAGGAAATATATTTCTTTGTTTCGAAATTAAACATACATCAAGAAATTTTTTATGTTGGAGGTTATTGTAATAATTTCATTTTCAAAGGTTATTGAAGGTTATCAGACCAATAACCTTCACAAATATTATATTTATTATGATAAAGTGAAGGTTATTGAAGGTTATCAATATCAATAACCTCCGGAGTATTACGTTTTATTAATAAAAATGAAGGTTTTCGATACCAATAACCTTCGTAAATATTACGTTTATGTTGGAGGTATTCGAAGGTTATCAGAGTGAAAGACTTCGAAGGCTTACGTTTAAAAAAATTTACTGATGTATCAGAAAGTGGTAATCTTGCCGATACAATAGGGAATAAACAAGTCAGGAGGAACAGAAATTTGGAGGTTGTTTCTAACATTGTTTCTTTTAATCAGTTATAAAACAAGAGAGAAATTTTTGAAAAAGAAACAATTAAAAAAATTCAGTTTTATAAATATATTATTGTGTAACATTTCTTTTTGTAGTTGCTTATTAAGGAAAGTCTAACCACTAGCATGCGATAACTTACAATTAAATGAAATCAATATACATATATATCATACAAATTTTTCATCATATCAAACCTTCTGCAAATTAAAATAAAGCGTCATCCGAAAAAATATCCATTAAATTTATTTTATTTAACTTTGATTTGATGCCTGTGCATCTACATTTAACTACATTCAGCATTTCAGGAAATATGCCTTTATGCTTCACTATTCATAATTTTTGGACATCTAAAAAAATTATTTAAAAATATAATATCTTATTTTGAAGTGATTAAAGAGAAATCAGTGAATCCTTGAGAAGTTTTGTAATTAATTAAATCAATTATCATCATTGTATTAAAAATGAAAACTTTTGCATCTTAGTTGGAACTCACCTGATTTATTTAATAATTTTAGCCAATTACATCTACTTGAGCAATTAAAGGAAAATTCTGTCATGCTATTTGGATCATCTTAAATAATATATCAATTAAATTCTTTTGTATTTTTTCCCATTAACTTAATTTCTTTGAAAAAAATATTTTCACAAGTAAAACCAAATACTGAGAATTCTATAATATCTTTTTGTTATACATATAAAGAAAAATATATAATTAATCTCTTTGTTAAAATTAATAAAGTATCTATTAAATTTGACATAATAAATATATCAAATACTAAAATAGCCAAGATTATTGTACTTAGCATAATAATCCTAACAAATATATTTTTTTAGTTGTACAATATAAATTATATATTGTTTATAACTGTAATTCAATACTTACTTTTTCTTCTTTAACAATATCAAAATCTTCTATCAATCATCTTGAGTAATATATCAACTAAAGTTCTTCATGACTTTTTCCTATTAATCAATATAGAATATATTTTTTTTTGAGAAAATAGTCTTGTAAGCAGAACCAAATACTGAGGATTCTGAGAATTCTCTAATAAATTTTTTTGTTAAATATAAAAAAAAGTACATAACCAATCACTCTTTTAGGATTAATAGACCTTTACACAAAAAAATCTATTGCATTTAACAGAATAAATATTACAATAACTAAAATTAATATATTTAACATAATAATTCTGACAAATGCATATTTTTTAGTGGTACAATACAAATCATATATTGTTTATAACTGTAGTTCGATACTTACTTTATTTTTTTTCTTTAACAATATCAAAATCTTTTTTCAAAGCATTCAGATTATCTTGAATAATATATTAATCAAAATTCTTTTATGACTTTTTTCTATTAATCAATATAGAATTTTTTTTCTTTTGAGAAAATATTCCCGTAAGCAGAACCAAATACTGAGAATTCTGAAAATTCTCTAATAATTTTTTTTTGTTAAATATAAAGGAAAGTACATAACCAATCCCTCTTTTAGGATTAATAGACCTTTACACAAAAAAATCTATTACATTTGACAGAATAAATATATTAAATATTATAATAACTAAGATTAATATATTTAATATAATAATTCTAACAAATGTGTATTTTTTAGTGGTACAATACAAATTATATATTGTTCATAACTGTAGTTCGATACTTACTTTTTTTTTCTTTAACAATATCAAAATCTCCTTTCAAAGCATTCGGATCATCTTGAATAATATATCAACCAGAGTTCTTTCATAATTTTTTCCTATTAATTAATATAGAATTTTTTTCTTTTAAGAAAATATTCCCGTAAGCAGAACCAAATACTGAGAATTCTCTATTAAATTTTTTTGAGAAAATATTTCCATAAACAGAACCAAATACTGAGAATTCTCTAATAAATTTTTTTGTTAGATATAAAGGAAAGTACATAACCAATCCCTCTTTTAGGATTAATAGACCTTTACACAAAAAAATCTATTACATTTGATAGAATAAATATATTAAATATTATAATAACTAAGATTAATGTATTTAATATAATAATTCTAACAAATGTGTATTTTTTAGTGGTACAATACAAATCATATATTGTTCATAACTATAGTTCGATACTTACTTTTTTTTTTCTTTAACAATATCAAAATCTTTTTTCAAAGCATTCGGATCATCTTGAATAATATATTAATTAAAATTCTTTCATGACTTTTTCCTATTAATTAATATAGATTTTTTTTTCTTTTGAGAAAATATTCCCGTAAGCAGAACCAAATACTAAGAATTCTGAGAATTCTCTAATAAATTTTTTTTGTTAAATATAAAGGAAAGTACATAACCAATTTCTCTTTTAGGATTAATAAACCTTTACCCAAAAAAATCTATTACATTTGGCAGAATAAATATGTTAAATATAATAATAACTAAGACTATTGTATTTAACATAATAATTCACAAATGCGTATTTTTTAGTCGTACAATATAAATCATATATTGGTCATAACTGTAGTTCGATACTTACTTTTTTTTTTCTTTAACAATATCAAAATCTTTTTTCAAAACATTCGGATCATCTTGAATAATATATTAATTAAAATTCTTTCATGACTTTTTCCTATTAATTAATATGGATTTTTTTTTCTTTTGAGAAAATATTCCCGTAAGCAGAACCAAATACTGAGAATTCCGAGAATTCTCTAATAAATTTTTTTTGTTAAATATAAAGGAAAGTACATAACCAATTTTTCTTTTAGGATTAATAAACCTTTACCCAAAAAAATCTATTACATTTGGCAGAATAAATATGTTAAATATAATAATAACTAAGACTATTGTATTTAACATAATAATTCACAAATGCGTATTTTTTAGTCGTACAATATAAATCATATATTGGTCATAACTGTAGTTCGATACTTACTTTTTTTTTNTCGGGTACCTGATAGGGCCCTGATATGTGTAAAAAAATATTTTCTACACTTATCGGGTACCCGATATGTCACCGATATACCATATCCTACACATATCGGGGACTTATCGGGTATTTAGACTATCGGGTACCCGATATGTGACAGATATGTGTAGGATATGGCATATCGGTGACATATCGGGTACCCGATAAGTGTAGAAAATATTTTTTTACACATATCGGGGCCTTATCGGGTACCTGAAATTAGGCACGAGTCGGGTACCCGATATGTGACAGATAGATACCCGATTTTTAATATTTCGACCTGTGATAATCAATCCCTTCTTTAGAATTAATAGACCTTTACCAAAAAAATCTATTACATTTGACAAAATAAATATGTTAAATACAATAATAACTAAGACTATTGTATTTAATATAATAATTCACAAATGCGTATTTTTTAGTCATACAATATAAATTATATATTGGTCATAACTGTAGTTCGATACTTACTTTTTTTTTCTTTAACAATATCAAAATCTTCTTTCAAAGCATTCAGATCATCTTGAATAATATATCAATCAGAGTTCTTTCATGATTTTTTCCTATTAATTANATCATCTTGAATAATATATTAATTAAAATTCTTTCATGACTTTTTCCTATTAATTAATATGGATTTTTTTTTCTTTTGAGAAAATATTCCCGTAAGCAGAACCAAATACTGAGAATTCCGAGAATTCTCTAATAAATTTTTTTTGTTAAATATAAAGGAAAGTACATAACCAATTTTTCTTTTAGGATTAATAAACCTTTACCCAAAAAAATCTATTACATTTGGCAGAATAAATATGTTAAATATAATAATAACTAAGACTATTGTATTTAACATAATAATTCACAAATGCGTATTTTTTAGTCGTACAATATAAATCATATATTGGTCATAACTGTAGTTCGATACTTACTTTTTTTTTTCTTTAACAATATCAAAATCTTCTTTTAAAACATTCAGATCATCTTGAATAATATATTAATTAAAATTCTTTTGTGACTTTTTCCTATTAATCAATATAGAATTTTTTTCTTTTAAGAAAATATTTCTGTAAGCAGAATCAAATACTGAGAATTCTCTATTAAATTTTTTTGAGAAAATATTCCCATAAACAGAACCAAATACTGAAAATTCTCTAACAAATTTTTTTGTTAGATATAAAGGAAAGTACATACACAGGTCAAAATATTAAAAATCGGGTACCTATCTGTCACATATCGGGTACCCGACTCGTGCCTAATTTCGGGTACCTGATAGGGCCCTGATATGTGTAAAAAAATATTTTCTACACTTATCGGGTACCCGATATGTCACCGATATACCATATCCTACACATATCGGGGACTTATCGGGTATTTAGACTATCGGGTACCCGATATGTGACAGATATGNACCTTTACCAAAAAAATCTATTACATTTGACAAAATAAATATGTTAAATACAATAATAACTAAGACTATTGTATTTAATATAATAATTCACAAATGCGTATTTTTTAGTCATACAATATAAATTATATATTGGTCATAACTGTAGTTCGATACTTACTTTTTTTTTCTTTAACAATATCAAAATCTTCTTTCAAAGCATTCAGATCATCTTGAATAATATATCAATCAGAGTTCTTTCATGATTTTTTCCTATTAATTAATATAGAATTTTTTTCTTTTAAGAAAATATTCCCGTAAGCAGAACCAAATACTGAGAATTCTCTATTAAATTTTTTCGAGAAAATATTTCCATAAACAGAACCAAATACTGAGAATTCTCTAATAAATTTTTTTGTTAGATATAAAGGAAAGTACATAACCAATCCCTCCTTTAGGATTAATAGACCTTTACCAAAAAAATCTATTACATTTGACAGAATAAATATGTTAAATACAATAATAACTAAGATTATTGTATTTAACATAATAATTCACAAATGCGTATTTTTTAGTCATACAATATAAATCATATATTGGTCATAACTGTAGTTTGATACTTACTTTTTTTTTTCTTTAACAATATCAAAATTTCTTTTAAAGCATTCGGATCATCTTGAATAATATATTAATTAAAATTCTTTCGTGACTTTTTCCTATTAATCAGTATAGAATTTTTTTCTTTTGAGAAAATATTCCTGTAAGTAGAACCAAATACTGAGAATTCTCTATTAAATTTTTTTGAGAAAATATTCCTATAAGCAGAACCAAATACTGAGAATTCTCTAATAAATTTTTTTGTTAGATATAAAGGAAAGTACATAACCAATTTCTCCTTTAGGATTAATAGACCTTTACCAAAAAAATCTATTACATTTGACAGAATAAATATGTTAAATACAATAATAACTAAGACTATTGTATTTAACATAATAATTCACAAATGTGTATTTTTTAGTTGTACAATATAAATCATATATTGGTCATAACTGTAGTTCGATACTTACTTTTTTTTTCTTTAACAATATCAAAATCTTCTTTCAAAGCATTCAGATCATCTTGAATAATATATCAATCAGAGTTCTTTTATGATTTTTTCCTATTAATTAATATAGAATTTTTTTTTTTTGAGAAAATATTTCTGTAAGCAGAACCAAATACTGAGAATTCTCTATTAAATTTTTTTGAGAAAATATTCCCATAAGCAGAATCAAATACTGAGAATTCTCTAATAAATTTTTTTGTTAGATATAAAGAAAAGTACATAACCAATCCCTCTTTTAGAATTAATAGACCTTTACCAAAAAAATCTATTACATTTGACAGAATAAATATGTTAAATACAATAATAACTAAAACTATTGTATTTAACATAATAATTCACAAATGTGTATTTTTTAGTTGTACAATATAAATCATATATTGGTTATAACTGTAGTTTGATACTTACTTTTTTTTTCTTTAACAATATCAAAATCTCCTTTCAAAGCATTCGGATCATCTTGAATAATATATCAACCAGAGTTCTTTCATGATTTTTCCTATTAATTAATATAGAATTTTTTTCTTTTGAGAAAATATTCCCATAAGCAGAACCAAATACTGAGAATTCTCTATTAAATTTTTTTGAGAAAATATTCCCATAAGCAAAACCAAATACAGAGAATTCTCTAATAAATTTTTTTGTTAAATATAAAGGAAAGTACATAACCAATCCCTCCTTTAGGATTAATAGACCTTTACCAAAAAAATCTATTACATTTGACAGAATAAATACATTAAATACAATAATAACTAAGACTATCATATTTAATATAATAATTCACAAATGCGTATTTTTTAGTCGTGCAATACAAATCATATATTGTTCATAACTGTAGTTCGATACTTACTTTTTTTTTATTTAACAATATCAAAATCTTCTTTCAAAGCATTCAGATCATCTTGAATAATATATCAACCAAAGTTCTTTTAAGCAGAACCAAATACTGAGAATTCTCTATTAAATTTTTTTGAGAAAATATTCCCATAAGCAAAACCAAATACAGAGAATTCTCTAATAAATTTTTTTGTTAAATATAAAGGAAAGTACATAACCAATCCCTCCTTTAGGATTAATAGACCTTTACCAAAAAAATCTATTACATTTGACAGAATAAATACATTAAATACAATAATAACTAAGACTATCATATTTAATATAATAATTCACAAATGCGTATTTTTTAGTCGTGCAATACAAATCATATATTGTTCATAACTGTAGTTCGATACTTACTTTTTTTTTATTTAACAATATCAAAATCTTCTTTCAAAGCATTCAGATCATCTTGAATAATATATCAACCAAAGTTCTTTCATGATTTTTTCCTATTAATTAATATAGAATTTTTTTCTTTTGAGAAAATATTCCCATAAGCAGAACCAAATACTGAGAATTCTCTATTAAATTTTTTTGAAAAAATATTTCCATAAGCAGAATCAAATACTGAGAATTCTCTAATAAATTTTTTTGTTAGATATAAAGGAAAGTACATAACCAATCCCTCCTTTAGGATTAATAGACTTTTACCAAAAAAATCTATTACATTTGACAGAATAAATATGTTAAATAAAATAATAACTAAGACTAGTGTATTTAATATAATAATTCACAAATGTGTATTTTTTAGTTGTACAATATAAATCATATATTGGTCATAACTGTAGTTCAATACTTACTTTTTTTTTCTTTAACAATATCAAAATCTTCTTTCAAAGCATTCAGATCATCTTGAATAATATATCAATCAGAGTTCTTTCATGATTTTTTCCTATTAATTAATATAGAATTTTTTTTCTTTTGAGAAAATATTCCCGTAAGCAGAACCAAATACTGAGAATTCTCTAATAAATTTTTTTGTTAGATATAAAGGAAAGTACATAACCAATCCCTCCTTTAGGATTAATAGACCTTTACCAAAAAAATCTATTACATTTGACAGAATAAATACATTAAATACAATAATAATTAAGACTATCGTATTTAATATAATAATTCACAAATGCGTATTTTTTAGTCGTACAATATAAATCATATATTGGTTATAACTGTAGTTTGATACTTACTTTTTTTTTCTTTAACAATATCAAAATCTCCTTTCAAAGCATTCGGATCATCTTGAATAATATATCAACCAGAGTTCTTTCATAATTTTTTCCTATTAATTAATATAGAATTTTTTTCTTTTGAGAAAATATTCCCGTAAGCAGAACCAAATACTGAGAATTCTCTATTAAATTTTTTTGAGAAAATATTCCCAGAAGCAGAACCAAATACAGAGAATTCTCTAATAAATTTTTTTGTTAGATATAAAGGAAAGTACATAACCAATCCCTCCTTTAGGATTAATAGACCTTTACCAAAAAAATCTATTACATTTGACAGAATAAATACATTAAATACAATAATAACTAAGACTATCGTATTTAATATAATAATTCACAAATGCGTATTTTTTAGTCGTACAATACAAATCATATATTGTTCATAACTGTAGTTCGATACTTACTTTATTTTTCTTTAACAATATCAAAATCTTCTTTCAAAACATTCAGATCATCTTGAATAATATATCAACCAGAGTTCTTTTGTGATTTTTTCCTATTAATCAATATAAAATATAAAAATAACAATTTTCAATATTGATCTTTCTCCAAAAAAATTAAAAAAATTAAATAATATATCAAAATACAATAAGATTTCAATCAAGAATAATTACCAATTCAATCTATCAATTCTTTGTACGATCAAAATTATTGTTTAAATAATTTTGATAGTATATTATAACTAAAAAATACAATATAAAAAGAATATTAGTAATTTTCAATATTGTTATCTTGCTCTAAAGATAAATTAAATAATATGTATTTCCATATCGGGGTCACGTGATTTCAAAGTGTTTCCCTTAAAAAAACAATAGTTTCGCTACAAAATATAAAGAAATATCATGTTAAACGATGAAAAGAATAATAAACAAGCAAGTAGATAGTCAAAAAAAAGTAATAAGAAAGACAAAAGTGACATTGAAAATTTTGAAATGCAGAGACTCGTTCGCATAAAAACCACAAAAACATCATATATTCTAGTATAAGAGTAGCCACTCTTCATTTTTTTTGATAAAAGGATGAAAAAATAGTAAAAAATCTTACATTTAATATTTCCGGCAGGTAGAGTTTTTATAAGTTAAGTTTTTGAAGTTTTAAAAACGGTTTGTTTAAAATGTCGTGTCACAAGCCGGTACAAAAGATCAATCAGCTGATCTCATGATCGTTATTTATTTTTATTTCTTATCTTGTTTATTAATTAAATAATTGTTATCATTTATTATCATAATTAAATAATTGTTATCATTTATTATCATAATTAAATAATTGTTATCATTTATTATCATTACAATATATTTGATAATCGCCATTGTCATAATCATTTAATAATCGCTATTGTCATACATAATCAACATTTCATCTCCATTTTCTTCAATATATATTTAATATAATAATATCGTTATTATATCATTATAAATATTTGTAGTATTATTAGTCATATTATTATTATTGGTGGTGGGAATTGTTAATTTATGTAAGAGTTCTATTTATTGAGTTATAAATATAAAATAAAAAATAGAGTAAATTTTAATATCATATCAGATAGAAATCGGTTTTCGGAGTTCCACATATTCACATGATCCAAATCAATTATTATTATCTAACTAATTCTATCAGTGATCATTTCTTTGGCATTTATTATTGCCGTCATTTCTGCTTCAAACCATCAGTGTAATATATTAATTATCTATTTTGTGACGTTTGTTTATTTGATTTTTTTTAATTTCCTTTTTTGAGTGTTTCACGTCACGTTTTTATTGCTATCTGGTTGTTTTGACGTGCAGTTTTTATGCAAAATAGTAATGAAAAATATTATATATTGATCTACTGTATATAAATTACAGGATCTACTATACAACATATAATATACTCAATTATATATACGAAATTACTTCTTTTTTATCAAATTATAATAATATCTAAATTAAAAATAACAATCTACATGTTGAGTATAGGGACGTAAAATCTTAACCAACTCAATTTCTCAAAATTCTATTTTAAGTGTATCGCGGATATTATTTTTAAGGATTTTACGGAAGGATGATCATCCTTAACTCAATGTAAATAATGTGGAAATGATATTGAATTTATTAAATATTAATATATTATAGCCGTATGATTTATTATTTATTATTTTAGTATTATTTATTTATTTAATAATATTTATTTATTTTATTTATTTATTTAATATTATTTATTTAATAATATTTATTTAATTGTTTAATTTGTAAAGGTTTCAACAAGTTTTAGTCTCGAAAATTAAAAAGTATTTCATCTTTGGGTCAAGTTATTATGAAAGAATTTATCATGAATAATTCTAAACTTTGCAATAATCCAAGGAAGGATAAGGTATTTAATTCTATATATTTTATATATTTTATATGATAGGGAACTCATATTTTGAAATTTCTATTGAAAGTTTTGCATTATTAAGTTAAGCGATATCATCTTGTTGTCCAGATAAATTAATGGACTTTATGCTACCTTTGTTAGATAAAAAAAAACCGGATAATTTGAATAGGTGATTATTTATTTATATAAAGAAATGTTTAGTAAAAAATATTTGATAAAATATTGTTCATTTAATATTTAATTTAGTAATTAATTTCATAATATTTTATTTTATAATGTTAGAAATTTATGGTTTCATCACTTAGTACCACAAACTAAAGATGCTTCTACGTTATGTCAAACAATATCACTTTGGACAATTTTTTACACAAAAAACTGATAATAATAATGATGATGACAATAATAATGACAGTAATAATAATAACAATAATAATAATAATAAAGAATAAATTGAACAATTATTCAATTGAATTAATAAATTATGTAAAAAACGTACAACTGAAGATATAAAGAATTTAATGAAAATTTTTTTCGAGATTTACTAAATATCTTGAGCCTAATCATCAATATCAAACAAGTTCTCTTTTGATAATAAGAATAATGATGAGGATGGTGATGGTGATGATGATAATTAACGAGGAAGTGGAGTAGACGAGAAGGAACAGATAGAAAAGATGGAAAGATGGAAGAGGAAGAGGAGAAATAGTAATAATGATGATGATAATAATAATAATAATCACAATAATAACAATAATAATAATAACAATAATAATAATGATAATAATAATAAATTTTTTACACTTATAGTGTCAGGAATTAACATCATTCTTGGATATAATATATCAGATATGAAGAAATGGAATGGTTATTAAATAGGTTGAAAGGATTTTGTAATATTAATGGTAAAATAAATTTATATTTTCATCTTCTGTTACTCACCTGTGATTTATATTATTATCTGCTATTCACGTTAATTATTTTTATTCTCATTATTTTATGATGAACCAACTGATTTAGAAGAAATAAGACATGAAATTTGTTTGAGATTGTTAAAACTTATGAATACCACTTTATACTTGGAAAAAGTTTCACTTCAACCATCTTCTTCAGAACATCTGGTTAAATATTTACAGAGAGTGTATAAAATATTAGTAGCATTAACGAAATATATAAGTTTAAAATGATCTCTTATTAATATCATTAAATCCCAATTTTCTTTATTTTCATTATTATTATAGAAAATTCAGAAGCGGGCGAAATTAAACATTTTATTGAAGTAATTAAATTGGCTGGATTAAATTTTACTGAATAGATGTATAATTTTGTTACGGCATTTATATCAACAAATAATAATAATAATTAAATATATATAATTTATATTTTTATTTTTTATGACAGTCTCGAATAATGAGAGAATACCTGATTTGATTTTGATTTTGGAACAATTTGAACGATATTATTACGATTTTCAAAGAAATTAAAGATAAAAACAAACAATACACACATACACACATATATATGAATATATTCTTAATATATTTCTTTTGACACATATTTATTTTTTATGTTAAGATTAAATCGCAAAAATTAACTGGAAAAAAGAAATCGAAAAAAAATCTAAATCGGTGATAAAATAATAATTATTTCGTTTATTTTGTATTTATTTGACTGTTTAATTTATTTATTTGACATTATATTTCTTTATTACTTTATTTGACATCATATTATTAGCAAATGCACAAGGTGATGATGATAATGATAATGATAATGATGATGATATTATTTGAACTTCGCGTAATTCATATAAAAACGGTCTGAAACTTTTTCAATGGAAATTGATAACTAAAATTTTTCATTTTTTATAAATTTTAGAAATAAAATACTAAGTTATAATAATATGCATAATAAAATTTAATTGATTCGAATTATTCCTGTAAAGAAAAATCTAGAAAAAAAACATAATTAAGATCAATTTTATTAACCTATTTCAGCGAAAAGCAAAGCGACCCACCACACGTAAAATTTAAAAAACAACAGATAAGCACGTCAAATAATAATTCTTCTCTTTAACACAAATGACAAATAGAAATTCTTTACTATAATAATTCGTACTTAAAAACAAACTACACTACTAATCCACCACCACGGCTTTCATCCATATTGGCGAAATTTTGTGATCAATCTTTCTTCTATTTTTATTTTCACGCGAATGGAAAAAATATTTAAATGATTTCTTCGTAATAGTCAAAAAAAATGAAATGATGAAAGTTGACTCAAATGTAATTAATCCGATACTTAGTTACCACATCTTTAGAATACGGATTGCACAAAATTTATTAAAAAAAATCATTATATATTATATAACCTTCTAGAGAAATTCTTTCATATTGATATAACCTAATAAAATCTATATAGTCAAATTTGTAGCAAATTTTTTAGCCTCTTTTTCTCCTTACACAATTTTTTTGATTTGGTACCAACAAACTCGCTTAGACCAAAATCAATAAAAAAAGAATTGATGACTTTTTGGCTCTAAAAGGATGTTCTTTTGAGAAATATCATTGTGTAAAATGCTCTCTTTTCTTCTACCGTAAGATTTTCTGGGTCAATATGATGAGCATCCATCCTCAATTAATTGTAATGCCAACGCGTAAAGATGCCCATCATAGATATCATAGATATAACCTTCATGTAGTATTATTATTGTAATATAACAAGTTAATACCAATAAATATTATAAAGGAAAAAAAAAAGAGTACCTATTCCTTTAAAATTGAGTACATTTTTACTTCAACTCTTAATGTTTTTTTTTCTTCTTTTTGTTTATATGCATCACAGGTTTAGTAATTCCCTTAGAAGAACTTGTGACTATTTTTTTGCTATTGCCAGTCTTTCTCAAAGGATAATCATCATCAAGATAATCAGGGTTATCAGAGACATCAGAGTTATCAGAGTAATTAGATGAATAATTATCCAACATTATAAGATCCAATATATTACTGGTGTTATCATTAATAGCAAGTTAACTGATATAATAAATACATTCGCGTAAAGTCGGATTAACATCACATCATTAGATTGAATGACACGAGTAACATATAAAGTGGTTGGACTTGTTTAAATATATAATATCATATGTATACAAGATTTGAATTTCCGATTTTGTATTATCATTAGTTTTTCGCACATGTTAACATGATTGACATACGATTAGCGAGGCATGTGACACTATGAGTCACGGCTAATTAGCGTGACTGATGCTTCCCATAATCTCAAAGGTTGGAAAAAGGTATAAATATCCCCCTTTTCCCACTCAATTTTTTCCTCATATTACACGGTCTTCTTGTGAAGAAATGGTTTTACTATCTCTTACTAAGAAAAAGCTTTCAAGTCGTTATGCGCATTGCACGTTGGCTTTTTTTTAGTAGGATATGGGATTTCGGTTTCTGAGTGAGAAGGTTTGTGTAATATTTTTTTTTTTATTTTAAAGCGGGACGGGAATGGGATGGAAATGGGAATTATGCTTGTGCTCCTCACATGATGACTGTTGGTGATGATCGATTATTAATGTTAATACTTAAATACTTATGTATAATTTAGAAAATTAGGGATTATACACATACTCGTAGTTTATCTCTCACTCATTCCGATTGATCTCCATAATCACAACTATCTACCCTTCAAAAATAATTAAAAAAATATATATTAAAGAAAAACTATAGCAAAAAAATATATAAAAAGATGTTCTGAAGAAGTAGCAAATTTTCGGAATAAGGTTGAAGTGAATTGTCAGAAAAGTGAGAAGTTAAAAGTTGGGAACTAAAAAAAAAAATAGCAATAGTTGGTGCGGTGTTATCCAATATTATTATTATTATTATCCCCAAAAAAGCTAAAAAAAAAAAAGGAACTATTATGATATGATTATTACATTTTATTTATTATTTTTATTATTAAAATTAGAGCAATAAAAAAAATAAAATAAAATAGTAATAAGAATAATAACGATAACAACAACAACAATAATAATAATAAACCTCACCTCAAAATGGAATTTAATAGTTTTCTAAACTTTTCAAAAATTTTAAATAAGATAATTACTAATTTTCCATGAANAATTATGCTTGTGCTCCTCACATGATGACTGTTGGTGATGATCGATTATTAATGTTAATACTTAAATACTTATGTATAATTTAGAAAATTAGGGATTATACACATACTCGTAGTTTATCTCTCACTCATTCCGATTGATCTCCATAATCACAACTATCTACCCTTCAAAAATAATTAAAAAAATATATATTAAAGAAAAACTATAGCAAAAAAATATATAAAAAGATGTTCTGAAGAAGTAGCAAATTTTCGGAATAAGGTTGAAGTGAATTGTCAGAAAAGTGAGAAGTTAAAAGTTGGGAACTAAAAAAAAAAATAGCAATAGTTGGTGCGGTGTTATCCAATATTATTATTATTATTATCCCCAAAAAAGCTAAAAAAAAAAAAGGAACTATTATGATATGATTATTACATTTTATTTATTATTTTTATTATTAAAATTAGAGCAATAAAAAAAATAAAATAAAATAGTAATAAGAATAATAACGATAACAACAACAACAATAATAATAATAAACCTCACCTCAAAATGGAATTTAATAGTTTTCTAAACTTTTCAAAAATTTTAAATAAGATAATTACTAATTTTCCATGAATATTATTAGAATGTAGAAACGTCAAAACATTGATTTTTTTTTTTGGTAGGATTTAATTTTGCGTTCCAATCTAGTTTTTGGAAATTTTTTTTAAAATATTGACATTATTAATATATTCAAGAACAATCATAGTTATCGGTATTCTCTATAAAAATCAAATAAATAAATATTAAAAATTGATATTCAATGCTTATTATTTTATTATTTGTTATGAATTTTAAATTTTCGATATCTTTTAATCTTTTTCAAATTTTACAATTAATAAAATATTTTCTGGAGTTCAAAAACATGTAAAATGTAACTTATATAATTTTGCAGAAATAATTTTCATCTATAACAAGACCAATTGCTGCTTTATTTTCAAATATCTAAATAATTTTTTTAAGCAAAATAAAAAATCAATAAATTATAATATAAAGTTATTTAGCTATCATTTTCATCTTTAAAAAATTCTTTTAAAAATTGTTATATTGGTTCCACTTAACTCATTTGTAATAAATTATATTAAATTATATAAAAAGTCAAGAAAAAAAATAAACTTATCCATAATGTAAAACCGATGTTCCAATATCTGAGATACTATCATATACTAATAATTGTAAATAATGATTGATTATTGCTAATGATGATGATTATGCTAATAAAATGATAAGTTATTACCAACGTGTAAATATAATCGCAAGAAATGTAGAAAAGACAAAATTCTCCATATAATTGTAGCAACATTTTTGTTGATTCCCATTTTCATTTTTGACCAAAGCATTCTTTTTTATATTATTACATATAAGGCAATTGTTGAATAAATGCCTCTTGATGTTTTTCAAAAATAAATATAACTCACTGGTAATCCAAATCAAGAACAAAACCAAAATTGATTCGTGAAGCTACAAAAAATATTTGAAAGAATTTTATCCAACATAAAAAATTCTAATTTTCTTTATTTCATCAGAATACATTTCAGTATCTCGCTACTGTAATCACCAAAACTTTACTTACTTGTTTCTAAATATTTCAAAAAGAATCTTTCAAATATAAAAAATAAACAATCAAATCAAATTTTTTTTAAGTAAAAAAAAATAATTTCCGATTTTCATTTCTCATCTAAAATTAAATTTTCATCACTTTTGTCTAAAGATAAATTTCATTATTTTTATCTGATAAATCTTCATAATCTATTTATTACGTTTAAAACGTTTAAAACAATTAAAAATAACAACTTTTATAAAAAGGCATGATTGAGTATAGGAGATATTATTTTTATATTATTAAATTAAAAAAGAAATAATGCACGAATAATTATGCAATAAAGTTATTTAAAACTAAAAGTCAATAATTAAAAAAATAAAAGTCTATTCTTTAGTAATTAAAAATGTATCCTAAATATATAAATAATTATTTTACACTTTCATTCTATATCTTTCCATTTATTTATTTTTCATTAACTCTTCTTCATTTTCTTCCTTTATTCTTTTATATAAACATAATTAAATTTATTATAATATCAAGTCAACAAAACAAATAAAAAATGTTTCAAGATTTACTAGAAAAATATGAAAAGGTCATTAAAGAGTTAAAGTATATAAAAGAATCTTCTAGTACAAAACCAAATACCAGCTCTACTACCTCATCTATTTAATGTTGGAAGAAAAAAAAAGAAAAAAAAGTAAGGAGACGAAGAATCAGATGATCAGTATGTAGATTGATGATATATAAATATGAAAATATTTAATACTTACTACTATTACTAGTTAGATATTATTATCAATTACTCATATTGCTTAATATTTCATTAGATTTTAATAATCAATAATTAAGATTCAATGAAAACCTTTTCAAAAATTTATTCTTGAGAAATTGAACAGTAATAATAGGCTTGATAATATTATGCAAATTACTTCTAATAAAAGTTCTTGTTGCAATAACAATAATAAGCATATAATTTTTTGATTATAAAATTGAAATTTAAAATGCATGCATTTACCATTTTTTTATGAATTTATTTTTCAACATTACACATACATTAATTATCTTTAAGAAATGTGTAATAAATATTCTATTCTGAGATCATCGATAATATCCTTTCTTCAAGTGCATACTCTGAGACTACAGGTATTCCTAATATATCTAATATCCAAATTATAAATAAATTTCTAACACATATAAAAATGGTATTATTAAAAAAATAATAATATTTAAGTACAAGAATTTTTTCAAAATATTGTCACTAACTATAATAGAATGAAAAGGTAATAACAAATTAAGTAAATCAAAGTTTTTCACAGCCTGAAATTATAAATAGCCAGCAGTCCATAAAAAATAAATTGAAAATAATATATTGACATAAAAAATAGAAGCTAGCTCATAAAATACAAATATATGTATAAGTATGTATGTAGTAAAATTTTTTTGATGAGGCTGTTATTAATCTTTAGGAAAATTTTGTTGGTCTAGAGGTTCAAAATCTTGTTTTGTAACTAAAAATTTTGAAGTTGAATTATATTACCTTAAAGAAATAAAAACTATTGAAATATCGTATTCCTTATCTTTCAATTAAAGTTGTAGGTGAATTTAAATTATTCGCCTATAGAATTGAAAAAAAATCAATTTTGGGACGTCCTAAAATCCGGGATTGCCAATTAAAGTTATTTAGTGAAATGTAATCTTAACTAGTATCAAATAAAAGAATCACTAAATTTTATAATATTTACTTTTATTATTAAAACATGTCAATGTTTTATAAAAAAAAAATATGTAATCATTTTTCATTACAAAGAAATCAACTGCAGAAGATCCTATACAAAATTCTCTTGAATATGCGCAATATCCACATGTGTACATAATATATAAATTGATATAATATAGTATTTCAAAATGTAACTTCTCAAAATAAATTAAAATAAAATAATTGTTATATGTGTATAAATTTCTAATTTTTTTNCTTTAGGAAAATTTTGTTGGTCTAGAGGTTCAAAATCTTGTTTTGTAACTAAAAATTTTGAAGTTGAATTATATTACCTTAAAGAAATAAAAACTATTGAAATATCGTATTCCTTATCTTTCAATTAAAGTTGTAGGTGAATTTAAATTATTCGCCTATAGAATTGAAAAAAAATCAATTTTGGGACGTCCTAAAATCCGGGATTGCCAATTAAAGTTATTTAGTGAAATGTAATCTTAACTAGTATCAAATAAAAGAATCACTAAATTTTATAATATTTACTTTTATTATTAAAACATGTCAATGTTTTATAAAAAAAAAATATGTAATCATTTTTCATTACAAAGAAATCAACTGCAGAAGATCCTATACAAAATTCTCTTGAATATGCGCAATATCCACATGTGTACATAATATATAAATTGATATAATATAGTATTTCAAAATGTAACTTCTCAAAATAAATTAAAATAAAATAATTGTTATATGTGTATAAATTTCTAATTTTTTTGGAATTTTTCGACTTTTAAATATTTAAAAGTACATAATATAATTAGTTAATCATTTTTACATATTAATTAAAAAAGACTAACACTAATGATTCTAATATTATCATCTTAAAATTTTTGTATAGATATGGCTATTCTCTAATTTTAATAATAATAATATTATTAAAAAAAAGTGATAATCAAAAATATCTAGGACCCCTAATAAGTAATCTATTGTAATTATATAATATCTTATGTATGTGCACATGAGATTGATATACACAAAGTTATAGTGATTAGCGAGGCATATGACACCATGAGTCACGGCTAAATAGCGTGACTAATGCTTCCCATAATCTCAAAAAAGTTGAAAAAGTTATAAATACCCTCTTTTCCCCACTTAATTTTTTCCTCATATTACATGGTCTTCTTGTGAAGAAATGGTTTTACTATCTCTTGCTAAGAAATAGCTTTCAAGTCGTTATGCGCATTGCACGTTGGCTTTTTTTTAGTAGGTTATGGGATTTCAGTTTCTGAGTGAGAAGGTTTATGTAATATTTTTTTATTTATTTTAAAGCGGGATGGGGAATAGGGTGGGGGAAGTGGGAATTATGCTTGTCTCTATGTGCTTATCACGTGGTTATAATGGGTGATACAGAGCTATAAAAAGATGAAAATAATGATGGACAATATAGTTATTTCGGTACTACCAAAGATAAGGAATTAGATATGCAGTATATATATCTTTTCGAATAAGAATAATCTTCACCTATCCAATAATCTTAAAATTTGAATATTCAAACAAAGTTTATTAAGAAATATTTTAATCGAAAACTTAATGTATTATTTTTTTACATTAATTATTTAAATAAATTTTTTCAAAAAAAGATAAATGCTATACACACGTAATTATAGGTTGAAATATTTAAAACATATAATAATTTTGAAAACTCATTTGCATGTTTATTTGTTCCTTTTTTAAAATATTAGGTTTAAAATAGAATTTAAGTGTAAAATATACTAATTAAAATTTCAGTAATTATTGTGTACCAAAATATTAAATTTAAATTTTGTATTTCCTTTTTATAATCTAAGTTTCAGATTTCGTTTTTCTCGTTTCTTTTTTCAAATAAATAGGAATGCAAATAGGATTATTTTATTATTATTTCAAGGTAATATTTGAATTATATCGAGTTATATTGAGTTATATCGCTATGATATTGAATCGACTGTAGAGCTAATTCTGTGTTATAATTTTATTAATTTAAATAGTGATGAAGAATTTTTTTATTGTAAATTTTAAATTAGTATGTCCTTTTAAGAGATATATGTAATATTCGTAATTTTGACTTAAAGTTAAGTGGTCGTTCCTTCAGGCTTTCTGTTGTAATTTTTGCAATTGAGTTTGTAATTATAGTTGTTGTTGAAGAATCTCTAATTTCAATATTTGTCTTTTTTTTCTTGTAATATATAGTTATACAATTACCGCTACACTAAAGAAGCTTAAATAAATTACCAACCGAAAAAACAGTAAAAATTTTTTTACTATTATTGAATATCATACAATTAATTAATTACGATGACATTATATTAAAATAATTATCATCATATTTATTAATTAAATAAATTTAATATTTCAAAAAGCAAAAAGAATTTATATTTACCTTTCCGATAGTGATAAAGTTTATAATATAAAGAAATTGAATTTTATAGTTAGGTCAGAATTTCTCAATGTTTGGAAAATAAAACATTTGAAAAATGTGAATATATTGAATATATTTAATTTTATTCCTAATTTATTCAATTAAAAATAATTTTTCAGCATGGGTAGATAGAAGAAACATTGGAATTAAAAGATCATGTTAAAAGATTTTCTTCGGTGAGAAAATTTTGTATATTGCTTAAGTTTAGCTATATTAATCATCAATAATAATAATAATAAAATAATAATTGGAGCTTTATTATCATATTTTTAAGCTTTAAATTACCATGTCGAGTAGGTATCTCCTTTAATATTTCATATCATTTTATATATCATTATTATGTTATCATTATTATATTATCATTATTATTATCATTATGTTATTAATCAATCACACAGACATAATACATTTAATAATACTCAATTATATTACTTATTATTATTTTTTCTTTAATAATTTAGTTGTCCGGATAGTACAACAGAACGACAAATGTATATATGAAAGATTTTAATTTATTTAATAATAACATTACAATAATAACAAAATTTTAATTCTGTATAATAATAATAATAATAACATAATAATAATATAATAATTATATCATTAATGATAATTCGTCATAATGATATAATAGCAATAATAATCTTATACCTATACAAAAGCAACATGCAACATCACGCTAATGAATTATCACACTTTTCAAAATGAAGTAATTCAGAAATATTTTGTCCTGTTATTACTGCTACTTCCCTTCCCAATCGAAATTGAAACATTTCATTTTCAAATTTCATGAATAATAAAAAAACGAATTACAATAAATAATGAATAAAGATTGACTACACTAACATTAACATCTGACTATCCTCAGTGAGCGATATATCACCGCTCTTTAGTAAAAGGCTATACCCTTTACCAATCCGTATCAGAAAAATTTTAAATAACTACTTCTCCCCCGAAAATCATATGATTCAGATCTACACATGATTGGGTGTAACCAGAATAGTAATCTAAATTTGGCAAAATATCAATTATTTTTTTTTATCAAACATATGATAAAATCATGAAAGACAGATTCAAATTCACTATTTCGTAGTCTGACCCTTTATATTTTGCATTATAAATTAATAAATTGAATATTATATATTTTCATTTGAATACAAATTGGATGGATCTAAGTCCATAACGTTAACACGATTATAAGAAGAAAGAAAATTTCAAAAGTATTTGAAATCTACTATAGAAAATGCTAAAACACAGAATGAATTCGGTAAATGTTATCAACGGAATTGGAACTACAAAATATGAAGAGAAAACATTTTAATTTTACTTTAAATCAGCCAAAAGAAGAAATAGTTATAGACAGAATAATCTTGGGATTATTGTTATCAACATGGAATTGGAACTACAAAAGATGAAAAAAAAAGCATTTCAATGGTACTTGAAATCAGCTGAAGGAGGAGATCATACAGGACAGAATAATCTTGGGCATTGTTATCGACATGAAATTAGAACTACAAAAATGAAAAGAAAGCATTTCTGTGGTACAAGAAATTAGCTGAAGTGGGAAACCATTTGGGACAGAATAGTCTTGGATATTGCTGTCAACGTGGGATTGAAACTATGAAAGATGAAAAGAAAGCATTTCAGTAGTATATCAAATCAGCTGAAGGGGAAACGGTTATTGCTATCAACATGGCATTGGAACCATAAAAGATGAAGAGAATGCATTTCGGTGGTATATAAAATCAGCTGAAGGGGGATGGTGATTGACAGAATAACCTTGGATATTGCTATCAACATGGGATTGGAACTGCAAAAGATGAAAAGGAAAAATTTCAGTGGTACATGAAATCGGATAGTGATGAAAGAATAATCTTGGTTACTGCTGTTGTTATGAAAATGGAAATACAATAGATGACGAGAAAGTATTTAAATGGTACTCGAAATCAGCCAAAGGAGGAAATAGTTATGCACAGATTTCACTTGGAAAATTAAAAAAACGAAGGATGAAGGAAATATCGATCAACAAAATAAACTTGGATATTGGTATTGAAACTCCAAAAGATTATGAGGAAACATTTTAATGGTATATAAAGTCAGCTGAAGGGAAAATAGTGGTGGACAATATAGTCTTGCGAATTGTTATTTCCATGGAATCGGTACTACCAAAGATGAAAAGAAAGAATCGGATCTTTATTTTTTTGATACTTGGTATTTCGAAATAAGATCTTTATTTTTATTAATGTTACTTATCTGATTTTTTTTCTTGGGATTGATGGAAAGAATCCTGAAAACAATCAGGTAAAGATCTTTATTTTATTTTTTTAATATTTTGAAAATTCAATAAAAATCAAACTATTGTAAAAATAGTTTGCACACAAAGTATTGTAATTCATAATCTTAAAAAATATTTTGGAACAAAATATTGAAATTTGCATTACGTTTGTCGAAATAGTACATTTTATTTTCAATTTGATTTGCGAAGGAACAAAAATTTCTTTAATTATATTAATTACATTCATTAAAAATTCATATTTTATTTATTTATTTTCAAAGTTAGACTTGCCAACACACCATCAGATATAATTATGATATCTATAATTATGATTAATATTATATTCGCTTCTTAGGGTGATCCAACTTTTGAAATTGTGTATTGTATATTTATCTATTAGTTCTTCTTTTTTTCCTCCCTTTTTCCATCTTATTTAATTCCTTCAATTTTATACCTTAACATTTTCATTTTCATTTAATTTTAAATAAATTATTTCTTCAACACAATACCAATGAAGATTTGGGTGAAACTGGCAAAAATCTTTAATTTGACCTGATTAATTATTCTTATAATTTCAGCAAATATTGTAACTCACACTACATGAGCATTTATTAAAATCCGATTTCATTCTTTATGTTAAAGTTTGTATAATTCTTTGCTATTCTCAAATTTTAATAATAATATTATTATTGAACGAAAAAAAAAATATAAGTAATCATTATAATTTAAAAATTTAATTATTTAAATATTTAATATCATATGTATACAAGATTTGTATTATCATTAGCACATGAGATTGATATACGCAAGGTTTATAATGATTGACGAGGCATATGATTATGATGATACTGTGAGTCACGGCTAAATAGCGTGACTGATGCTTCCCATAATCTTAAAAAAGTTGAAAAAATTATAAATACCCCCCTTTTCCCACTTAATTTTTTCCTCATATTACATGGTCTTCTTGTGAAGAAATGGGATTACTATCTCTTACTGAGAAAAAGCTTTCAAGTCGTTATGCGCATTGCACGTTGGCTTTTTTTTAGTAGGTTATGGGATTTCGGTTTCTAAATGAGAAGGTTTATGTAATATTTTTTTTTTATTTTAAAGCGGGATGGAAAATTGGGTTGTTCTCATCCATGTGTTTCTCACATGATGATGGTGGGTGATGATCGGTGATCAAGCTCTGTGACACTAGGCTACTACTACTATGAGGAAATAAAATGGAATTAGATATATATTTTTTCGAATAAGAATAATCTTCATTTATCTAACAATCTTAAAATTTTAGTTTATTATGAAACATTTTAATCGAAAACTTAATGTATTATTTTTTATATTTATTATTTAAATAAATGATACACACTTATATTTATAAGTTTAAAATATTTAAAATACATAATAATTTTGAAAATTCTTTGAATATTTGATTGCTCCTTTTTAAAAATATTAGGTTTAAAATAGAATTTAATTGTAAAATGCACTAATCAAAAAATTTCAGTTATTAAATTTAAATTTTGTATTTCCTTTTTATAATCTTAAGTTTCAGATTTCGTTTTCTCGTTTCTTTTTCAAATATATAGAAATGCAAATAGAATTATTTTATTATTGTATTGAGTTATATTGAATTATGTTGGAGATATGGATACATTGAGTTACGATATTGAATTGACTGTAGAACTAATTCTGTATTATAATTTTATTGATTTAATAGAGATGAAGAATTTTTTACTATTAGACTTCTTGATAAAGATTTACAAGTACAATTGTAAATTTTAAATTAATATGCCCTTTTAGGAGATATATGTAACATTCGTAATTTTGACTTAAGTGGCCGTTTCTTCGGGTCTTCTGTTGTAATTTTTGCAATTGTGTTTGTAATTGTGATGCGGTTGCAGTTGTTGTTGAAGAATCTCTAATTTCAATATTAGTCTTTTTTTTCTTATAATATATAATTATATAATTACCACTACGCTAAAAAAGCTTAAATAAATTATCAACTAAAAAAACCCGTAAAGAAATTTCATAATAAGAAAATGTATTATTATATTTAATTACTACTATTGAATATCATACAATTAAAAAATTATGATGACATTACATTAATTAAATAAATTTAATATTTCAAGTAACAAAAAGAATTTATATTTGCCTGATAATGTTTATAATATAAAGAAATTGAATTTTATATTTAGGTCGAAATTTCTCACCGTTTGGAAAATGAAAAAATTTGAAAAATGTGAATATATTTAATATTATTGAGGTTATTATCTAATGTACCGTTATTATTTTTAATTTTATTCCTAATTTATTCAATTAAAAATAATTTTTCAACACGGATAGATAGAAGAAACATTGGAATTAAAAGATCATGCTAAAAGATTTTCTTCAGCGAGAAAATCTTGTATATTGCTTAGGTTTAGCTATATCGATAATAATAAAATAACAATTATTATTATTTTTTAATTAGGAATATTTGGAGATTGTTAAATCCCGAACAACAATTAGAATGGATCATTGAAATAATTGATTATTAAGAATGTGTGGAGCTTTATTATCGTATTTTAAGCTTTAAACTACCACGTCGAGTAGGTATCTCCTTTAATATTTCATATCATTTTACATATCATTATTATGTTATCATTATTATATCATCATTATTATATTATCATTATGTTATTATTATGTCGTCAATAGTGAATATTGTGAATTTAAATCACACACACATAGATTACTTATTTTTATTTATTCTTTAATAATTTAGTCGTCTGGGGATAGTTCAACGGAACGACAAATATATATATGAAAGATTTTAATACGAAAATTAGATTCCATTTAACATTATTAGATATTTTAACAGAATTAGGCATTTCATTAATTATTAATTATTGTTAATTATTGTTGATTATTATTAATTATTTGTCGATTATTTATCGATTTATTTAATTAATTTAACAATAACAAAAATAATAAATTAATTATAACAATGGATAATAATAATATAGCCGACTTGAACCCACCAGTGACCATATTTCTCTTTAATCTAATCACTTCACAAAGAGAAAGGAAAAAATGCTAAAGGTCAGCATTATAATTTATTAAATTGAATATTATATATTTTTATTTGAATACAAATTGGATGGATTTAAGTCCGTAATGTTAACACGATTATTAGAAGAAAGAAAATTACATAAAATCAGCTGAATGGGAAATAGTAATGGACAGAAAGGTCATAATCTAAAACCACCTGGATATCCGGTTTGCTTTTTAAAGCCGGTTCCAATCCTTAATAAGATTATTCTCCTTTTTTATAATAATAAAAATTATTGAACGAAAAAACATGTGATATTCGAAAATTACTAATGAGTAATCTATTATAATTTAAAAATGTGATAATCAATGAGTAATCTATTATAATTTAAAAATTTATTATTTAAATATATAATATCATATGTATACAAGATTTGAATCTCCGATTTTGGATTATCATTAGTTTTTCGCACATGTTAAAATTTGACATGAGATTGATATACGATTAGCGAGGCATGTGACACCATGAGTCACGGCTAATTAGCGTGACTGATGCTTCCCATAATCTCAAAAGGTTGAAAAAAAGGTATAAATATCCCCCTTTTCCCACTCAATTTTTTTCCTCATATTACATGGTCTTCTTGTGAAGAAATGGTTTTACTATCTCTTGCTAAGAAAAAGCTTTCAAGTCGTTATGCGCATTGCACGTTGGCTTTTTTTTAGTAGGATATGGGATTTCTGTTTCTGAGTGAGAAGATTTGTGTAATATTTTTTTTTTTATTTTAAAGCGGGTGGGGAAGTGGGAATTATGCTTGTTGTTCTCATCCATGTGCTTCTCACATGATGATGGTGGGTGATCAAACTCGGTGACACTGATACCGTGAGAACTGTATCTATAAATAAAATTCATTAGATTATTAAATAATCTATTATTATTTATATAATATTGAATTTAATATCGGGTTAAAAAAGCTATCATTGAAATGGTGGTCGATATCAACCAAAATTATTTATAAAAAATCAATTACTTCAAGTTGTATTGCAAGAGTATCAAATTATATTAATTATACATTAATTATTGTATTAATTAATTATTTTATAACTTAATTATTAATTTAATTATTGTATATAGAAATTATGTACAGCATTAGTTATTTCGGTATCTGGTAGTTGGATTGAATTATTTCAATTTAATATTAATGTTGTCAAAGTCCACTTTCTATACTTTCTATCCAACAAGAGATATAATTAATAAATTAAAATAATATAATTGATATAATTAAAATAATATAAAAATAATATAAAAATAATATAAAAATAATATAAAAATAGATTGGAATATTTATAGGCTTCTCATTATTGGAAGTAACCGAAGTGTTTGCGGATAATCTTCAACAACTTTTACAAATGTTTGCAGCCATTTTAAAAATGTTCGCGTGACCACGTTACAGTAAGTTTTTATGATTTTTGTTTTTAAATAATATTTAATTATTTATTAATAAATTGTTTTTTATGTTTAATAAAGGGCTTTGGGAAAAGTAGCAGAATTTATTGAAACTGAATATAAAGAAGAAATGATAATTAATTAATTTATTTAATTTGTTATCTAGTTATTTTAATTATTTAATTATTATTAATTGATTATTATTTAATTTAGTCAAATTAACAAAATGGTTCAAGATATGATTCCAAGCATGTTTAATGTTCTTCACTAATTTTTAAATGATGGAGATAATGATTCTGTCATTAAAGATTTTGAACCGATTGATTCATTCTTACTTGTGGTACGTTTATAATATGATTATTATTTATATTAATATTTTTAATAATATTTTATAATTAAATATTTATTAAATTTTTGTAATTATATAGGATATATCGCTCATTTCTCGTTATTTTCCACAACTAATCGAATTTCCAAGTCAATCAGTTATGATCAATCTGTTTTTGTGATGGCTTTATAATTACAATTTTTAATATTGGTCTCCACTTAGTAAGATTATTAATTTGTTATTTGTAATTAATTCGTTATTTGATTTTTTATTTTATTTATTAATTAATCATTCTAATTATTTCAATTACAGTAAAAAGGCAAAGTTCAAAGATTAAAACTTATTGATCCTATTATTTATCATTTAATGCCCTTCCCGAAGACATGGATGAGGAATCTCCTTCACGGGATAATAACTGATATATATTATTATACTACTTTATATGATATTATATGATATTATATACTAACACATTGTTATTAATAGATGGCATTTAGACATTTAGAGCAATAAATACTTTATCTACAAAATTGCCACCTCAACAAATCTTTCCTATCGTTATTGATTATGTTACTGCGTATACTTAAAACCCGGTTCTAATATATATAAAAGCCTGAATGATGACATTTGCTGCTGTAAGTTTTATTATTATTATTACTAAGACATTATTATTATTACTAAGATATTATTATCATAACAACAATTATTATAATTATTATTACTATTATTATAAATTATTAAAAGGTTCTTATTGAAGGATGAATTATTTCTTTTTTATGATGAATTACGTGATCCTGAAGTTACTGTGCGTAGAGAATCATGTTTAGTATTGGGATGTTTAGCAGATATATTATATTTACTATTACATTCGTTTATTATATTTATTTATCATATTATTTATCGAGTATATATATATTAATAATTCACATTTATTATAGATGAACTTGATCATAAAGTAGCATCTAAACGTGCAATTTTGTTACCATTAATATTTGAGTTAATTAATGAAACAAATATGGAATTATAAAACAAGCCCGTAATGCGTTTTTCTTCTATATTGGAAAGATTAAATGATTAATTCTTCAATATCTTCCAACATTAATGGAAAAATTGATTATTTTTTGGATAATGGAGTTAATGAATTAAAAGCAACTGTTTCTGCTGCTGCTGTTCTTGGAGTGCTGCTCATGCATCTGGAGGTAATAATATTATATTGATTTTTAATAAAATTATATTTAATTATTAATAGTAATATTTTAATTACATTAAATATTTTAAATATTTTATTAGGGATTCAAATCTTATTCGCCTCAAGTGATTCATATTAAGAAAAAAATTTTAATGAACTTAAGTCAATCAAATGAAAATTTACTTTTACGTGGTATGGCTATTGATACTGATGGTACTATTGCTGTTGGTAAAGAATTGATTTTATTATTTATCCTAATTATTATTTATAATTGTTATTATTTATTATTATTTATTTTAATTATAATTATTATTATTTTATTAAGGTTTATAATAATAGTTGTGTGGAATAACAGATCTCAATTATTGCGAACGTGGTTCCATTATCGTTGCAGGGGAATTAACTGGATATGATTTAAAGGTAATCGATTAAATTATTATTAGTAAACTTATTTTTTTATTAGAAAGTTTATTAATGACTCTTAGAAACAATTTGCACAGAACTCCTTTTTATTTTACTGCCAATAACACGATTTCATTTTTCGTTCTAAAATACTGCCCAACGATTCAGATAATAGTAATTATATGAATGGAACTATTGAAAGTAATGCATAGAGTCAAATCCCATCCCATAGTATATTCCATTGTTTATTTCCTCTAGAACAAATTTCTTGAATTCTTTTCTCGCGCAAATTCCATGACAGAATTTAATTGGAACAATTGCAAGGCATGTTGGTTTAATAATTTCATTTTTAATATTATTTACAACTTTACTTTTTATTACTTGTTATTTTAAATTATATTATGAAAAATTAAAAATTAATTTATCGAATATAATAGCTAGCTACATTATACAATTAAATGATTTATTTCTTATAATTTATCATGTATCCTAATTTGAGTATTTATGTTTATAATTATTTCAACCTCCTTAAATAAAAATTGCTTCTCTCATTAATTATTAAATTAATCATACATATTTTATATCTACATATCTCAGTGAGTGGATATTTAGAAACTTAATTGAGTAAATGATGAAGCAAATAATAAGAAATCTGGTTTGTGCAATCCATAACAATTTTCAATATAAAATTCTTGAAGTGAAATTCGATTGATTTCATTAATTTATAAAAAAATTATTTATTAATTTGTTTATAATAAGATAATATATATATATACATAAGAAGAACATAATGGTTTCTTTTTATTTTGCATATTTTTATCATCAGAATCATCATTACCTAAATAACATTTAACATCGGATTTACATAGATGAAATTCGGATGAGCCTTATTACTCATTTTGTCATTTTTTAATTTTTTTTTTTTGTAATCCTTGATAATCAGAAATAAGGTAAGTAAAAAACGGAAGCAGAAAATTAAAAAACAAGATCGTGAACATATCATTATTTTAAGAATTGATGGATTATTGTTATTAATGAGTTATGTCATTCTACTCTGGAAATGTAATGGCAAGTTATGATTGTCCTCATACTCAAGTCAATATATACACCATATTTTTGATGTAAAATCATTATAAAATCCTGTGATAATGATATCGTGGTTTGTGGTCATCGAAATGTGAAGAAAGGTTCCCGGTGTTGGATAATAGTTTACTACTTCTTAAAAAAATTGATTTTCTTCATAATATCTTCCTAATAACCAAATCGAATATTATTATTATTGATATATTCAAAAGGTACGGTGCCCAAAACATGCATAAGAATTCAATCTGTATAAAGTACCCTTGTATTAATCAGAGGACAAGTAATGGATGATATTGATACAATGAAACATACGCTATTCTGAAACTTTGAAAAAAAAATTAAATTAACAATTTTTATTGAATTTATATATTGTAATATTACGATAAATAATTTAAATTAATTTACAATACTTTTTATATTCTTTGTAGGGATTTGATTCGATGCAAGAATGTTATTGTTATATAAATAATAAAATATTGCAAGTTATTGAAAAATTTATCCAGTTAATGGAAATAAGAAATATTTTAATTAAATCAATGTATGCACTTCATGTCGGGGATATCGAAGTAATTGATAGTAAAAAGATGGTTAAACTTATAGTTAAAGTTATCAAAATCACCAGTGAATAAATATCCACAAGAAAGATTATGATGTTTAGTACAAGGAAACATTGTTATTTAGTACGAGGAAACATTATTATAAAATAAAAGTTAGTATAAAACAAAAACAAGAATAAAACAAGAGATATATAATTCTATCAAAACAAAAAAAAATTATTGCAAGTAAACATCCAAACAAAGAAAAAATAAAATCTTTTTCTTTATTTTCGTAAGTAGAAGAAAGTTAAGAAAGTGAAAAAAAGGTATTTCGACCAATAATTTCAGATTAATAATCTTTAATAATTTCACATAAATGACCATTTCGGACGTAATCATATTTGATTACTTTATTTCACATTTATTACTATTTGAATAAAAATATTAAATTTATATTTGCATAAATTTTAATCTAGATTTTTTTAAAAAAAAATCATTTTTAAATTGAAAATAACGAAAACTGCTTAATTGAGTAAATGATGAAAACAATCCGATCCGATTTTTGCAACCCGATAATCTAAAATACAAAATTCTTTAAGACCCTTTTTTCACTAATGATAATTAACTGAACCATTTTGAACACTGATAAGTTTCGGTAATTATATTCTTGATAATATGAATTCAATACAAATCCGTAATTAAAATATTATCTCAAATTAATGCTAATAATTCATATTATGGACTAATCAATTCATCATCATCATCTACTATTCACATGATAAAACTTTCTAATTTCTTAAATACTTCCACCAGGTAACTTAAGAAGTGTATCGATCAAATCATAATAATTACGAAAAACTTATTTATAAAATGTACAATGACTTATTATATCTTTCAAAATAATATTTTTCAATTTGGTGACGGTGATTTTGCTATTATCATTATCATTGTTATTATCTTGATCTGAACTGAACTAATAATTTGATAATTTTTTATGAATATATGGGAACAAAATAAATTATTAATTATAAATTCATGAGTAAATAATTGATAATCAAAAGTGGCTTGGTGATGATGATAAAATCAAATCCAGTTCAAATAAGTAAAGTCCTAGCTTGGGTGATTCAAGATAATAATCGAAGAATATAATTAAAGATTAATATTTCTTAATGAAAAAATAATATACAAAAAAAAATGAATAAAATATATTATTCAAAATATTCAGAATATTTTTTCCACATTAAATTGAATTCCATATTCTTCGATAACTTTAAAATGTTCACTATTTATATCTATTAAGTTTGATTCTAAAATAAAACCATCTGGTTCTTCTAATTTTATGTGTAACCTTCTAGGTTTATTTTTTCCTACTTCATTACAACACCACCCTTCAAAAAGTTTTCTTAAACTATAAGCACTAAATCTCCATGGATCTTGATAATCTATTTTGATTATAATAGTTTCGAGTGATTCTGGTAAATTCTCAGCCATTTGACATAAGAATGTATTAGCATAAAATATTTTTCCAATATCAAGTGAATGTCTTCTTACTTTAAATGAAATTCTTCTTAATTCATTAAAATTATTATTTCTAAATATTTCTAATAATTTACTAGGATTTAAATTATATAAAGTTAATTCGGAAACCTTTGTAGGAAAATTTGAAATTGCTAAAAATATAGTCTTTGAAATTATGGGATACAAATCTATACAAATGTTCCTTAAATTTGTATTGGTCGTTTCGAGAATTTTTACAATAAATTCTTGAGAATAATCTATAGATGGATAACTTGATTGAAAATAATGAAAAATTCTTAAATTAGTAAATGATGAAGCCCACAATAAATACTCATAATTACTTAATCCATAACAATCTTCAATGTAAAGTTCTTGAAGCAAAGTAAATTTTCTAATTGGTAATGATTTCCCCTTAAAATCATTTAAAAATACTGATTTTAAACGAAGACTCTTTAAGGTTTCGTTTTTAGTAATGATTGTCCAAAATAAATTAGGAAGTTGAAATTGACAAATTTCAATTGATAGATTTTCTAAACGTTTTTGAACACTAATGAGTTCTTCTAATAATTGCACTTGAAGAACTGATACTAAAGATAAATCCATTTTTAAAAGATTATCACAAATTAATGTTAATGATCCATATAATGGACAAATCAGTTCATTATCTTCATAATTTTTTATTGTCGAAGTAAAACTTTCTAACTTCTTAAATACTTTTGGGGCATCAGGTAAATAGGGAATTAAACCAATTAAACCACTATAATTATGAAAATTTTCAAAAAAAATTTCGGGAACTTCAACCAATTTAAAATCATCCAAAAATGTGCACCGATTTATTATTAAATTACATATCTCATTAAATAATATTCTCGATTTGGTGATGAAGATTTCATTATTGTTATTATATTGATTTTGTGAAATAATTTGTTGTGAAATGATTTGTGATGAATATATAGAAATAAAATAAACTAAATTATTAATTATAAATTTATGAGTGAATGATGGATAATCAAAAGTTGCTTGAGGTGGTGATGACGATAAATCGAATCCATTTTGGATAAGTAAAGTTCTAGCTTGAGTATCCATACATGATATATAAGTTCGAATACATAATGCTTTCTTTCTCAACTTATCATTATCCATACAACATTTTTGACTCAAAGTTAATTCCCAAAGTATAGGTATAGTAATTTCACACCAGATTCGATTAACCAATAACGATGAATATAAATCTTGAGTTGAATGAGATCGTTGAACATTTTTTAAAATTATAATTAATATTTCCGTGGAAATTTTAGTTGCCATTTTTATTTTGTTTTCTAAGAAATAAATAAGAATTATAATACTAATACCCAAATTTGTGTAATTACAATGAGAAATAATTAATTTTTTTTGTAAAATATGTATTTTTTTTTTAATAAAATTTTCGCTAAATAATATAATTTGGGTATCTATTATTTGTCTTTTATTAATTTGAGTAATTATAAAAAATAAAAACAATAATTAATAGATGTATCAAGAATTTTTGTTTCGTTTACAATTATTACAGTGAGTAATTATTTTTTTTTTGCAATGTATTTTTTTAAGCAAATTTTTTATTAAATGTTCTAAAGCACAAAATGTAATGACTATAGTTGATATTGCTATAAATCAAATAATCAGTAATCTCTTTAATTCATTTTTATTATATTATTTATCAATTATTAATATTATATTGATGATTTTCGTAAATTAAAATTTCTGAAATGTATAGGAAATAAAATGTAGAATATTTAATATTTGCATAATATGAAGTACTCATCTTCTAAAGATCACCTCTTCCAAAACAATAGATTTTTAGACTTTAATTCTACTTCTTTCCTTAAAACTTCTCTTCTCCTCTTTAAATTAAATGAAAATATTTAGAAAATTACCATTATTTAATTTATTTTTGATAATAATATTGGATAAAGAATATAAATAAATTAAATTTTAATGAAAATAAAATTAGTTGAAATTGTCAAAATGTCACCACCGTTTTTGACATTTTCTTATATTAAAAGTTTTATATTTGGTAATGGTTATAATTACTATAATTATATAATTATATAAAAAATCTTTGTTGCTACATATAAAATTTTTAACAAAATTAAGCGAATGGTAGTCATTTAAAGTTTTTTGTCAGTTTGAACTTTAAATGCAAGCGATTCTATCAATTTTAATGAAATAGGTCCGAGATTCCTACAGAAGGTACGCTTCATTTATATCTTTGAAGTTACTCAGTACCGTTTTAATATTTACTTATAAAATAAAAAGTTTTACATTATAACATAATTATAGCAAATAGTTGCAACTCATGAAAATAATTGCAGGGTACCATTATTGTTGTTTGCTTCAGTCATTTTGATATCTTGATTTTGTGAAAGAATTATTTTTTAATTGAAATTTTATTCATTAATTTTTTTTTTAAAAAAAATAATAAGTTTATGTCAACAAAATATACTTTTTCATTCGAAGTTTCCAAAGTTTTCCCAAAGAGATAATTATTGTATTCATCTTCATTTTTATTTAATACTATTCATATTTTATTATTATTTTTTAAAATAAAATAAGTGATTGTTTGGAATATTCAAGTAATTTTTTTTCTATAAAATATTTCTGAATTCAAGGTGCTCCATTTTAAATTTAAAACTGGAAATTCTTAATATTCCAAAGGTTGCAATTTCAGTCATTTAGAATAACAACTCCGATTGATAGATTGATAAATATATTAAGAAATATCATTCATAAATACTATCTACGAAAGATGCACTTTAACATCTTTTGGAATTTGAAGTTTGAAACTTTCGAATTCGATATCCTTGCATCTTGTTTTTCAATTATGATGCAAGCTTGGAATCATTTTTGACAGAAAACTATATTACACAAAGTAATAATAATAATTTTTTAGTTTTTCGATTAGTTTCACGGGTGCGCTGTGAGTCTCAACTGTGATCAACCCTTTGTGGGGTAGTGGTGAAGCCATCTCCACAAAGAAAGAATGACACAATAAAAGAGAGAAATAAAAGAAAATATAATAGAGATATATAAATATATGAAAAAAGTTTAATTATGAAATAATTTAATAAAATTTATATATGTATACTCTTTGTGTCTTCTCCAAGCCCTACCACGTGTGCCCAATTTATATATTGGGTCGCAGTTGTCTTTAATCTATTAATAAATTCGAGAAAGAGTGTAAATATTTTTTAAAAATACGATTAATAATAAGATCGATATGATTGCTGGTATAAAACTAACCAAGATTTTTTTAATTGTATAAATCCACGAGACACGTGAACTCCATAAATCTTGGGAAGCGAGATTTTGATTTAAAGCCAATTCGTATATTTTTCGCGTGACCACCTCGAATATTCCTACTAAAATTAATTCTTCTTAACAAATCAGTACTATGAGAGAAAGTTCCGTCACTTTTGGAATTATTTCTTGAATCTGCTTGAATTTTGATTTTCCAGATTTATTCCTTACTAAAATCCAGCTCAGTCAATCCATTCACATAACATTTGCGGTGGGGCCACATTTATAAGAAAGGTTTTAACATATTTCTTTGATAATAGTCTAGTCTTGCAAATAATTTCGCAGTCAAAAAAAAAGAAAAAAAGAAAAATAATAGATATAATATAATTACCAATATTCTTTGCTAAGAAACTTGGTAAACAAATATAATAGTTCTTTGCTGCCCAACCCTCAACGCTTTCTCAGTATTCTTCAACATTCATTTTTAGATCTTAATGTATTCAAGGCTATTTACATCTGGACCAAAATGCGTCTTTCAAGAAAATCTAATTTCTATATCATTTCTAAAGTCTTTTGAATACTATTACAAATTAATAATAATAATGGTGACAAATATTTTGTTCTTGAAATAAATAATTTTACACATTAAAGTTACCAATTTACTTTTAATAAATATAGTCAACAATTGAAAGCGTATCAGAGTATCAGCAAATATCGATAAATTCTTTTCGAAAACATGTGATTAATTGTATATATTCTTACCTTTTATTTCTATGATGATGATGACAATGACGAAGATTATTATGATTAATATTACTTTCTTTATCAATTGTTAATTCATTATCTGATTGAGAATACTTATTATTCTCTTCTATCATCAAATCATCCATATTGTTAGGTTCCGTCTCGACTGACTTTTTCTTTCTCTTCTTTTATTGGACTTAATAAAATTATTACACGACGAGCTTACATATGATAATTCTAATTTAAATCTTCCTTTCAAAGTCAACTGAGATAGGAATCATCCATAAATTCCTCATTGCAGCAATTTCCACATAATTTCATTAAATAATTATATTAGAATACATACCAATATTAATAGCTTTATACTTTTACAGTTCTCTGACATTATTTAACATATCATATCTAGTATAGAATTCAATTGAGTATTTTCTTTGTATAAAAGAAAATAAATATCAATGTTGTTACAATTAAAAAGTAAATTCTCATACCAAGCAATCTAAACTAGCCTTCAATAACCTAGAAATATTATTTAAATTCGTTTGTAATTAAGATTTTTTTATAAAATATTTATTAAATATTACAAATAATGGGTGCGTTTTATAGAAAGTTTTTAGTTTTAGTCGACTAAGCCAACTAATCTTATTTTAACAAGCCCAGATGCATCTTCACAAGAATCATCTTTTTGGTATGACATAAATTTTTTCTTCATTGATAAGTCTTCGAACAATAGCTAACGATATAAATACACAACGAGTAGCTTTGTTGGCATGGTTTCTAAATTCGAAAGTTTTAATATTATTTCGTTCATGCATTGTCCGAGGGCTTTATCATCACCATCGATTTCCTCAAACACTAGAAAAAATAAATTACATAATTGAAATTTCAGCTGGGGCGTCCCGGCCAAAAAATAGTCAGGAAAAAATGCCGAGAAAAAAAATAAGGTATTACATACCCTGATTGAATTGCTTTATACCTCCCCATTGACCTTGTATTATGGAGAACATCCTTCAGCTCTTCTAACATTTATATGACGAGAAACTACGCATTCTTTGCTCTTTAAGATCCACAATAAATTTTCCAAGGCCCACCTTTAAGACCATAACTACGAAAGTTATCCTTAGTTAACTTGAGAAAGTCGAAACCGGAGATTCTCTCATTGCGGAATATTCTAAAATCCGACTCAATGAAATCTAAATCCTTCTGCCTCCGCAAATAATCGATAAGTTCCTTCGTCTTGTATTTTTTAATAACATCTGCCATCGTTCAAGTTGGCCTTTCTTCCGTTATTAAAAAGTAGGAGGTGAAGAAATTCTGGGTGAAGACATGTTGTCGTTTTATATTGGTATATGGTGTTGAAATCTGGTTTTGCACTGTATCGTATGTAGCAGATAGAAAAATGAAAATTTTTCGTCTCCATTTTTGGTGGATCAATTGCTTAAAAAGTTATACTAGAGAGGGCAGAAAGTGAATTTCGGTGATTAAAGAGATTGTGGAGATTTCAAAGCCCTATAACCTAATAAAAATTGGCATGCCATTCTCCATTATTTCCTTTTCGAGTTTCGTTTACATGTATTCTTATTACAAAAACAAAGTTTTCCCAGGCAATCGATCCAATTGATGTGGGAAAATTGGAAAATTGGATTTTTGGTATTACGAACTAGTGTTCTAAGCCGGTCTAAAAAAATCGGCCCGGCTAAGTCTATATTTTAAAATCGACTTAGCCGGCTTAGTCGGCTAAAGCCAAATTTCTTAATATAGAAATAAAATTTATGAGCACGTCTTGTGAAAATCATGTGAAAGTCATGTGAAAATCATGTGTTCAATTAGCACATCAATAAATCAAACTTTTATTATTAATAAAATTTTTTATAAACCGGGATATACATTTATAATATTTGAATTTTCTTTTAAGAATAGTAAATCATGAACTATATTAGCACTTAATCTATTACGTTTATCAGTTAAAACATTTCCTGCATCAGAAAAAAGTCTTTCAGATGGTACTGAAGTTGCTGGCATACCCAAAAAAATACGTGCTTGTTCAGCAAGAAGAGGTAATGTTTTTTGATTTTCATTCCACCAAATTAAAGGATTGTATTTTTCATAAAGGGGATCTCCAATATCATATTTTGGAATTTGAGGAATAGAAAAATAAATTTGTAATTCAGTATCTATATTTGAAAAAGAATTTAAATCTTCCTGATCATCAAAAAATGAAGAAATATTATTAGATGTTGCAACTATTGTTTCAACTGAATTACTATTAAATAATTCTGATTGCATAATTTTTTGGCGTAACTCTTGTATTACAGCATTTCTCATAGTAGATGTTGCAATTGTTAAAGATTTAAATCTAGGATCCAAAATTGTTGCCAACCATCCAGTCATTTTAGGATCTTCCCATCTAGCTACCAGTGATTCACGAATATGTTTATGTGTATCAATAACTGATATATGTGTAAGATTACTTTCTATTTGATTAAGATGTTTAAAAATACGATACATAATTGGATACATCATACTTAATGTTGGATAATGACTTCCACTCATATAAATTGATGCTTGAGCAAAAGGATGTAAAAGATTAGACAGTTCTTCTAATCCTTGCCAATCATAGTTTGACAATATTTTTTCTTTTAAAATGTTGCCATCTGCACGAATTCCTCTATCTGGATCTCTAATTAAACTTTTTGATAATTCCTCAATTGCATCTCTAAGTTCAAGAAGTCTTTTAAGAATAAAATATGTAGAATTCCAACGAGTTACAGTATCACTAGAAACAGGTTCTAAAATATTTACTCCTTCTTGATTATTTGCTAATTTAACTTGAATATTTCTAAATCGTACTCTATATTTATCTCGATTGACCAAAAAATTATTTAAAGCTTTTGCTATATCAATTAAGTTTTTACTTTTTGATAAACCATCTGAAATTGCAAGATGAATAGAATGTGCAGCACAACACAAATGTGTTGTTCCTAATTGCCTTATTGCTTTTATCATTGAACTTGCATTATCAGTTGCTACAGCAGTTAATTTATCTGAAATATTCCATTCTGTAAGAATTTTTCGTAAAAAATCCTCAATTTTATCTCCTGTGTGTGGATATGCAAAGCTTTCTATTGTTATTAAAGCTTGATGCATAATAAAATCTTTTGTAAGCCAATGAGCTGTTACACCAATATATGGTGAATGATTATGTGTCCATAAATCTGTTGTTAGACAAACAGATACCATTGTTTGTTCAAACATATCTTTAAGTGTTGATTTAGTATAAAATATTGATTCCATCATTTTATTTTTGATAGTATTGATACATGGAATTTGAAATCTTGGATTTATTTCATAACAAAGATCTTGAAACCTTTCATTATTAATGCAATCCAATGGCATCATAGCTTCAACTATCCAAGCCAATATACAGTAAGTAATTCGAGTTTGTTTTTTTTCAGGAAGAGGTTGCACATTTGACATATGATTTTCAAAAATTGAATCAATTGTCAATGATGTTACAGATGCAGCTGTTAATTCTGATTGAGAAGATGATATTGAGGATATTGATTTTGATAATGAAGATATTGAAGTTGTAGATGTTGATGTATTAGGTGGTGTAGTTTTATTTGACCATCTTTGATCTTTATATATTCGATGTACTGAACGTAAATGTGCAGCAATATTTGTAGTAGATGTATTAGGTTTGAAAATTGTTTTGCATTGATTTGATGTACCATCTCCATTATCTATTTTAACTAAACAAGATCTCACTTTTGTAAGTTTGTTTTGCTGTATATATTTCCATACCCAACTTTTACCAGGTTTAATTTTTTTTAAAATATTATTGGAGATAGGAAATATATTAGGATGTTTTCTTACAGTTGAAATTTGAGATGTAGTTATTGAAGATTTTTCAATAGAATTTCTATTATTCCCACTTTCATTTAATTCAAAATTGTTTTCATCTACTGCTAAAGCATTTCTATTTGATGTTGAAATATCTCTATCTGATGGCAGACTCCCTAGATCTAATGTCAAATTCTCTCTATCTAATGCTATAGTACCTTCATTCTCATCTAATGTTAAATGATCATAATGAATGCTTTCATCTTCATTCTCATCTCCATCTGATGGAAAAGCATCATTAAAAAATGCATCATCATTATCCCTACTCCTATCTAAAGTATTATTAATATTATCATCTCCCCTTCTATCTAATGAAGTATTATCAATACTATCATCTTCATCACCAATATTANAATTATTTAATTATTTAATATTTAATTATTTAATATTTAATTATTAAATTATTATTTAATTATTTAATTATTTACAAGATAATTAAATATATTTACCTCTCGAAAAAAAGTTCCGGTAGGACCATTATAAGACATAAATTGGTCTAGATTTTTCTTGGGTGGCCTACGTTTCATCAATAATAAACTCGATAAAAAGAAAGAAAATATTCGATCAAAAAAATATTTGTATACTTCATCTTTTAAATTGTTATTTTTATTTAATTGATAAAAAATAAAAATAAAAATATCTCGCGCACATCTGCTACATTGCTAATTAATAAAAATTCCTCATGCTACTTTGCCATTTTTTTAATAAAAAAAATCGGCTAAAAAAATTAAAAAAATTACCCTATATAGTATCGGCTTAGCTGATTTTCAAAAAATCGGCCGACTAAGCCGGCTAAATCGGCTAAGTCGGCTAATGACCTTTCGGCTTCGAACACTAGATTATATACTATGGTCACGATAATTACCTAATAAGACTATTACTAAGCAGAGAAACGTGATCAAGAACTGTAATAAAAGTTCGAGTTTATCGAGTCTATCGTTAGTGATGTATCTTTACAAAGTCTATCAAAAGTCGAGTCTATCGTTAATATCTTTAATATATATATATACGTTTACTCAAACTTAGTCACTAAAATTTTTTTATTTTATTATGACTAATTTGACTCGTACTCTTCTCGCCACCTAATCCCTCAAAATTCTGCAAAATTTCGCAGATTATCAACTTTCCCACAGTACTCGCCTTTAGAGCAAGGAATTAGTTATAGCCTAAAAGAATTTCTTCACGAATACGATAAACGCACAAAAAAAATTTAGGAAAATATGAAGGAGTCCTTAAAAGAAAGTCAGGAGAATATGAGGGTATGTGTTTTTTTTATAATTCCAAACAAATTTTTATAAAATAATTAACAAATTTTGTACTTATAAAGAACATTGTTGAACAACGAGTTTCAAGTGCTGAAAATAAATTCCTATGCCTTATCGTTGTAGGAATCATTGCAGGCGGGACAAAATCGTGGTGCAATCAAGCCTACGAAATGAATATATTACCAAGTATATATAGTGACATCTTTCGAAAAATCTGTGTAGGGTTACAAATTTAATTATCCCTATATTCATTTTATTTTTTCTGCGAATGCAAAAATATTTTAATGAGTTTTCACTTTCAGTTTTTTTAACATTTATAAATGTAGTGTGGGTGCAATTGTATAGCAATGAAGCTTTGTAGAAAATTGTGATTTTATAATACAAATATGAATTTGATAATAAAAAAATTTTGCTAGTTTTAATATATCTATTGGCTTGATTTGCTAATTTTTATTTTGCCACATAATTTTCACCAGGTTTCAGCGAAATTTTTATCTGAAGACTAGTTCTGCCCACCAAAAAAGATTTTCGTCTCACATTACTCCAAATTGTTACTAATTTTCTAGCTTCAAGATATTTTTTACTTTGAGTAGGTAAAAGATCATTCTTTCTGAAATATTGCAAGCGAGACCAAATTCAGATCATCCACTCACTAGGGTGCAAACTTAAGGCATCTTGCAATATTCATCCATTCGGTGTAATAAACATAATTATGACCATGTAATAAAAGGGTAAGGGTTAAATAAAATTAATATCCTAAATATAATTTCTAATTTCAATTGCAATTAGAAAGATAAATGTATTTAACAAAAAAAAAGATATGCTATAGTTATGACATTTTGACACCTGTCAGAGATGGTGTAAATCATAGAATAAATTATTAAACGGATAATTATAATTTATTACACTATTTATTTTTGAGAATCATTATAACATTGTTAACTTCCGTTTAAATATTTGACTATATACCCTAAATGCATTTCGAATCTACTACAACCATTGGAATTGATATTGTAAATGTGTACTAAAGGACATTTCATTCGAGTTCGGAACCTGTCTAGTGGGAATGTCGTGTCGAAATTGATAAGGTTATCCAGGAATATCAAAAAAATAATTATTAAGAATATTTTATATATAAGTTAAATTGGATACCTTTTGACAGCTTTCGAGATATCAAACACATAGCAGATTCTGGATATGGATCTGTGTATTCGGCTATTAAAAAATGGCATTAAATGATTAATAAACAGGATTGGGATTTGATCACGTAATTAGTAAAGTTGCTTTGAAAAAAATAAATTATTCTAGACATGAAAGATCTAAATTTCTTAAAGAGGTACGTTTCTTTACAATATATATATATTCTATGCAATGAAATTAATTTATTCAGGCTAAGAATCTATTGATTGCGAAGGTATTGCATTACAAAATGCATTGGAATTACAAAAAATCCTTCGACTCAAAACTATATTATTATTATGAATTTACATAATGATAGCTTACATAAATTTTTTGGAAATTAAGTTGGGATATAAAACTAGAGAAATATAAATTTAAAATTCTAACGTGATGAATTAGATTGTACCAGGAACGGAGTGATGAAATCACGAAGTGTATGGACTATAGAAGGGAGAAATGTTGTTCGTCCGCAAAATCTTGAACGTGATTGGTCGGCATTATCATATTTGTCACACATGCGTATAAACGTCATGTATATGTGAAAAACAGAATTTGGCGTAACGTAACGAAACGTTAGCATTAACATCTTAACGAAACTTTTATGCCAACTTCTTGACAAAGTAACCTAAAATAACTTTGGCAAGTGGAAAGTAGTCCTTGGCATAATGAAATTTTCCTAGATCAAGGGATTTACGAGCGGTGTAATATTTACAAGAACCAACTTTCAAATTTTTACATTGTACTAATTTTTGTTTCTTGCAAATCCTTCAATCCATTATGCCGTCGCTTGCTAAAGTAACTTTCAAGTTATTTCGTCAAGCGCAAGAACTTGCCTGGATCTTCTAGATCGAAGGAAATTCTTTCTAAACTTAGTAAAATTCTCAGAGAATTAATTGCATTGCATCAACCAACTAAATGAACCTCAAAGCACTCCGTTCCTGGTTTTAGCGCGACCACAGGTCGCGTCGCTATCTAATTAAATTAAATGAATAAAAGAATGGTAATGTGACTAATTAGTAATCATGGTAAATATTTAAGGAATTATTTGATTTGCATTTTCGTTAAATCAGGTAATTTCTAAAATTCTGTCTTGAAACAAGTAGACATGATGAAATTAATATGGAAAATAGGATTAAAGGATCAAATTTTTTAAGCTTTTCCAAGTTCCTATTCCAGAGGTTCCACGCTGTATTATTACTCATTTTTATTATCTATTACTGTTTTTTTTTCGTTGTAATTCTTTTCTGATGAAGATATTGTAATAGTATTATTGGCATATAAAAATAAAAAAACTTTTTTTATAGTAAATAACAATTAATTACAAATTTTATTTTTACATAATAATTAATTTTTCCTTGGAATCTAAATTAGCAAATATTCTTTTTAGTACGTTCGAATTTCATAGTTTGCGCACAAATAGTAAAAATCACGTTGATTCAGAAACATTTTATTAGTTTAGGATGGGTGATACAATATTCTTATCCATCTATAAACATGTACTTATACTTAAATTTAGGTTTTACCCATTTTATCCCTCCACCTGATTTTATCTTTCCCCGGAAAGTGTTTTTTTTTTAAAAAAAATAAGTTATATTCGATATTACAAAATTTTAAATAACAAAAACAGACAAGTTTTATTCTATTATAACTGCTAAAAATTCGGGAGTAATTTATTGAGATTATTTTTTCGAGAAAATAGAAAATTAATTAATAGCATTTGCTAATTTATTATGAATTTTAGCCATATTGTCTTGATAACATAACAATAAAGAAGTTATAATGGAAAACAATGTTCGTGTAGCCATTCTACGAGGAAATTCTAAGAACTCATTTGTACTACAAATTCAATGATGATCGGGTTAACATGTGTACCTTTATAATATATGATTAATTGTAAACAATAAAACGTATAAAATTTCTCCTATAACCTTTTTATATAATTGATTCTTCACTTTCAAAATATATATTACACTTCAAACTTTTGCGGAAAAAAAAATTTAATTCAATAAATTTTATTATAACTTTAATCTACTGAAAAACCATTACGAAAATGGGAAATATAAATTTTAAAGAGGCAAAATTCCGTCATTACTTGAAATCAGCTAAAGGGGGAGACAGTGATGCACAGTTTATTATTGGGTATTATTACTCTAATGGAATTGGAACCAAGAAAGATGAAAAAAAAGGATTTCATTGGTATCTTAAATCAGCTGAAGGGGGAAACCCTAAGGGACAGAATAATCTTGGATATTGTTATAAATATGGGATTGGAATTACAAAAGATGAAGGGAAAGCATTCCAGTGGTTCCTAAATTCGGCTAAAGGGGGGAATCACATGGGGCAAAATAGTATTGGATATTGTTATCTGAATGGGATAGGAACCATAAAAGATAAAGGGAAAGCATTCCAGTGGTACCTGAAATCAGCTGAAGGGGGAAACCTTATGGGACAGAATAATCTTGGATATTGTTATGATCATGGGATTGGAATCAAAAAAGATAAAGGGAAAGCATTCCAGTGGTACCTGAAATCAGCTGAGGGAGGAAACCACTTGGCACAAAATAATCTTGGATATTGTTATCACTATGGGATTGGAACTGCAAAAGATAAAAGGAAAGCATTCCAGTGGTACCTGAAATCAGCTGAGGGAGGAAATCACTTGGCACAAAATAATCTTGGATATTGTTATAATTATGGGATTGGAACCATAAAAGATGAAGAGAAAGCATTCCAGTGGTACCTAAAATCAGCTGAAGGAGGTGCAAAATTTGGACAAAATTCAGTTGAATATTTCTATCGAAATGAAATTTCATATATTAAAAAAAATCAAAATAAATTAGAACATCGATGCATTAGTTGTGAAAATTTAAATGACACATGTTCAGATTGTAAACTTGTGGAAATGCCAAAATGGACTAGTGGTAATTATGATGTTGACAATATTATTCAAATGACTCAATCAGATAAAAATGCAAATGAATGGGAAATTTGGAGTTGGATAGATTATGACAAATTGAAAAATAGAGAATATTTAGCTGAAGGAGGATTTGGCAGTATTTGGAAAGCAGAATGGATAGATATGCCCGAAAAGGTATTTGAATTTTATAAATCAAATCAAGTTGCCTTGAAGAAACTTAAAAATTCACAAGAAATAAGTTCAGAATTTTTAAAAGAGGTAAATAATAAATATTTGTTTTCAGATAATACATAATATTATTTATAATAAATTTGATTTTTTGTAACTATAGTTAACTGCAAATTTCCGATGCCGTGATAAATATGTTTTACCAATTTTGGGTATAACCCAAGATTCAATGACAAAAGAATATGCAATAGTTTTACGATATATGAAAAATGGAAATTTGAGAGATTTTCTTGACCAAAATAAATCATTACCTTGGATTGAACGATTATGGTTATTGAATTCTTTTATTAGGGGATTAAAAGTCATTCATAGTAAAGGATTTGTCCATCGTGATCTTCACCCTGGGAACCTAATGATAACTGAAGCATATAGTAATTCAAAATATAAATTCATAAGATTAGGGGATTTAGGATTATGTAGATTAGCAAATGAAACTTCATCATCTGGAGCATATGGTGTATTGCCATATATTGCACCTGAGGTATTGAATAAATATCAATATTCACAAGCTTCAGATATTTATAGTGTCGGGGTTATTATGTGGGTTATTTCAACAGGAAAAAGACCTTTTGCAAACAGAGCATATAATGCGGAATTAGCTGCTGATATTTTCAATGGACTTCGACTAAAAATTAATAAAGACACACCTCAATGTTATATAAAATTAATGGAATCATGTTGGCACAAAGATCAATCTAAACGTCCAAGTGTTAAAACAATTTATGATATATCAGAAAAATGGATTTCTGCTTTGCTGTATGATAAGAAATCAGCAGATTCTCTTATGTTTTTAAATGCAGAAAAAAAAATATATGATTCAAGTGAAGATGAAGATTTATCTTCTGAAACTACCCATTCTGAAGCATACATTACAAGTAAACTCCTACCTTCTGATTTTAATAATCTTCACATAGATGATCTTAATTTTGATGGTCGTTAAATTAAAGTTTTTTGGAATGCAATATATCAAAGTTTGTCAATTAATTTAACTAAAATTTCTTAATTTATTGGCCATTTTAAGATATCTTATTTTGTATAATTTATATTATTATTTCATATGGTTGTATTTTTTTTTTGAAAATAAATAAATAAATTACTAGTATTTCTAATTTAAAAATTATGTTTTTACTACTTTGCTGTCAACATAAATATTAACAAATTGTACACAATGCATTTAAAAATTTCAAGATAATTTTTTCATTTATTTATAAAAAATAAGCTTATCTGACAATTGTTTTTGTTTTACAATTATCAATTATTGGCAGATATATATGATTTAAATTTTAGAACGTTTCTTAAGTTTTTTTTCCGATTACAGTATTAAATAATGAAATAAATAAATAATAAAATACAAATATAAAAATTCAACTCAGATAAATATAAATTAACTTAAACTTTTTGGTATTATATTATTTACAATTAAAACTAGCCATTTATTTTTTTTTTGAGTATCCACCACATGAATAAGATTGGAATTTAAAATTAAATTTTTTTTTTAATAAAAAATCGCTTATATTTATTTTTAAGCAATAAAAAAAAATTAATTTTATTTTTAGCAATTATCTTTGATAGTAAAAAAATAATTTTTTTTTACTAATTTATTTTTATAATGATTATCGAAAATCATTTTTCGGTAATCACTATAAATAAATAAAATTTTTTTTACTTACTATTTTCCATAAGCGAAGGTAAAAAAATAATTTTTTTTTACTATTTTTAAAAATTTCAGAAATTATATAAACACCCGCTATTCTTTGGGTGGGTGGGTGGAGGTCATTATCATGTTCCATGTACCATGTATATAAATTCTTGACCTTTTTTTTTCATTTCGGGTCACGAAAATCTTCCCAAAAAAGAGTATTGTTGGCAAGTGATTGAACTTAAGAACTTACCAATACTCACCAATTGGGTGAAGGTATTTTGTGCCGTGACTTCACCGAAAAAGGAATAACAATAGGGTAAAATCTAAACTATGATAAATAGATTTACTATGTAAGATAGCATTTGGTCTTGATGACTTACATTTAAATAAATTAGTTCATCGTGAGCTACATAGTGGAAATGTTTTGACAAACTATAATTCATATAATTCACATAGTGCATCAATTACAGACTTTGATTTTAATATTTGATCATTTTCAAAAATACATAAACCTGATAACAAAAGTAATATTATTCATGGATCAATTCCATATATTCCACTCGAAGTTTTACGAGGAAATGAATTCACACAAAAGGGAGATATTTATAGTTTTGGTTGAATTATGTATTAAATGGCAACTGGAAAACAACCATTTTCTGATCGAGCACACGATACTCGTTTAATAATTGATATATGTAATGGAATAAAGTCAAAATTTCCTGATATTATGTTGGATTGGATACCACAATGCTATTCAGATTTGATGTATAAATATTGTGATGGTGATCCTTCTAAACGAATAAATTACGTGAAATTTAAATCACAAATTACGTTATATTAAAATAGAAGATAATAATTTTCAACAATTTAAGATTGCAGATGAAAAACTAGAAAAAGCAATCAAATCTCAAAAATATAAATCATCTCTATCGTCAAGTGTATACCATCCACAATCTTGCTATGTTATTCATACTTAATGTTGTGGGCGAATTTAAACCATTCGCCTATCGCCCAATTCGGAATTGGAAAATTCTAGACGAAATTTAAATATTATTATAAAATTTAATTCTTTTATTTAACAATTAAACATTTATTTATTATAAAAAAAATCTTTGATCATTTTCCGTTACAAATGATTCAACTACAGCATTAGGATCCCATATAAAATTCCCTAATATTGAATAGGTCTATCATTTGCAATACCTGAATCAGTAATAATTTCATCAAGGTCATCTATAATTTCTGATACATCAATATTTAAAATATCTTCTAATGCAATTGAATTTCGTTTTCACCATCATTAAAAAATTATGAGATTCTATAAAACACTCTTCAAAATCATCGTCTAAATCATCATCTTGAAATAATTAAGCATTTCTTAATACATCTAAAATTTCATCTTCATTCTTTGGTGCGCCAAAATGTGGTAATTCTGTTTTTATATTGGCAATATAATATGCAGCCATTTTTTGCATGCCTTCAATTTTTTCTAATTTAATCGTGTAGGCGTTTTCCATAAAAATGACTAAGCGAGGACCAAATTCACTCACAAGTAGCAGCATGGGGTATAATAGCAAAAAGTTTTTGCACTAGTTCACTTTCCAACAGTAGTGCATCTTTCAATTAATTGAATACCACCAGGATGTTTGATTTTCATTGAAATTATAAGATAAATCATAAGGTTTTTCTCTTTTACAATAGAGAGCCGTCTGAGTCATAAAATCTTACCTTGCTATTTCACTTTTACCCATATTCAACCACGAGAATTCTAGATTTGACTAAATGCTAAATGCTCGTCTGAGGACGCCGTAATACATACCGAAGTCCAAAGAAATTGCCTTTTTAATCTGTAAAAATGTAAATGTATTAATGTGGTGCAATATTATTGTAATTTACTATAATGAGAAAAAATAAATAAATGTTTATTTTTTTTCGCGATTAATAAATAAATACTGCGTGTTATTTTTACCGTTTAATTTATTCGGAAAAGAAATAATTGTTATTACACAGGTTCATACAATACCACATAATTTCTTGTGACTAATTAAAAACACAAATACTTTCACCAAAGTCCGAAGAAATTGCTTTTTAATCATTTTTAATCTGAATAAATCTTATTGTATCTTGCCATTCTGGTTTCGAACATAAACTTGGTTGCTCAATTCTAGGATCGTATTTTGTGTAAATGCGATTTTTTTACATACTAAAAACATTTTGCAATTTTAAACGTAATTTACGTTTCTTTTTTTTCAAAAAAAATAAATTTCTACCTTTCATACCATAAGCAAACAAAAAAAAAAGTTATCTGATGAAATATGTCCAGAATACAATCAAGAATATACCGGTATCGATTATAGATGGTGCAAACCATGTAATTCAGAACATTTCCAGAATGATTTTAATAATTGGACAAGTGGAAATGATAAAATTCAAGATTCTCAACTAAGTAATAGAATGGATAACTTATGATCAATTTAAAGATGTTAAACAAATAGGTAAAGGTGGATTTGGAACAATACATAATGCTATGTGGATTGATGGATATATTGAAAAATGGGATATTGAAAATCAACAATGGAAAAGATATCGTAAAGATGAAGAAGTGGCATTAAAAAAGTTTGATAATTTTGTGAATTTAAACGATGTATTAAATGTGGTAAATATTTTAATTAATATTTAAGTTTAATTTTCAAATTATTATATAACGTTTTAACTATAAATTGTATTATTAGATGGCAATTCACTTAAAAACAATTCAATTCAATTTTATGGAATTGCACATGATCCGGAAACACACGAATATACATATTGTACCGTGGACACAATTTTCCTCACATTTTTTTTCTCCACCTAAAAACAAAAATCGATCCACCCTAGTCGCATATTCTTCACAATTCTTTTGTCTGCTGAGTTTGTCTAGTTCTTTTTGATTTTTATTTTGTGAATTGTTGAAACGTAATCATAAAGGCACATGTTTTCTAATTGTTTGCCACGGTACATATAATCAATTCGCAAATTTACCGCATTTATTCGTTTACCTGAATTTACTATTGTAAACATCTCGGATCATGTTCACTATTATTTTCCTGGTCCAGCTCGTTTTCACTACTGTCAGTTGTCTGGATCACCCAAAATTACTGACTCGATCGGGTATTACGATGTTAGATACGCTTAATAAGAATTGAGGTATATCGAAATAAATTTGTTCGGTGTGTAATGATCTTTAACACCTAAAAGATATGCTGATACAGGACCGGTCACTTCTGTTTGTCCTACAATCTTGTTAAGGCATATCGTAACAAGTTTTCGTGACCTTGATACGAATTCTCTTGATAATTTATTCGGATCTGATACTTTAGTGATGAATTTATTTAAAGTCATTGCACATACGAGAAACGAATTATGAATGCTCGCATCAGATTTCGTTATATAGTTTGTGATATAATGAATGTACACAAGTGCCAACTTAACAGTTGCAATGAATCTGATGTCGTTATTTTCACGGCAACTAGCAGTAATATAAGGATTATGATTATTAATGTAAGCATTGTGACGTTGAAGGGTGATAATTCCAAGTTCAGGATAAATCTTTTCAAGTGCCTCTCTAACTCACGGAGAAGGTCAAATCGATAATCAGATGTCGTTAAAAGAGTTGCGCCGATCGTGATTAAAGTTCCGGATGGTGGAAATTTGATAGGGCGTAATTTAAAACCAACGAATACAGATTGGCTCCCGCCCACGTACTGCCACTATTAAGGATAAACATCTGACTAGTATACCCGTTTACCTAGTCAGGAGTGTGCATGAATACATAATAAGATTCTGTGGTATTGGCTTCTATGCCGAATAAAAGTAGTTTTCGACGGCCTGGATGGAAGTTGGACCTTTTAAGTCGATAGTATGTACCAGCGCACCCGTAGAGTCATTACCCTACCTATGATTATCTGTAAATGAATAAGTTTAATAATGAGTATTTAGATAGGTCTCAGCATAAGAAATTAAAAATTATTTATGGGAAACGTACCATCTTGACAATTAGAAACTCCTGTTAAAGCGAAAGTGCAAGAAATATGAATATTACGAAAACAGAGCATTTGAATTCATCATGTTTATATTATCGTTGGGCTGTAAAAATTTGGGCTGCATTTATACATTCTTTTTTTCTTATTTAAAGTGATGGTATTGACAATAAAGTGTGTTCTCAAAGGGTATTCACGAAATGTTGAGGAATTCTTTTTTTTTTTGCCAAGATGAACCGACTAGCGTTAAAATCTAAAAAGGGTCTTTAGAAAGCGCGAAAATGAATTTTCATTTTACGTGAAGTTTTGAATTTTATTTTCCTTCGTGTGAATTTTCTATGAATCGATTGGCGTTAAAAATTTTAAAATTAAATTTCATTTTCTATGTAGTTTTGTATTTTTGAATTTCGGAGAAATTTGTTTTAATTAAATTTTGAAAACGAACCGGACGTGACTACTGATTAGGGTTAATTTAAATGGGTTCATAATATAAAATGAAATATCTAATTTTGTTGAAAATTAAATATGAATACCGATTTGGGATAGTCATAGGCCAATAAAATTGGGCTTATACAAATCATATGACTTCTAATTGATGTATAAATATACTTAGAACAACCTTTTTTTGTCCCAATCTCCCTTATAACTTCATTGTTAACTACTATACAATAAGATTTATTTACTTTCGTGAGTATACTATTTTTTTCAGTTATAGAATTCTCCTCGCCACTGTTTAAATGACAATATTTACGAATTGCGACCAATTTTTTATTTAGATCATGCGTTACTTTACTCTCATACTGATTATCACGTTGACCCTGAGTTTCTCAGCCACGGAATCGACTGCTTTTGCTATTCCCAGCGTTTTTAATACCCTTCTCATTGATGCGGAATCGTGGGAATTAATCGGCCCTTTAATGGAAACCGTTTTTCCAACTTTTGTAACTGCATCCGAGTCATATCCAGCAGTGCATGCAATGCTCTCAGGAAATCTAGAAGCATTCGCCGAAGCCATAGGATCGAGAGGATACTTGGCGGATGTAGGAATTTCTGAAGCTTTTATAAGTAAGCTGGGAACTGCCTTCAGTAGAGAGCAGCTCATAAAAACTGTTGGGTACTATTTATCTGGGTTGGATGTGAGGGCAGTAAGAAATGGTATCGGCAAAGCAGCAGATGCGGTTCTGTATGGGGGTAAGAGCATAATTTCCTGTATTGTTTAGAATATGTAACTCAAAAGCATTCTATTACTCAATTATGATTCATTATATTCGCAGTTAGAGTAGCGGGAAGGACAGGTGCGTCATCAATTTTCATTTTGTTATAGGGTATAGAAAGACTTTCTCGTGTATAATTAAATAGATATTTTTATTTTTAGTGGCGGTAACGGCAGAAACGATAGTATCCGAGTCAGTGGCAACTCTAGCTGTTGAAGGTAAGCGGAAACTTTTGGGATAACGCAAATCACGTATTTTTGAAAGACTATTGATTTTTTTTATGTTCAATATAATTAGGCGCAGCTGCGGTTGAAACAGCAGTAGTAGGACTTTCAGCGGAAGAAGCGGCAGGGATATTAATAGCAATTTTACTCATCTAGTGATAAATATACATTCACGTTAAAACCACTAATAGAATTTAATAAAATTAATCTATAATGTAATTAGTTCTATATTCCATGAACAATTTATATGTAATAGATCAAAAGTTTATAGCGAACAAGTTTTTTACACATTTATTATATATTATATTAACGTAACGTCTAATTAATTCAGTGCGGAATAAAGTAAAATTTACATAAAAGATGATGATAATTATAAATAATTTAACTAAACGTGACACCGATTAAAATATATAGTTCTTAATATTAAATGAAAATTTAATAATGACGATCATGTATATTATTTATTCATAATATTTGTGTAAATCGTATATAAAATGCATGTAAACCACATATATTTTATTACACGCAATATATATGCATAATATATCCTATATGAGACTAATAAGATCTTGTTGAGAATTAATTGTCAATTATCTCAGCAGATTAATACTAGAAATAGTGGCCAGCTCGATCTCTATTAATTTATCCAAAAAAAGTTTATGCAAAATCAGTATTAACAAAATACTACCTTTATATTATTTGGTAACGCACATCATGTCCCATAAAGGTTAATGTCCGGAACATTATATATAAATGTCCGGATGACATCACATGTATTCTAAGTGGCCAATCACAGTAGAAGTCTATATATTTCTCTTTTTTTGAAATTTCTTTGTAAAAATACGTGCAAAGGTATATGTACATATTGAATTGATTTACACCAGAATTAATAAATAAGGCTGAGATTATAATATAAGAAAATTTATTCATTTTCATATACAAATTTATCAGAACAATGGAATTTAAATATTTCCTCGGACTTGAGAATAAGTATCACTGAAATCAATATTAAATATTAATTCTGATATCAATGCAAAAAATAATAATTAATAGATAATAATTTGTCTTAATAAAAATGTTTCAGTGCCCAAAAGAATTGTTTTGATAATAACATATTTTTTGATTTATTACAAAATAAACTAATTTATCAACTATTAACGATAAACAATTCTGGAAACAGATGAATTCTTTAATTTCATATCTTGAGAGGAATTTTTGAATAATAATCAACGCACCTATTGCATTTATTATTATTGTTGTTGCAAATGTATAGAAATTTATTAGTATCAATTAGAGTCGTAGGTTAATATATTTAATATCTATATTAATATTAAATTCAACATTACATTTTTAATGATGGTCGTCATTAAAAGGAGTTTCGATGTGAGAAATGAAATTGTTAAACATCGGAAATAATTTTAAAAATTTGATTATTGGGCGCGCTTTTCCAACTTCAATTGTGACGACGACAACATAATTCAAGAAGGAAAGTTTATTACTTCTAAATTTATGTTTCGATTTAGTATGCAGTTTTATGTAAAAGGAAAATTTCTTGGACTTAATTTATGTAATTAATCGTTAAATCAATCATTACAAAGTTAAAATATTATAATTATCCGAAGAATAGAAGAAATCAAAAAATTATTTATTACTTTATTAAATAAAATAATTCACATTGTTATAATAACTTTAAATAATAAATAAAAAATTACATCAAATATTAATTTTTATCCTATAATATTCTTTTATGTAATTAGTTTGATAGGTTCCGTTTCAATAACTTCATCGTTACGGAATATTGTAAGGTTTTTCCCGACAAAGAATTGTATGGTTAAATCTTCGAAATCATGTTGATATGGTGCAGTTCCAGGTGGAAAAATTCCGTCATTAGAAAGTAATTCCTTTTCTTCGCCGGAAATTTGATATTCATATTTGCTAGTGCGATCAGGGAATCCTGTATTAAATTGTCCGGTTACTCTAACGACTTTGCTCCAAAGTTCAGTAAAAGTGACTCTACCAAGAATGGGTTTCGTGAAATCAGCGTATGCGACGCTACCGGGTGCACGAGGTGACAATCCAATTGGAGAAGCATTCGTAAAGTAGATAAAGAATACGGAAAACGCAACCAAGATAGTAACAAATGTAATTTTTTGATTCATTTTTTAAATGTAAAAAATATTAAATATTATAGATTTTTAAGAACAACGAATTGGATCTTGGTTATTTTATTGGAGTTAAAATTGATAATAATAAATAATAGAAGCGACAACAGTCGCTTATATACTTAAATTAACTACAATAGAATTCTATTTTTAGTTTTTGTTATCAATTAATTTTTCATAACTAAATCTATTGTGAATCTTTTTATGCTTTCAATGACGTAAAAATACTTAAATTAATTACGATAGAATTCTGTTTTGTTATCAATTAATTTTTCATCTATTGTAAGTCTTTTTATGAAATTTCAATGATGTAATGTGTAAAAGGTAATTTCGGAAATACATATCATTAATCACCGCGCCGGAGTCTATTTTAAGGAAATAATTGATTTACAATCAAAAAAAAATTACAATTAAATAAAAAGGAAATTCTCAACAATCATGCTTGGCATAAAAACAGGATTTATTATTTATATGGAGTTTGAAGAAACTCGTGATAGAAAAATCTTATTTTATCTTTTTACTTGATGAGATTAGATTAAAAGTTAAATAAAACAACTATAAAATTATTAGGACTGGCTCGGTGCAAAAATACATGAATCCGATTGTTTGTATGACGCTTTGTTGCTCAATTATTTAATAATTAGGGTAGCTGCGCATCATGCGATTCTGCGCAGGACCAGTACGATCTCCATTTGTATACTATTTGATCAGGAGTTTTTTATACTTTGATTAGTGTATTCTTTAATATGATTGATACCAGTGATCTATCTTACAATTATTTTTAATATTAAGAATAAAAAAAAAGATTTATAAATTGATTAATATTTGATAAATAAAAAATTATTATGAAATAAAATTCAGTAAAAATTATTATATAAATAGAAAATAATAATTATTATTATTTATAAATTAACTTATGTATTAATTTGCTCTAAAAATACAGTCATAATAACATATGTATTATTTTATTGAAAGATTTGTATTTGTCACTCACAATAACAATTATTTATAGTTAATAAAAAACTAAAACAGATGAAATAACCATTTTTATTAAAAAAAGAACATTGCAAAATTTAATACTAAAAAGCAAGTGAAAATTATATTTTTTACTAAAAAGATTGTACTGATATTGCATAGGTAACACTTATAAACGTGATATTCACATATAAACATTTTTGAGCTAAACTTTATTTATTCAATAAAATTAATAAATATTTGAACTAAGAAAATAATTGTATATATAATAAAAAAAGGAATAAATAAATGATACAAGTTTTAAAGATTTATTTTTCATCATTCTTATTATTGATATTTTTAAATATCTCAGTTTGTTTTCTTGTATTATACACCTTTTTACAATTATATTCTTTTCTTTCATTTTGGTTAATAGCATTTTTCCTGGTTCACTACTTTCACCTGTATATTCCTTATTGTGCTCAACATCTTCAACAATATAAGAATCAATATGTTTGTGAATTTTATTCTACATTTTTTCATGGTTATGTTCATTATTTTTATTTTGACTAACAACCTTTTCTCCCAAATTGTTACCTTTGTCTGTATATTTTTTATTATATTCAATCATATGTTCACCTTTGTGAATTATATTTTCCACCTTTTTACCGTTATGTTTATTCTTTTCATTTTGATTAATGACATTTTCTTCTAATTCATCATCTTCATTTACATATTCTTTATTGTATTTGAACATATAACTATCTTCAACAATATCAGAATCAACATGTTCATGAGTTTCATTTTCCAATTTTACACGTTTAGATGAATGAAAATCAAGAGATAAAGAATTAGCAACAGATTATTTCATTTTTTTATCGTTATTGTGATCTTGAATTATCACTAATATCTTGGTGAGCAATAAGGAGTGTTGATCAAACTGATTTATGTGACTCTAATGCAGATTGAGAAGAATTGTAAACTTCTTTTTTATCAGTAGAAACATCCACATAAGGAGTTTCTACAGTATATATATATAAATCTTTTTGTATAATTTCCATTTGTCTTGTAACAAAAAGTATTGATTCATTTGGTCAAATGGAATTCATCAGATGTTTAAATCATTTGTTGCAATATGAAAATACAACCTTAACAATAAAATCATTACTCTTTTGACCAATATAATCCTTTAATCATTGCATTTTCAGTATTAATTTCTTTTGCTGTGTCTTAAATTATGCCAACTAATGAAATTTTTAAAGGACATCTATTTAATCCAGGTTCCTTTTTGATTGCAAGATGAGTTGATATTGCAACAATTATACTTGCACGCAAAATTATTTTGGGGCCCCGAAATTGCAATTTTGGGGAAAAAAGTTGAAATAGTTTTTCATAGAAGACGAAATTATTTTACTTAAAACCCGAAATTTTTTGACCACCCAGATTTATTCTTTGATTGAAGATACACATAACTGGGTACTTTTTTTACTTCTATATATAGAATGGATTCTGCATAAATCTCAAAAAGTCGAAATACCTCAAAAATCCAAAATCAATTTTGGGAACATGTATAACAACAATCATCTAATTAACAAATAAATCAATAACTGTTTATCATTATATGTATTGGATAAACACAATTATTAATTACCTTTAATTTCAGATTGTCATTATAACTTTCAGGTGTAATTTTTCTGTCTATACTATAATACTCATCTTTTCTAAAAACAGACNAAATCTTTTTGTATAATTTCCATTTGTCTTGTAACAAAAAGTATTGATTCATTTGGTCAAATGGAATTCATCAGATGTTTAAATCATTTGTTGCAATATGAAAATACAACCTTAACAATAAAATCATTACTCTTTTGACCAATATAATCCTTTAATCATTGCATTTTCAGTATTAATTTCTTTTGCTGTGTCTTAAATTATGCCAACTAATGAAATTTTTAAAGGACATCTATTTAATCCAGGTTCCTTTTTGATTGCAAGATGAGTTGATATTGCAACAATTATACTTGCACGCAAAATTATTTTGGGGCCCCGAAATTGCAATTTTGGGGAAAAAAGTTGAAATAGTTTTTCATAGAAGACGAAATTATTTTACTTAAAACCCGAAATTTTTTGACCACCCAGATTTATTCTTTGATTGAAGATACACATAACTGGGTACTTTTTTTACTTCTATATATAGAATGGATTCTGCATAAATCTCAAAAAGTCGAAATACCTCAAAAATCCAAAATCAATTTTGGGAACATGTATAACAACAATCATCTAATTAACAAATAAATCAATAACTGTTTATCATTATATGTATTGGATAAACACAATTATTAATTACCTTTAATTTCAGATTGTCATTATAACTTTCAGGTGTAATTTTTCTGTCTATACTATAATACTCATCTTTTCTAAAAACAGACTGCGTATTAAAATCTCTTTCAAATTTATCAAATGGAACAACTAGAACCATCTCCATGTCACGGTCTTCAACTTCAACAGGATAAGTGCCTATTGTCCATATAACAGTTAAATTTGTTTCTTTTTTATCAGTTATACAAACTTGCTTAATTTTTACAATTGTATCAACACAACACGGCATTTTGCAAATTATAAAAATTAATAAATTTTGTAATTTTTTCAAACAAAGTATTCTTTAATACATATTACAATAATGAGAAATACTTATATTATAATATTTATATTTTCAAACTAAAATATGTATTAATTCAATGGTCAAATCAGTCAAGTGTTATAGTTTAAACATTAACAATATAAAAAAGTTTTTAAAAAATATGTTTTTACTTTTGTACAAAAGCACATATGGATTTTTTATAATTAAGTAAATTAATATGATTTTTTTACTCACAAAAAAGCACAAAATCAACCTTTCATTAACAGAAAAGTATGAAATTATTTATTATTTTTTTCTTGATTTTATACAAGTGGTATCAAAAAAATATAGTATTAGAGAATTTCTTAAATAAGGTAAAACAATACTAAAAAATAGATTACTTAAACAGCTTGAAAACAAGAAATAACACCATTGCAACCAGATTATACATGTCATCAAAACTATTGAATTGAGTCTAAAATCAGATAATATTATACTAATTACTGAGTTAAGAGATTAATCTTTTTTTTTGGTCTACTTTTGATACTATTGTTAACTTTCCACCTTTTAACCTCATTACATTTATTAATCCAAATATGTTTATGTATATAATTTTTAAATTTTCCCATTACAGTATATAACACTTGACTTGTTTCTTTTATGGTCTTCTAATAACAATAGATAAAAATAAGAAATTACTAAAAAATAATGTAATTTTTGACTACTAAAAATATTTTCAATAAATTTAATTGTATTCGGAATTCTTTTTCTTTATTATTATTTTGCATTGAAATAGACAGAATTTCTTCATTTTCATTAGATTGTTCATTTTAGATTAATAAAGATGAATTTGTTTCTTGTTGATTGTATAAAATAAAAAATTTGAAAATTTATGCTGTTCCAATAGCTACTTTACAAAGTTATTGATTTTTCTTTCTTTTTATATGTAAGGAAAATTCAGTATAATAAATTTTTTTTTCTGATTTAATTGATTTTTATTATTAAAAAAGTTTTTAAAAAGTTCAAATCACTAGTCGAAATGGTCCAATTTGGCTAAAATTCGACTGTGCGATTTTCAGCCAAAATATAACCGAAAGTTGGCCGAAATTTTTCTTTTTTTTTTTGCTGATTGTTATGCCGATTGGCAGCCAATCGGCAAAAATTCGGTAATAAAAATTCTGATAGAAATCAGAAAGAAATATTCAACAATCGGAAAGAAAACGGTAAGTAAATTTATTCAAAATTCTGATAGCAATCAGAAAGAAATATTCAAAATTCGGAAAGAAAACGGTAAGTAAATTTACTCAGAATTCTAATGGAAATCAGAAAGAAATATTCAAAATCCGGTAAATAAATTTATTCAAAATTCTGATAGAAATCAGAAACAAATATTCAAAATCCGGTAAATAAATTTATTCAAAATTCTGATAGAAATCAGAAACAAATATTCAAAATCCGGTAAATAAATTTATTCAAAATTCTGATAGAAATCAGAAACAAATATTCAAGAATTGTTCAAAATCCGGTAAGTAAATTTATTCAGAACTCAGATAGAAATCAGAAAGAAATATTCAAAATCTGGTAAATAAACTTGGTCAAAATTCTGATAGAAATCAGAAAGAAATATTCAAGAATTGTTCAAAATCCGGTAAGTAAACTTGGTCAAAATTCTGATAGAAATTAGAAAGAAATATTCAACAATCGGAAAGAAAACGGTAAGTAAACTTGGTCAAAATTCTAATAGAAATCAGAAAGAAATATTCAAAATTTGGAAAGAAAACGACAAGTAAACTTGGTCAAAATTCTGATAAAAATCAGAAAGAAATATTCAAGAATTGGTTAAAATCCGGTAAGTAAACTTGGTCAAAATTCTAGAAATCAGAAAAAAATATTCAAAAAATCGGAAAGAAAACTTAGTTAAAATTCTAATAGAAATCAGAAACAAATATTCAAGAATTGGTTAAAATCTGGTAAGTAAATGAAAATGGCTAATGTTCTTTATTAAATAATCTAAAAATAATCATTAAAAATAATAAAAATAATATTAAAATATCCTAAAATATATTGATAAATGTCTATATATTATATACTTATTGAAATTATTATTGTTCGGCCAAAATTTTTGAACTAGAAGTACTAATAAAACTCAGCTCATCTTCCCCCTCCGTTTGCACGAATTCGATGTCATAAATGACATCTTCTTGTTCATTACATGCCCAGTTAGGGGCTTTCGCCAGAGGGAGGAAATCGTATCGCTGAACTTCATCAGAATAGTTTCGTTTCCGTTGTAATTGAGCAGTAGTACTTGAAGCCGATTGGGATCAAGTACATTTCTGAGCAAGTGTTTTAGCTAAATATTACGCGAAAATAGATTAAAAAAAAATAAGTATTAAGGAAATTTCGATAATAAATCGATAATAAATTAATAATAATTGTTAAAAAATAAAAGCATTTCAGAAATAAATCAGAAATTGGTTTTTTTGTATATAATATTAAAAAAAAAGAGAGAAAAAATAAGTATTAGTAATATTTCGGTAATAATTTGAAAGAGAAAAAATAAATATCAGTAATAAATTATTACAGTGCGAAACCTCTATAATAGGCACCTTGTATATCTTTTAATCTAGTGATCAGAATTTTATAAAATTAGTACCATAAAATAGCTTTTGAAGAGATGAACTAATTAGGCAAAAAAAAAAAATTTTCAATTTTTCTGGCTTATGTAATATAAGAAAAACTTGACTTAGTATGAATTTTATTGGTTAATGATATTTAATATATCATTATGAAAATTTATAAAATTTATTTATTTTTTTTATAAAAAATTTATTATTCATTATTATTTTCTAAATTAATTTGATTAAGTATATCATCAGGAACTCTTCTGTGTGACTTATATTTTTTTTCTGCAAACATAGCAAGCTTTCCTGTTACTCCTTTTCTATAAATATCCATGTATCTCCATGATTTTCGTGCAAAACGTCTTATTTCAATTAATGAAACAGAATCTAATGCTTCAGGAACAGTCTTTTGTAATCCATTCCATGTGTAATTGCAATGTTCACGTGTATATCTTTTGGTTGCTGCCCAATACATCTCAATAAAATTTAATTCACAATGATATTTTGGATAAAAAATACATTTATGTCCTGCCATTTCAATTACAGTTTTTAATTCAGATTTTTGTGTCAAAAAATCTGGTTGTAATGATAAAATTCTACGTGCACAACAATTAATTCGTGCTGGATCTTTTACTTTATTTTTGTATAGTTGACAATCAAGATTTAAATTATCACACCATAATCCCCTTTCAATTAATATTTGTTTAATACCTTTAGGCTTGTTTGGATATTTTGGATGATCAGAAGGAAATACCATTGATTGAAAAGTATTTTCTAATCCAAATTTAGTATTTTTCATTATTGGTTTACGTCCACCTGGATTTAGATTCATTCGTTGTATACATAAAGCATCATCCGCCATTGCTCCATAATTGGTACTGTTATCAAATGCAAATAATGCTATGGCATTAGGATGCACTATTTCAAAAATAGGAATAGCAATATCTTTTACTTGTTCAAGCAAATGTTTTGATGTCCACCACCCTTCTTCATTTTTACCAGGACGTAAAAATTTTCGTGCTTTTTGTGATATTTCAGGATATAATTCAGCTTGTTCATCTGTTAATCTTAAACAACCAATTGTTTCTGCAAGAAATTCACTAACCATTATTGACTTTCCTTGTCCTTTTTTACGAAGAGGAGGTTCACCAAGAGGAGCCCAAATTATAGGANTTCCATGTGTAATTGCAATGTTCACGTGTATATCTTTTGGTTGCTGCCCAATACATCTCAATAAAATTTAATTCACAATGATATTTTGGATAAAAAATACATTTATGTCCTGCCATTTCAATTACAGTTTCTAATTCAGATTTTTGTGTCAAAAAATCTGGTTGTAATGATAAAATTCTACGTGCACAACAATTAATTCGTGCTGGATCTTTTACTTTATTTTTGTATAGTTGACAATCAAGATTTAAATTATCACACCATAATCCCCTTTCAATTAATATTTGTTTAATACCTTTAGGCTTGTTTGGATATTTTGGATGATCAGAAGGAAATACCATTGATTGAAAAGTATTTTCTAATCCAAATTTAGTATTTTTCATTATTGGTTGACGTCCACCTGGATTTAGATTCATTCGTTGTATACATAAAGCATCATCCGCCATTGCTCCATAATTGGTACTGTTATCAAATGCAAATAATGCTATGGCATTAGGATGCACTATTTCAAAAATAGGAATAGCAATATCTTTTACTTGTTCAAGCAAATGTTTTGATGTCCACCACCCTTCTTCATTTTTACCAGGACGTAAAAATTTTCGTGCTTTTTGTGATATTTCAGGATATAATTCAGCTTGTTCATCTGTTAATCTTAAACAACCAATTGTTTCTGCAAGAAATTCACTAACCATTATTGACTTTCCTTGTCCTTTTTTACGAAGAGGAGGTTCACCAAGAGGAGCCCAAATTATAGGATGATCATCATTAGCATAAAAGAGACACTCATCATGAGTTACAAGAATATGAAGTTTTTCACCATTTGATAAAATTGGATCCTTTTGTTCCATATTAATACCTTCAAATGTTGGCATTAATTTTTCAAATTCTTCCATTTTTTTAAGAAACATTTCTCTATATTCTATCACATCTGAACGCTCGTGCCCATCAAAATAAATACCTTTCTTTCGTGATTGTGGCACAAGTCCAAGTTTTCGTAACCATACTCTAGCTGTTTTTTCTGTAATTGATTTAATTATTCCCAATTGTAAAAAAAGAGTTTTATTAATAAATGTTTTATATAATTTTGGTGAAATTTTTCCTTCATTTATATGAATAAATTCTAAACTTTTTTCAATTACATCTTCATCATCAATTAATGATTTAGTTTTTTGATGACAGCCTTGTAAAGATACTGGTAATGAACCATTTTCAATCCAACTTTTTGTTTATCGACAAATTACTTTTGCACGATATAATCCTTTGTCATAAACTTTTCTTGCTGCTTCAGATGCTGCATTTTTGCTTGTCATATTTTTTTCTTGTCAATTAATAAAAAATTCATAAACTGCCTGATATCTAAGATAATCATATGCTGAAATTTTTTTTTTATTTTGTCGAAGAATTACTTCTAATGTTTCTATTTGTTTAGAAAAAGTATTATTGTCATTGTCACTTTCAATGTTCATTTCATCTTGTGTACTTTCTGCAGATTCTTCTAAATCTTCTTCTGTTTCAATTGCAATATTTGATTCTTTTTGTGTAAAGTATTGATTAATCGATGAAGAACCCTCAGCTGCTTTGGTAAAAATACCTGATGGACCATATTTTCGATAATAAGTTGCAGTAGAATTACCAATATAAGGTGCTTTTTTTGTTTTTTTAATTTCTGAAAGTTAATTAAATTTTTATTTAATTTTGATATAATTTTAATTAAAAAAATATTAACTTNACAAATTACTTTTGCACGATATAATCCTTTGTCATAAACTTTTCTTGCTGCTTCAGATGCTGCATTTTTGCTTGTCATATTTTTTTCTTGTCAATTAATAAAAAATTCATAAACTGCCTGATATCTAAGATAATCATATGCTGAAATTTTTTTTTTATTTTGTCGAAGAATTACTTCTAATGTTTCTATTTGTTTAGAAAAAGTATTATTGTCATTGTCACTTTCAATGTTCATTTCATCTTGTGTACTTTCTGCAGATTCTTCTAAATCTTCTTCTGTTTCAATTGCAATATTTGATTCTTTTTGTGTAAAGTATTGATTAATCGATGAAGAACCCTCAGCTGCTTTGGTAAAAATACCTGATGGACCATATTTTCGATAATAAGTTGCAGTAGAATTACCAATATAAGGTGCTTTTTTTGTTTTTTTAATTTCTGAAAGTTAATTAAATTTTTATTTAATTTTGATATAATTTTAATTAAAAAAATATTAACTTACAGTAAAAAAAATCAGACCTGTTGTATCTGGTTTAATAAATGTTATTTCACCCAATTTTAATATTCTTTGATTATAATCTTCATCTGAACTGTCAGGTGAATATTCACTATCACTATTATATTCACTTTCTTCATTATCTGAATACTGTGGTAAAAACTGTCCAGAATTTTTATTACGAGATTGATTTTTTAATCTATTCTTTGCAGCCAATTTTTTACGAGAATTTGGCATCGTTTAATTAAAAATTTCCACAAAATTTTATAGTGAAAGTTGGGTATGTTTCTAAGCTAAAATGATTAAGCTATCTAGGCGCTACAAAATGGTAAAAATTTTACAAAGTCTCACAAAAATTAATTAGTCTCAATTTTTATTCGTACTATATAAATAGATGATTTTCAAAGTTATGTAACACCTTCAATACTCAAAATTTTAAACTTCTATCCGATAAGTTTGATTGCTATTGATATGATCTATCAAAATTAATGGCTGAAATTTTAAAATACTTATTTAGAAAGGTGTGACATTTGTTTGAAAATGTCATACCTTAACTATAAAAATAGGGTTGGTTATAGAGGTACCGCACTGTAATAAATTGGAAATAAATCGATAATCAATAAAATAATATAATTTTTTGTATATAATATTAAAAAAAAAAAAGAGAAAAAATAAGTATTAGTAATATTTCGGTAATAGAAAAAAAATAAAATCATTAATAAATCAGTAATAAATAAAAGGATATATATAATATTAAAAAAAAGAGAGAAAAATAAGTATTAGTAATATTTCAGTAATAGAAAAAAAATAAAATCATTAATAAATCGATAATAAATCGGTAATAAATAAAAAGATATATATAATATTAAAAAAAAGAAAGAAAAAATAAGTATTAGTAATATTTCAGTAATAGAAAAAAAATAAAATCATTAATAAATCGATAATAAATCGATAATAAATAAAAGAATATAATTTTTTACATATAATATTAAAAAAAAGAGAAAAAAAAATAAGTATTAATATTATTTCAGTAATAAATTGAAAGAGAAAAAAATAAATATCAATAATAAATCGGTAATAAATAAAAGGATATATATACTATTAAAAAAAAAAGAAAAAAAATAAGTATTAGTAATATTTCGATAATAAATTAAAAGAGAAAAAAATAAAATCATTAATAAATCGATAATAAATCGATAATAAATAAAAGGATATATATAATATTAAAAAAAAGAGAGAAAAATAAGTATTAGTAATATTTCGGTAATAGAAAAAAAATAAAATCATTAATAAATTGATAATAAATCGGTAATAAATAAAAGGATATATATAATATTAAAAAAAAAGAGAGAAAAAATAAGTATTAGTATTATTTCGGTAATAAATTAAAAGAGAAAAAAAATAAAATATTAGTAATAAATCAATAATAAATTGGTAATAAATTAGTAACATTTCAGAAATAAATACTAACCTTCGCAGACCGCCAGGAAAGATCATAAACATTTACTACTGTTTTCGAATGATCTTCTTCGTCGGTATCAGACATTTCTGGTGAATGAAAGACGCGATCCGCCAACATTCGCAATAATGATTCTTTATTATAGTCTGTAATATTAGGATCATTTTTTCTAAATAATTCTTTTGCCACTTTAATAAGACAAAGTTTTTTCTAAATTTAGAATATAATCATATAATTTAGTATATAATTGACATAATAAAAGTAATAACTGTAAATAATAAATTATATACATCATTTTGCCGATTGTTGGCATCATCTGGAATTATATAGAGGCGTTCTAGGACGCTATATATACGAAACATCCGGAGAACGCACTAGAACGGTGTGTTCTAGTACGCTATATATACGAAACGTTCGGAGAACGCACTAGAATGGTACGTTCTAGTACGCTATATATACGAAACGTTCGGAGAACGCACTAAAACGGTGCATTCTAGTACGCTATATATACGAAGCGTTCGGAGAACGCACTAGAACGGCATATTTAATACGCTATATGAACGTAGGTGGTGTTCGTAGGACGTTATAGATCGGTGTATTTTGGACGCACTAGAACGTTTATATTTAATTCCTGATGATATACACAACGAAGATCTTTCAGAAGTTTTCCAGAATTACACATTCGCGCAGTGGCTCGTCGAGATTTATGTATACTATTGAGCCATTTTGTTAACTGTGTAACCGAAGGTCTAAATTTCGGTACTAACGATTGTATTAATTTGCGACGAATTTCGCAATTATTCGCACTAGTAAATGTTTGGTCGTAGTTAAAACTAAATTCGGAATTAATTGTTTTTATGATTGTTTTCATTTCATTCTGTAAAAAATAAAATAAATAAAAAAAAATAGTAAGAAATTGCTTAAAATCACATTCTGAATGCTAACCGAATTACTAATCCTGACGTCTTTTTCATTCTTTTCATCATCTGATTCAGTATCTTCTTCTTCTGAATCATTGCCAAACACTCTTTTTCCTTTATTTGTTTTGGCAATTTTTTTGGATTTTAATTTTCATCCTTTTGGACATTTTGAAGGAATTATTTCAGGTTCAGTACCAGAATCACCTGGACTGGATCTTACCAAAATAGATTTCAGAATTCGATATTTTCGAAATCGATTAAGATTTTTTATGAGCTGATCATTTTCAGCACTGAATTGTTGATTTATATTAGTCAGAAAATCTATTTCTTCCTTCATTTGGTTTATATTTTCTTGGCTTTTTTTCTAATTTTTCTTCAAAATCAATTTCCATTTGAGAGTTTTACCTTTTAAATTCGGCAATTTCCTTTTTTAATTTTTGATTTTCTGAAATGAGATAAAATCCGGAAGCATATTTTGTGAAACAGTGCTTATTTCGGAAACAATGCAACAAATAGAATATATACAAGTATTTACCAGTTTTTAATTCATCTACTGTCTCTGGAATTGTACTTTCAAGTTCTTTCAAAAAGTGTACAGTTTGAGGAGCAGAAGTCTGTTCCTTATATGATCGTGGTAGATGAATATTGTATTTTTCTTTTAAAGAAAAGATATCAACACTTTTTTTAGAAGTTTCGGAAGATTCTGGCTCATTATGAGCAGAAGAAGGTTCATTTTGCAAAGAAGAAAGCTCAACGTATCTTTTTATATGAATTCACGGTGTTCGCGATTCTTGAGACATTATAAAAAAAAATAAGTGGAAAGAAAAAAAAATAAGAAATAATAGAAAGAAGAAAGAAATAATAGAAAGAAGAAAGAAAAAATAAGAAATAATAGAAAGAAGAATGAAAAAAAAAGAAAAAAGAGAAAGAAGAATTAAAAAAAAGGAGAAAAGAGAAAACGTGAAAAAATAAAACAAAAAAAGTATATAAAAGTATATAAAAAGTAGAAGAAAAAAGCAGAATGAAAAAAGTATAAAAAAAGTATAGCAAAAAATAGAAAAAAATTTATTCAAGTATATTTCAGAAAGTAATTGGATGTTTTAGAGAGTAATTGGGAAAGTAATGAATTAAAGTAAGAGCGAAAAAAAGACACTTTTATTTGCAAATTTTATTATTTTTACATTATTCTTATGCTATTTTTACATTATTCTTATGCTATTTTTACATTATTCTTATNACTGTCTCTGGAATTGTACTTTCAAGTTCTTTCAAAAAGTGTACAGTTTGAGGAGCAGAAGTCTGTTCCTTATATGATCGTGGTAGATGAATATTGTATTTTTCTTTTAAAGAAAAGATATCAACACTTTTTTTAGAAGTTTCGGAAGATTCTGGCTCATTATGAGCAGAAGAAGGTTCATTTTGCAAAGAAGAAAGCTCAACGTATCTTTTTATATGAATTCACGGTGTTCGCGATTCTTGAGACATTATAAAAAAAAATAAGTGGAAAGAAAAAAAAATAAGAAATAATAGAAAGAAGAAAGAAATAATAGAAAGAAGAAAGAAAAAATAAGAAATAATAGAAAGAAGAATGAAAAAAAAAGAAAAAAGAGAAAGAAGAATTAAAAAAAAGGAGAAAAGAGAAAACGTGAAAAAATAAAACAAAAAAAGTATATAAAAGTATATAAAAAGTAGAAGAAAAAAGCAGAATGAAAAAAGTATAAAAAAAGTATAGCAAAAAATAGAAAAAAATTTATTCAAGTATATTTCAGAAAGTAATTGGATGTTTTAGAGAGTAATTGGGAAAGTAATGAATTAAAGTAAGAGCGAAAAAAAGACACTTTTATTTGCAAATTTTATTATTTTTACATTATTCTTATGCTATTTTTACATTATTCTTATGCTATTTTTACATTATTCTTATACTATTCTTACGCTATTCTTACATTAAAATAATTTCAGATTCAGAAATCTTATTGATTTTTTTCTGATCTTATTATTTATTGATTTTTGAATATTTTTAGAATATTTTTAGAATATTTCTTTTTATTTTTTAAAAAATTTCAAGAAAAAATAATATTAATTTAAGAAAAAAAGGAAGAAAAATAGTAAGAAAAAGATCATTAGCTTCCATATTATATGAAGATGATACATCTTTGGATAGAAATAGAAATAGTAGAAATAGATCAATTTCTAATATACTTGGTGAAGAATTAACCTCAAATCAACCATCAAATAGTAGTAGATTAGTTTTATGTAATTGTCCGAAATGTAATGAAAAATTAATAGATCCTCGCACAAAGGTGATTCATGATTTGTCTAATAAGTCATCAGAAATTTCAATAGAATCTTTCCAAAATCAGCAAGAAATCGAAGAAAGTGAATGAATTGATGAATCTTCATCATCAAAATCAACTACACTTACGCAAGATGTTAATTTACTAGAAATAAAAAAGGATGACATCCCAAATCTTATCTTCTTGTCTAGAATACGTCCAAAAAGACATACAAATCAACCAATTTCAGTTGAAATTTCTAATATAATCGCTGATGATGAAGTTTTAAATATTTCTTCTGAGGATGAAATGGAAGAAATGGAAGAAATAAGTATCGAAAGTGAAGAAGAATCAGCTGATGAATTTTCTAATATTTTTGAAGATTATTCATCACCAAATTATGATTCTGATGAATCGATTGATCCAAAATCGACAAATAATAATTCATATCTATGGATTCTATTATGGATAATAAGCTTTCGGATAAAATTCAACTTACCTGAAACTGCCACAGAATCGTTAATAAAGTTCATTAAATTATTGTTATCGGAAATCGGCAATTCCGAATTTGATACTTTTCCTAATTCAATATATATGACAAAAAAAGAACTTGGATTAAGAGATGATTTTTACTCTTTTCCTACATGTCCGAAATGCCATAAGCTTTATAATAAGCAAGAAGTAGAAGATTATAAAGAAAATGATACCAATTTTATCATGAAATGTCGACACGTCGAATTTTTAAATTCAGCAACTAGACAAAATCACCAATGTCAAACAATATTATCCGAACAAGTTCCAACAATGGATAGATTTAAGTTAAAATTCAAGTTGATTTATCCATTTGCCGAAATTCGACAACAATTAATGGCATTTTATAATCATCCAAATTTCGAAAATTTCCTTCGACATTGATTAAATCAGACGAACTCTGATGAAATTTTATCAGACATTTATGATGGTCAAATTTGAAAGAGTTTCAAAGAAACGAATGACAAAAATTCGCCGAATTTCTTCCGAAATGAGACAGCGGATTCACATCTTAGTTTAATGATAAATTTTGACTGGTTTCAACCTTACGATGATACTATTTATAGTACTGGAGTAATTTATGCCGCAATTTGTAATCTGCCCAGATATATCTGATTTAAGCGCGAAAATCTACTAATTCTTGGACTATTGCCAGGTCCAAATGAAGTTAGCCTATATAAAATAAATCATTATTTGGCACCAATTGTGGACAAATTGAAATCACTTTGGAATGGAATTATTCTAAATATGATAAATAATTGTCCGAATGGAAAGAAAATCTGGGCAACTTTAATATTAGTTTCTTGTGATGTACCTGTTGCTAGAAAAATCTGTGGTCACATTTCAGCATTAGTATCTTGTCATCGATACGAAAAAAAGGCAAATTACGAAAATCGGCAACATAATTTTGCTGGAATAGATGATATGGACAATTGGTTTATTGCAAAAGATTGATCCAAGCATTTTGAAAATGCTTTAAAATGAAGAGGTTGCAATTCGGATTCTGCTAGAAAAAAATTTACAAAAAATAGTGGAGTAAGATGGTCAGAATTGTTGCGCCTACCTTATTTTGACCCAATTCGATTTATAACAGTTGATCCTATGTATTGTTTATTTTTGGGTATTGCAAAATAGATCGTGAAACGAATTTGGATAGATATGGGGGTTTTATCATCAAATAATTTAAATAATATTCAAAAAAAAATGAACGAATTTCAAGTTCCCACTGATTTGGGTCGAATTTCGGGAAAAATCTACTGTGGTGAAGGTTTTTCTAATTTTACTGCCGATCAATGGAGAATTTTTATTTCAATTTATGCTACTGTAATACTTTGAAAGTATTTAGAAGAAGTAGATAGGAAGATTCTTACATATTTTGTTCGAATTTGTCATCTTTTTGTAAATCGAATTCTAGAAACTAAATCTTTAGATGAAATTCATAAGAAAATAATAGATGTTGTAATGTTAATTGAGAAAAAATATGGAAGAAATGTAATAACACCAAATCTTCACTTGTCGCTTCATTTAAGCGCATGTTCGCACGATTTTGGTTCATTATATACTTTTTGGTGCTTTTCATTTGAAAGAATGAATGGAATACTTGGTAAATTAATATACTTTGATTATTTTTTGATTATTTTTTGATTATTTTTTAATTATTTTTTGATTATTTTTTGATTATTATTTGATTATTATTTGATTATTATTTTTTGATTATTATTTTTTGATTATTATTTTTTTCAGATTTTTTTCTGATTTTTTTCTGATTTTTTGCTTATTAGGTTCGCTGCCTAATAGTAATCGGCAAATCGAACCAGAGCTAATACGTCGATTAATCAATGACAATAGAATAAATGAGATGATATATACTGAAAATAATACAAAAGGTCTAGAAATTCTTAATACTCGTTAATTCGTCGGATCTCTTTCAGAAATAGATCAATTTGGTCATGATGAAATGAGAAGATTCTGGATGTATTCGAGAACAATTCAAGAATTAACTATTTCTGGAAAAAAACTATTTCCAGGTAAAATATTGAAACCATTTTCAGAAAATATTCCACTTTCGGCAAATGGAATTTTAGATCTAATGATTGCTTATTATAATGATACATATGAAAACTTGAAATTTCAGAAGCCATTTGAAACTGATTCTTTAAATTCAATAATAATTCCATTAAGAATAAACAAATATTGTCACTGCCGAATTGGTTCCAAAATATTTGGTTCAACATTTTCACCTAGACACCAAAAAAGCTTATATATTCTAGCTAAATTTGCATCTGAAGATGATAGTATTAATATTTATTTGGGTTAAATTCAGTTCTTTTTTGTTTATGAAATAAGTACAAATAGAATAAATATGGAAAATCATTATCTGGCATATGTTCGTTAGTACAAAAAAATCAAGAATCGGTTCTATTTCGACATAAATCAAGAACAAATGTGTAATGTCGAATTGTGGAATATTGAATTTTATCCTAAAAGCTGAGATTGTATTATTTCAGTCCATCATATTCTTGGACGATTTGTGCCAGTTAAGTATAAAATTTCAAATCGTAAAAATGCTAAAGAGTATTTGGCAGTAAATCCAATAAANGAATTTTAGATCTAATGATTGCTTATTATAATGATACATATGAAAACTTGAAATTTCAGAAGCCATTTGAAACTGATTCTTTAAATTCAATAATAATTCCATTAAGAATAAACAAATATTGTCACTGCCGAATTGGTTCCAAAATATTTGGTTCAACATTTTCACCTAGACACCAAAAAAGCTTATATATTCTAGCTAAATTTGCATCTGAAGATGATAGTATTAATATTTATTTGGGTTAAATTCAGTTCTTTTTTGTTTATGAAATAAGTACAAATAGAATAAATATGGAAAATCATTATCTGGCATATGTTCGTTAGTACAAAAAAATCAAGAATCGGTTCTATTTCGACATAAATCAAGAACAAATGTGTAATGTCGAATTGTGGAATATTGAATTTTATCCTAAAAGCTGAGATTGTATTATTTCAGTCCATCATATTCTTGGACGATTTGTGCCAGTTAAGTATAAAATTTCAAATCGTAAAAATGCTAAAGAGTATTTGGCAGTAAATCCAATAAATAGAAAATATAATTTACGCTAAAAATTATCTTTCTTATTTTATTCCGAAATGAATAGAATTATGTAATTTTATTAAAATTTTCATAAATTTAGAAATAAATCAGAAATAAATGATAAATCAGAAATTTTGCATTAAAATCATCCGAATTCGGTAATTTTTCTTCCAAAATGATAAAGATTTTATTAAATTTTCTAAATTTTGGCTAAAATTTATTAACGGTCGAATTTAGGATAAATTTTTGTAAAAAGAGTATATTTCCGAAATTGACATTTCGACAGTAAAATAGCATTAAAATATTTTATTAAATTTCAGCACGAATTCAGAAATTCCGAATTTTGGTTGAAACTAAAATTTGAATTTCTGAATTTTGGCTAAAATTTATTAACGGTCAAATTTAAGCTAAATTTTTGCGAAAAGAGTATATTTCCGAAATTGACATTTTGACAGTAAAATAGCATTAAAATATTTTATTAAATTTCAGCACGAATTTCCAAATTCGTGCTGAAATTATTAAACGGTCGAATTTAAGATAAATTTTTGCGAAAAGAGTATATTTCCGAAATTGACATTTTGACAGTAAAACAGTATCAAAATATTGTATAAATTTCAGCACGAATTCAGAAATTCTGAATTTTGGTCAAAACTTAAAAATCACTTCAAAATTTTCTAAAATTTCTAAAAGCTGATTTTTTTTTAACAATCAGCCGAAAGTTAACCGAATTTTAATATTGCCGATTTGCCTTATTTCGCTTACAATATTGTGAATGAAATATGCTTATTTTATATATAATTTCTAAATGTCTAATAATCGGCAAGAAACAAGAATTCTTTTAATAAATTCTGAATTTTTGCTGAAATTTATTAATAAGCCGAAATATCATATTTTCGAAATGGATAAGCTGAATTTAGGCAGAATTGTTCAGAAATTTTATATTTTCAAAATGTCCATTTCGACAACAAAACAGCGTATCAAAATATTGAACCAAATTTCAGCATGAATTCAGAAATTCCGAATTTTGGTCAAAACTTAAAAATCAACTTTAAGTTAAGTTTTGACCAAAATTCAGAATATACCTGCTGCCCAAATTCAAAATCCAAATGCCGAAATCCCAAATGCCAAAATCTCAAATCCCAAATCTCAAATTATTATTAGTATCTTTTGCCGAAATCCCAAATCCCAAATCCCAAATACTAGTAATTTGTGCATTTTGGCATCCCAAATCCCAAATTATTTGGGATTTGGGCAACACGTATAATTCGGAATTTCCGAATTTTGGCTGAAATTTATTAATGGCCGAATTTAGGCTGATTTTTTTGGCAATCAGCCGAAAGTCAACCAAATTTTGATATTGCCAATTTGCCTCATTTTAACTAGTGAATGTAATATTTTTATTGTCTAAATTTGATGAACCAAAACTAAAAACTTCATTCTCAAGTTCAGATTCTTCTTCTGAAGAAATATTTAAATTAATTATTTTTAAAGCTAAAGTTTTTTTTAATTTAACAAAACAAGCTTTATTTACTATTTTAATATTTTTACATACAGATTTCTTTTTTTACTGATGTGAAGCATAATTTTTATAAAAAAACCATGGTCAATTTTCATAAATTATATATAAATATATTGAACTTTGATCGATTATGACTTGGATTAGATACAATAAAATAATAATCTCCTTGATAAAAATGTAAATTGATATTTGATTAACAATTTTACTAAGGATTTTTTGTATTACCATTGCATTACAACATCAGGAAATTTTAATAGGCGTAATATTCCGTAATTATTACAAAACATAAAATTTCCGTAATTTATACGGAGATTTCCCCGTAATATTACGTATATCTCCGAAAGATTTCGATACATAATAATTTCGCCCGTAAAATCACCAATTTCTTACGTCTCGAAAAAATTCCGCAAGATTTCGTAACTTGCTACGTATTTATTACACCTCGAAAAATTCCGTAATTTTTTCGCAGCTTAATTTTTTTTTACGAAAATATTTTTTACTTTCAAATCTTCGTAATATAAATTTTTGCACTTTTTTATGAATATTTACGAAAATATACGCAACTAGAAATCATATATTGCAAAAAAATTTATTTTTAATTTATTGTTCTTGGAATTCTTTGAATGATAATAAATTATAGTATAAAATATTTCGGATATTTATAAATAAAATAAAATATAATACTAAATAAAATATAATACTAAATAAAATATAAAAAATGCTAAAATTAAAAATATTCATATTTTAAAAATTTCAGATTATTACGCAAGACTATTACTTCGTGACCGAAAGCTTTGTCCTGTAAATATAACTTCATCTTCATATTCCTCTTCTCTTTCCTCTTTTTCCTTTTCTTCTTCTTCTTCTTCTTCTTCCTCCTCTTCTTCCTCCTCTTCTTCCTCCTCCTCCTCCTCTCATTCCTCATTATCTAACCCAATAATTTGACCTTCTTCTAGCTTTTTCTATAAAAAAAATAAATTTTTTAATATTTAATATAATATCAAATTTTTTTTTTATATTTCTTACTTACTTTCTTAACTTTCATGATTTTGCGTATCTCTTCATCATTGATTTTGATTGATTCAGTTTTCGGATTCAACATATATTGGCATACAGCCATTCCAAACGCAATTTTTTCTTTTGTTAATTTTTTAAAATTTGGCCATGTTTTTTGTATGATCCTAGCACACCAGGTCATTTCTTTATCACTATCAATACGTTGATAAAGTCTTTCATACGCATTTTTTAGTTTTTCCGAATCCTTCCACTCCTTTATTTCTTGGGGAGCAGATTTTGTATCAATATATGGAAGTTCGTGCTCCCCAAATACTGCGAAAAGAGCAGACCTTACTCTATTCGCAATTGACCCTCTTAGACTTCGATGTTTAGCTAATAACTTTAAAAGTTTTTAAAACAATACGTTATATTTTAATATTATAATTTAAAATAATTTAAGTAAATAATTCAAATAAAACTTACAGGGCTTTGAATATATTTTGTGTAATAAGAGCTCCAACGTTTGTTTTCCCATCCCCCGAAATATTCACAAAATTCCAATTCAGCACAACCAGCAGCAACAGATTTTAAATAACTTTCATCCGGATAGATTCTTTTATCTATAGCAGAATTTGCAACTTTCCGAACGAATTTCTATTTCGAAGTATTTCGAAGTACTTTGAATTAATAACAAATGTTTCAATAAAAGAAGCTTTATAACAAATGTAAACACTTACATTTATAAATTCATTTTCAGTTGTATAATCTGATTCGATTCTACTTGATGCCAATAATTTCCGTATGTCAGAGATTTCTCTTTCTATCTTAATTTGTCTGTTATTCATTTCTATTTGTCTGCTATTCATCTCTTCAAATTTATTTAGGAAATAATTGGCATCTTTATGTGTAAATGGGAAATTATCTATAAAAAGAATTGTTTTAAAATTTTTGTATATTGCAAATATTTTCGAAGACTTTCGAAACATTACCATCAGAATAATAATTTTTTATAGTTCCAGCAACTGTTTTTTGCTTTTTTCTTGAAGATGCTTCTGCAACTTCTTTTGGTTCTATTAATACTATTGGCATTGTTGGTGTTGTTGGTGTTGTTGGTGTTGTTGCTATTGGTGTTGTTGCTGCTGGTGTTGTTGCTGCTGGTGTTGTTGCTGCGGGTGTTGTTGCTGCGGGTGTTGTTGGGGTTGTTGATGATGCAGATTGTTTACGATCCTTTTTAACAAATTTTGATTTTCCAGTCAAAAGACCAGAATAAAATTCATCTTTTTTTTTTTTATTTCTTCTATAAAATGAAAGCATTTCCTTCTGATTCATTTTTTTTGTTACTATTTTCTAAATTAAAAAACTATTTACTATTATATTTATTTTAAAATTATTTTAAAATTATTTTAAAATTATTAGAAATATTCGAAAATATTTAAAGAAACAAAACGGAATTTTAGTTCTTTATATATCGTTTCCTACTATCTAAGTATGATGAATTATTTCAAAATTCTTTATTATTATATCCCTCAATTAGATAGTTATTATCTAATTGCTATCATTAAAATGTAATAATAATTCATAATATTACATCTCTGCAAATTACTCATAATTAGATATCTCCGCAACTTACAAAATTAATTAAAATCATATTCGTTATTAGCAACAAATTTTCTGATTTTTAATTGAACAATACTAAAGTCTTCGAATATTATATTTAATTACATGATTATAATTTATATTTATTCTTTTTCAAAAAAAAATATAGATAAAATAATTATATATTTTTAAAAATAATGTGGATAAATGCGAAATAAAGATTGAATTTATTAATATAAAATAATAATGTTTTTTTTTTAAAATATAATAATACGGAACATTCCGAAATAATACAACTTAAAATAGATATTTATTTACTAAATATTCATTAGTCTTATCAAATCGAGGAACTATATGAACTATATCTTCTATTGCTTCTATTTCTATAAAATTATATACCTCCGTCAATTCCAACAAAGGACAGCCATAAACAAATGGAGTTCTTTTAGATATAAAATCGTACCATTGTACAAGTGCAAGATGCAATGATTTTTCTTTCTTTAAAATACTTCTGTTATAAGTAATGTCTAAATAAATAAAATAAAATAAAGTCAAATAATTTACATATTTTATTAATTAGAATTATTGTAATAATATATACCTGTACGTAACAAATTCCATTATCAGATTGATATTCAAAAAGTTCTTCATCATTCATAGTTACAGAGATATTACTAAACCATGGCCGCTTGTGAAACATGTTTGTTGTACGTAATATTGCACGATTTTCCAAAGTTACAGATCTATATCTTTTTATGTGACAACCCTGTGCAGTTGAAATCTTAAGCAGATCAAAATATGAGTCCAAACTTTGAATAAAATGATCTAAGCCTTTTATCATTTTTTCATCTAAATTTGTTTCATTTTTATATTTATCAATAAATTCAAAAGCTTCCGAAATATCAAATTCAAATAACTTCGAAGAATAATTAAATTTGAGTGGAGTTTTGAACTTTTTTTTAAAGTCGTTTTGCTTAATTATCGCTTTTCTCCGTATCTACATAAAAAAATTTTTTATTAGAGATTTTCCGTTATTTTTATAATTTTACATGATAATTTATGTTAATATTTACGGTTTTCATCATTTGCTCTTCCACATCTTTTTTATTACTGAGACGATATGGAATTTTAACATATGTCTTGTGTAAAGCTTCGTAAGTTTCTGTAGTATATCCATTTATGGCTCCGAATTCACGAATAGTATCAACAATATGATGAACTCATGAATGTAACTTTGACAGTTTAAAATCAGAATTCGAAGATTGACCAAATAATTTAATAAATAGATTAGCCCATTTTTCAATTGCTTCCTGAAAATTTTTCAGATCACTTTCTTTAAACGTTTCCTGTCGACTTAATAAGTACATTTCGTTCCATTTCACGTAAACTTCCGAAAGATTCTTATTTAATAAATCATCAACTACAAATACCATCACCTTCATAATATTTCTATAATTATCTACTGTTAAACACTGGTCGAAAATTTATAAAAACTACACCTATCGGGTACCAGATAGGTGTAGTATCCGTGCCTAATATCGTACACATATCGGGTACCCGATAGGTATGAGAAAACATTTTTCACACTTATCGGGTACCCGATATGTGTAAAAAAACATTTTTTACACCTATCGGGTACCCGATATGTGTACGATATTAGGCACGGATACTACACCTATCTGGTACCCGATAGGTGTAGTTTTTATAAATTTTCGACCAGTGTTTAACAGTAGATAATTATAGAAATATTATGAAGGTGATGGTATTTGTAGTTGATGATTTATTAAATAAGAATCTTTCGGAAGTTTACGTGAAATGGAACGAAATGTACTTATTAAGTCGACAGGAAACGTTTAAAGAAAGTGATCTGAAAAATTTTCAGGAAGCAATTGAAAAATGGGCTAATCTATTTATTAAATTATTTGGTCAATTTTCGAATTCTGATTTTAAACTGTCAAAGTTACATTCATGAGTTCATCATATTGTTGATACTATTCGTGAATTCGGAGCCATAAATGGATATACTACAGAAACTTACGAAGCTTTACATAAGACATATGTTAAAATTCCATATCGTCTCAGTAATAAAAAAGATGTGGAAGAGCAAATGATGAAAACCGTAAATATTAACATAAATTATCATGTAAAATTATAAAAATAACGGAAAATCTCTAATAAAAAATTTTTTTATGTAGATACGGAGAAAAGCGATAATTAAGCAAAACGACTTTAAAAAAAAGTTCAAAACTCCACTCAAATTTAATTATTCTTCGAAGTTATTTGAATTTGATATTTCGGAAGCTTTTGAATTTATTGATAAATATAAAAATGAAACAAATTTAGATGAAAAAATGATAAAAGGCTTAGATCATTTTATTCAAAGTTTGGACTCATATTTTGATCTGCTTAAGATTTCAACTGCACAGGGTTGTCACATAAAAATATATAGATCTGTAACTTTGGAAAATCGTGCAATATTACGTACAACAAACATGTTTCACAAGCGGCCATGGTTTAGTAATATCTCTGTAACTATGAATGATGAAGAACTTTTTGAATATCAATCTGATAATGGAATTTGTTACGTACAGGTATATATTATTACAATAATTCTAATTAATAAAATATGTAAATTATTTGACTTTATTTTATTTTATTTATTTAGACATTACTTATAACAGAAGTATTTTAAAGAAAGAAAAATCATTGCATCTTGCACTTGTACAATGGTACGATTTTATATCTAAAAGAACTCCATTTGTTTATGGCTGTCCTTTGTTGGAATTGACGGAGGTATATAATTTTATAGAAATAGAAGCAATAGAAGATATAGTTCATATAGTTCCTCGATTTGATAAGACTAATGAATATTTAGTAAATAAATATCTATTTTAAGTTGTATTATTTCGGAATGTTCCGTATTATTATATTTTAAAAAAAAAACATTATTATTTTATATTAATAAATTCAATCTTTATTTCGCATTTATCCACATTATTTTTAAAAATATATAATTATTTTATCTATATTTTTTTTTGAAAAAGAATAAATATAAATTATAATCATGTAATTAAATATAATATTCGAAGACTTTAGTATTGTTCAATTAAAAATCAGAAAATTTGTTGCTAATAACGAATATGATTTTAATTAATTTTGTAAGTTGCGGAGATATCTAATTATGAGTAATTTGCAGAGATGTAATATTA